>CAHIKZ030000181.1:1365000-1472500 GCA_903632075.3 Acanthosepion pharaonis
TCACTAACCATTAAGAAACACTTACCGTAGTAACACAGGGCTGGAGAATTAATTTCAACTCGGAACTAAGGGCTAGGGCTAGGGTTATGGTTAGGGGTTAGGCTTAGGGCTACAGTTTTTAAATTAAGTTGAAATTAGTTAGGGTCGAAATTAGTTTCGAGTTGAAATTAATTCCGAAGTTAAATTAGATCCGAGTTGAAATTAGATCCGAGTTGAAATTAGTTCCGAGTTGAAATTCGTTCTAGTTTCAAGTCAAAATTAGTTTCTAGTTGAAATTAGTTCTATCACTCGAGTATACTACTGGTACTACTTTTTAATAGAAGAAAGGTAACGTTTAATTAGCAGGAAATATTTTGGAAAAAACAATTCTACTACATTTCATCATGCATTTATTGAAAATGGTTTTGTTTTTCAGGGAGCAACAAAGTAAATTAACAATGACTACAAGAAAATTTACTGGTATTAGTGAACACTGGTAGATATGGTAATAGGCAAAAAAAATAAAAATATGGTACTTGTTAGTAAATATAGTCCTATATCATACATGCAGAAAAGCCAATTCTAATACCTGTATATCAATAAAAACACACACAAAGCAAGCAGCAATATACAAGTCAAGCAAATATTTCTGTAAAATCTGGAATTTCTATAAAATAAACAGCAAAATAGTGTGTATTTCTATAAATTTCTTAATTTCTTTTTCCTGGGTGAATTTTTCAGGGATATTTTTATTGATATGTTTGTTCACTTCCAGGAGTCCTAGTTTCAGAGCTAAACTCTATGCATACATGGATTCTTTTTGAACCTCTTTCTTTGTGGTCTTCATGTCCCTCTCATACATGATACTGCAGCATTGGATGCAGGGTAATTTTCTGGTGCAATTACAAAATATATATCTTAGCGTCCAATAGGCCGGTAAAAACTGTAGCTGAAATAATATGGTAAAGAAAAAATGACTCAACGGCTTTTAAATATCGTTGAATACATATTGAGATTGGGTGAAATGTTGCCTACAAATCCGCGGAGATGATTTTTTTTTATATCGTAGGCTGATAGTGGTGAGTGCGTGATTTGCTAATCAAATTGCACTTGGTGTAAGAAGCGGTTATTATTCTGCCAATCTTCGAATTGTTTTTGGATCCCGTCTCACTTCGAGAGTGATCCGGAAGGATGTCATCTCTGTTTATCACATTAGTTCTGTAATTGACAAATTTACATCTTATTGCGATGCTAATTGTATAGGCCAAACGGTTTGGAATAACGGATCAACCATAATGTACTAGTTAACATTCGCAAGTGAAAAATGATCAGTTTACATGCGTGTGTTAAAGTATCAGGTTCAGCGATAAGATTTGATCAAAAACCGGCAGTGAGTCCGTCACATTGCCTAATACTGATTATCACTTGAAAGTTTGGAATCAGTGTATATTAAGTACTACCAGACATCCCTTAGTAAACAGATGGAATGTTTAGTGAGCTTAAACTAGCCTGTAATGTTATTTTTTATTTATTTATTTTTTTTTGCATATAACATTAGTCTGGATTTATTTATATTTTAGCCTCAATTTTTGCTCAGATGAAAGATTACTGATAAACCGATTTAGCTGTTTTTCATTTTTGAATAATTTCGATATTACCATTTTACGGTAATATATTGTTCGGTATAACCATTTTACGGTAATATTTTTGTATTACCACTTTGCGGTCACATATTTCCGGTAATTCATTTTTGCGGTAATATAGTAATTTGACATGATTTAGCAGGCCAATAATTTTGGCAATTCTTGTTGAAATAACCTCAAATTTTCACAGAACGTTCAGAAATACATGAAGATTTTATATTTAATGTTTTATTTTTGTTCTGTTTTCAGATGGAGCTATGCCGTTCAAGAGAAGTCATTTTGTGTCTTGGAATCTGCTCGCACACAGACTGTGCTGCGTGCCTTCAATGTAAAATTTGGAAAAAAACTTCATCAGCTGGCAAACAAATTTGGACTTGGTACCAAAAATTTAAAGAGGAAGGCTGCTTATGCAGGTGTAAAAATCTGGTTGACCATCATCATCAGGGTGTTTGGCAAGAGCTACCAACTTGACGTGTGCCGTGTCACAGGCGGTGCACATAATGAACACTTGTGACATCGGTCTCATAATAAACTTATGAGACTCAACACCTAAACTGTTCAATTTAATTGAGCTAGACTTAGTAGTTTTCAAGATAATTGCTTTTAAAATGATATCAACTTTTAGGGGACAACCTGTATACTCAACGTAGTTTTATATTACCGGAACCTTTACTTAAACGAATATGTATTGAACGTGCCATGATCTACGACCCCCCCACACCGCGAGTAATATAACTATTATTAATAATTATTATATTAACTAAATACTATTAATAAGTATTATTAACAACTGAGCTATTTCATTTTATTTCGCTTCTTACTAAAATATTACGGACATATACGCAAACTAAATTCGAAAGTAATTTAAATTTAAGTTATATAAAGATACGGTAAACCAACCATGATATAAATCATGCTTTATTTCACTAATGCAGATTTTGTTTATGCAGATTTTGTTGAAATATAATTAGTTCTCTGCTGACAAATTGTTATATATTCACTCTTCCCTAGGATTTTCATCCTATTTATTCAATTACAAACATAAACATATGCATATAGAGGAGTTACGGTGGAGTAATGATTAGCGGCTTGGATTGAAGAATCGGAGAGACGAGTTCGAATTCCAGTCGAATCCATTGCATTCACTTACATGCTAATGAACTCAAGCAGTGAATCACTTCCGCTCTGAAAATGTTACCGGAGACATGCAACAGCGTGTTTGGCAAGAGCTTGACTACCGACCTGACGTGTGCTCTGAAACAGGCGGCGCACATATTGAACACATACGAAATATGTCCCATAATAAACTTATGATGTTTAGCACCTAAACTGTTCAATTTCATTGAGATAGACTTAGTAGTTTTAAAGATAAATTCTTTTAAAATGATGTCCAATTTTTGGGAGAGACCCTGTATATTTCCTGCATTACCATTTTATGTTCATATATTTTCGGTATTACCATTTTTCGGTAGCACTTGTCAGGGTCCCAGCTATGGATAAATAGTTAACCCTCCACCCAAAAAGGGATTAAAACACTATGAAAGTATAAAATAGGTTTTAATACCAGCAATAAAATTTTGAAAAAATGATTACCAGCAGTACATTCTTGAAAAAGAAAAATATTACCAGCAATACATTTTGGGAAAAAAATTACCAACAATACATTTTTGGAAAAAAAAATTACCAGCAATAAAAATCTTGTCGGCATTAAATAACCCAGCGAGGTTGATATGACGTAAAACAAAACAAAACAAACCAATATATACTGATATATATATTAAGAAATGGACAAAGTCCGACAATTTATTTTATTAAATACATTTTTACGTTTAACGTTCTTTTTTATAGATACATGTATTTAAGTAAATGCTCTGTTTATAATAAACAGTATTAAATAACATTTACAGGCCTGAATGTCCGAGAAATTTTCATAGAAAATATTCGTCCTTTGACAGGATACGAACCTGCATCCTATACGGAACCGTCATTTACGCTGACGTGCCTTACCAATCGGCCACAAAGGAGCGTTCGGTAGGCAAGGTCGAATTTACTGCTTATAAACTTCAAGGACGAATATTTTCTATGAAAAATTCTCGGACATTCAGGCCGGTAAATGTTATTTAATACTGTTTATTATAAACAGAGCATTTACTTAAATACTTGTATCTATAAAAAAGAACGTTAAACATAAAAATGTCTTTAATAATATATATATATGTATATAGATAGATAGATAGATAGATAGATAGATACCATCCACACTGGAGTCTGTTCTACATAGTTGCAGTTTCTGGAAAAAGGCTGTCCCAGTGAAACCTTGCTCGACAAATATATTGTTAATAGGATTGCCAAGTTAGAATCAGCCGAGTGCTAATACCCTTAAGAAAGGTATGAATCTATCTTTTCTCGACCCTAGCTAGTGAGAAATAGCATGTCAAACTGGACCATATAACCTTTGTTGGCAACCAATCTAGAAGAAGGAAAACTCTGAATTCAAACCAGCTGCTACCTTCCAGATCCTACCTCTTTAAATTCTGCAAGGAAGAACGGGGTAACATGAACATCTCCGCTGCAAAAGGAACTGGTAAACCATTGTACTATTTTGCCTTAAATGTCACCATGAACCACAATTGTTAAATGGAGGCGCTACCGTAATCAATGATGATGATTGCTTCAGAGTTTTTTGCTTAGGCTCATGTTATGACATTAACAAAGAATTCCATTCTACTCACCTGGAAAACATTGACAATTCCATCATTCAACCCATAGCATATTTTATTGTTCAAAATGTCAAGGAAAAATAAAAGCGTATACACACACACACACACACACACACACACACACACATATATATATATATATATATATATATATATATATATAGTAACTGGCGAAAAGATGTTCCAAATGAGTTCAGAATTTTTTTATAAAGACTGAATTAAAAATAAACAGACGCCATATATAAAAAACCTACACCTTTGTGCAATATCTGTCTATATTTCTGAGATGAGGTATTATGTACACTATTTACATTATTCGGACTATTGTCCTCATCTTTATCGCCATATTTATTACAAAGTTTCGGCCTTTCAGTATCTGTCTATATTTCTGAGATGAGGTATTATGTACACTATTTACATTATTCGGACTATTGTCCTCGTCTTTGTCGCCATTAAACATGGCACGTGGAACTAGAACAGTCTGCCCCAGTGAGCGAAATAAAGGGTTCAGTTCGACATTCCAACCACCTGAAGAAGGCCGGGCGTACAACGGCCGAAACGTTGTAATAAATAATGCGGCAAAGATGAGGACAATAGTCCGAATAATGTAGTGTAAACTTGCGCAAATTAATTGCAATAAAACGAATAATTTTATTATTTTTTCGTATTTTTCCAATAAAACATGACCCATTGCACATGTTAGTACTTCGTATATCCATATCAAAAAGTCGTCCCTTGCAGATTGACCACAGATTCTCGATTGGATTTAAATCAGGAGAGTTTCCGACCCAGTCAATAGATTTTCTCACTGGTAACGCTTGCCAGTGTGTTCGTACAGCGTTACAATTTTCGTAGGCTTCGTTGGAGTAACGTTCATTGCAGACAATGACCGAAGGACAAATAATCGACAGTCGAGACAATAGGGTCTAGGTGTGATAAAAATCTGATGAATTCACGGATGACGCAATATTTTTCAAAGCCAAACAAATTACATCCTACACCCCGAAAATAGATTCATATTACTGTACACCACTGCAATTGACCTAATCTGAGGGAAAAAACAGTTTCCAGTGGTTCTAAAACTGACCGAATGGGAAAAGAAAGGAAACTAAAAAGGTTGTTTCAATTAATTTGCACAAGATTGTGAAATTTCTTTCTCAAAACCACGGTCAACGTCGGGGATCATGGATCTCCCCAGCTGCCTTTTCTTCATTACCTGTGAACTGTGTTGTCTCTGGATTCAGTTCTCCTGTTCCCATTGTTACATCTTGAAGTTCATCAGAACGATTTCATTTACAAATATCGATTTATTATACGATGTACAGTTGTTTCTTGTGGGAGAGGGGCGATCAGAATTCGCATGTCGACTCTTTGACTTTGTATTTCGCCACATGCTGGCTTGATTCAGTAAGGGATCTAGCTGCGAGAGTTGCACTGAATCTTTGAAATTCTTGCGGCCATCCTACTCACTTCGCGCTGTTTTGGTCTTCCATTGAAAGCTTAAATAAAGGCAACCCATCCCTGCCAGAATTCTACGCCCTTCTGACCAGACCTTAGCCTCGGCAACCTGTAATGACACAACCTCTTTGGAAAGAGCGCGAGTCATGCTCGCTTATTGGTGTCAAGAAATGCTTCTTTTATCATAATAGCGGGATATCTAATTAGTAAATCGAGCAGCTCAAACTGCCTGACCGATAAACGTATAAAGTTACACTGTCATTTATAACTCTCTATATAAAACAGAGGACGTCTGTGTGTCTATCTTTTAGTGTGATACCTTTTCACTCGAGATCCGTCCAACCGATTTTCCATTTTTTGGTGTTTTATTTGTTTCTTTTAAATTGCAAAAAATATTTAGAGAGGGATGTCTGATTTCTATTTTGTGTTGTCTCCACCTCATTTAAAAAATAATTATAACACACACACACGCACACGCACGCACACACACACACACACACACACACACATATGTAACTGAAATGTTCCCTTTTCTAAGTGGTTGAGGTCAGGAGATTGGGGCGGCCATGTCATAACACTCACCTGCTTCTCATCAAAATATTCCTTCATCAATTTTGAATTGTGACAGGGAGCATTATCCTGCATAAAAATGAGCTTGGTGGGGTCAATTTGCACCCTTTCAGCAGAAGAGAGCAGACAAGACTCTAAAATTCTCTTGTACTGCTCGCTCCTGAGGGTCTTTTCAATAGGTTTTAAGAAACCAGTTCCATGAAAAGAAAAGCATCCCCAGAACATTATACTGAACGGATGCGTGACAGTACTTACTGCTAAATTCAAAAGAGCTTTCAAAGCTTCATCTTCGGATTTTTAGATCGCTTATCCTTTGAATTTAGCTCAACTTTTGTTTCATCGGAGAGAGAACATTTAGTAAAAAAAAATTAGGTGAGTCACTTTAATCGAACAGCACTGTATATATATATATATATATATATATATATATATATATATATATATATATATATATATGTAATATTCACTCACAAAAAATATTTTTTCTTACAACTCAAAATAAGTTTCTGCCTTAAATAACCGAAAACGGCTTGATAAACCGTAAGAACATTTCAATCAATCAATTGGGAAATAATTGCTTGCTTCATGGTTTATAATTCTTTAGTGTTTTATAATTGTTTTCTTTCTCATAGACTGGCTGCCAAACAATGCCTGAGTGGCCAATCGGCACTTTTATTTAAGCGCTAGTTGAGAGCGAAACGGAAACGTATTTATCACATATCTAGGGACATCAGAGCGAACGTCAATTCACACATAATTCCAAGACGAAAGTGATGCTTAGAAAGGATTTGAGCTTCTGGTTTAAAAGATTTGTCGACGTGGTTAATTGATCCCCACTTTTAAAGCTTTTGTTACTCTGAGAATTTCCCAGTGATTTGATTAACTGGTAATCTTCAAGTGTCAAGCCGAGTGAGTTCGGCGGACGCAGTAAAATATCAGAATCAATTTGATTTTGTTTTATAGAGTTTGGCCTTCTGTCGTCATTCTGAAGACGCACGAATCCCTCTGCTGATTAAATCAAGGAATTTACTTCGAAGAGATATTTCTCTTCCTCGACGATTGCTTTGTGATCTGATTAAATGACAAGTAGTAAACCGCTTGAATTAGGAGCACATGGTAAAACACCTCACCTACCTACCGCCTCGACCGCAGTCGAGATCACAGAAAACACAACACTTCTTCTTCTTCTTCTTCTTCTTCTTCTTCTTCTCCTCCTCCTCCTTTCTTCTTCTTCTTCTTCATCTTCTTCTTCTTTTGCTCCTCCTTTCTTCTTCTTCTTCGCCTCCTTCTCCTCCTTCTTCTTCTTCGTCTCCTCCTTTCTTCTTCTTCTTCTTCATCTTCTTCTTCTTCTGCTCCTCCTTTCTTCTTCTTCTTCTTCTTCTTCTTCTTCTTCTTCGCCTCCTCCTCCTCCTTTCTTCTTCTTCTTCTTCTTCATCTTCTTCTTCTTTTGCTCCTCCTTTCTTCTTCTTCTTCGCCTCCTTCTCCTCCTTCTTCTTCTTCGTCTCCTCCTTTCTTCTTCTTCTTCTTCATCTTCTTCTTCTTCTGCTCCTCCTTTCTTCTTCTTCTTCTTCTTCTTCTTCTTCTTCTTCGCCTCCTCCTCCTCCTTCTTCTTCTTCTCCTCCTACTTCTACTTCTTCACCTCCTCTTCCAATGCTCCTCCTCCTCCGCCTTCTTCTTCTTTACCACCACCACCATCACCAACATTGGGGAACTCTTTTTCCTCCTCCTCTTCCTCCATCCTTTTCTTCTTCTTCTTCTTCTTCTTCTTCTTCTTCTACTTCTTCTGCTTCTTCTTCACCTCCTCCTCCTCATCATTCCTTCTTTCTCCTCCTCCTTCTCCTTCATTTTCTTCTTCTTCTTCTTCTTCTTTGCCTTCTCCTCCTTCTTCTTCTTCTCCTCCTACTTCTTCTTCTTCTTCACCTCCTCTTCCCATCCTCCTCCTACTGCTCCTTCTTCTTCTTCTTCCTCTTCCTCTTTACCACCACCAACACCACCACCACCATTAGGGAAATCTTCCTCCTCCTCCATCTTTTTCTTCTTCTTCTTCTTCTTCACCTCCTCCTCCTTATCATTCTTCTTCTTCTTCTTCTTCTTCTTCTTCTTCTTCTTCTTCTTCTTCTTCTTCTTCTTTGTGCTTGTCCCTTCAGGACGTGGCTGATCATGGTCCCCCACTAATTTTTATCCTTTGTAGCTGCTACTGAATTTGAACTTCTTGCTACCTCCCCTAAATGTATTTCCTGTGTCGTTTCCACAAATATTTTCATGGCAATTGTTCTGATGAATTTTCCTCGATGGAACCTAGGCATTATGAATTTAACAGCTGTACTAGAATGGCCGCAACGTCTCGTCATTTCACAATTGAAATACCTACATGTAACCGTAAGTTCTATGCTAACATTTTCTTCTCTCACACTTCCCGTCTGTGGAACGCTCTTCCGACTACTCGCTTCCCAGTCAAATTTGATCGTCAAAAATTTAAAAGCAATATCAATCGATATTTTCTGTCTATTTAATTCCTGTTCTTTTATTGTTTTCTCTCTTAACAATCATTTCTTATGTCATATTCTCTCACTCTCAGTAACTCCTTGCGTCTCAGTGGCTTTATTGTCTTGCTTGGGTGAAATGATTAAAAAATTAAAAAAATACACTGTTCAGTCAACCATTTACACAAGCTCGTTAGACAGGTTATACGCTGTTTTCCTCTTTTCCTCTTGCCTTCAATATGTCATGTAAGTGTCAAATTTTCTAAGCCTTCTTTCCTCATTAGGTGCCCCAGAAGTTGTCTTTTTTTAATTCTAAAGATAAATGTCCTTTTTTTTTCAATGTCTTTTCGACGTCTCCGTTACACACTAGTTCGGTCTATGGCATCCTCATGATCCTTCTGTAGAACCGAACAACGCAGTTTATTAGGATGTTTTAATGATCAAGTTTACCTTGTACAAGGCCTGGGGGCCACTCAGCGTAGTGTGTTAGAGAATAACATAGTTTATCCGGATAGAAGGGGGAGACAACGGTTAACTCTAGACTTGAAAAGGTTCAGATCATAGTGATTGAGAAAGCATCCGCTTGGAAGTTGGTTCCATAGAGCAGTGCTTCGCAGGAAGAATCTGTTCGAGCGGATGAGAGATCCATAATATTTTCTGTGGCCGTATAGCATGCACCTCGCCAGGGTAACAAACCGGTTGTCTTTAGCTTACACTGTTTGTCAATCAAGGTTAGAGAGCCCAGTTTTCCTTGCTATTTAATCCATGGCTCTTTGGCAAAGTGACGTAATTCGCACTTTTACCAAGAATACATCCTTGTGCAAATTAATTAACACAAAAAGAATTATTCCGTTATTATTTACGTTTTTTGAAAATGACCCAGTATACATGCTAGTACTTTGTTTGTCCATTCCACGAAGTCTTTCCTTGCAGATTAATCACAGATTCTCGATTGGATGTAAATCAGGCCAGTCTATAATAATTTGATCTGCAAACTGGTAAGGCTTGGCATTGTGTTCGTTACAATTTTCGTACAATTCCTTGGAGTAACGTCCATAGCAGACGATGGCCGTAGGACAACTAATCAACAGTCGAAACAATAGGGTCTGGGCGTGATGAAAATCTGATGTCATCACGCATGACGCAATATTTTTCAAGGCCAAACAAATTTCATCATACACCCCGAAAATAGATTCATATTACTGCAAACTACTGAAAATGATCTAATCTGAGGAAAAAAATAGAATTCGATTACACACTGTCACTGAAGTGGGTCTAAACCTCACTGTACGGTAAAAGGAAGAAAACTGAAGCGGTTGTTTCAATTAATTTGCACAATGGTGTATTTGCGCGACTGAGACTATAACGAACCCGACCAGAATTCGAACTCGTTGCATTGAGTTTTGCAGAAATACTCTTCAGAAATGTACGTATCAATCTCTTCTCCCCTACCAAAAGCTATGGGTAAAATATTCTAATCTAACTTTTTTAATTAATTCTGGGTTTAGCATAATAAACTGTTTTGAAATTTTGAACATTTACATTTTTACATTTTAGGCTCCGGCTTTCTTCGATTGATTGGAATTTCGAATCGAACCCTTTATTTCGTGGTAGATTGTTCTAGTTCCACGTGCTCTGTCTCTTCCGGGTATCTCAGTTTCAGTTATTTATATTTATTATAGGAACACTAAATAAGTTTTATCTTGTCGTTAATGGTTTCATTTTTTTTTGTTAGGTCTTGATAGGTAATAAATAAACATTTTTCTGTCTATATCTCATGATGAGGTATTATGAATATGTGCATTATTTACATTATTCGGACTGTTATCCTCATTTTCATTTGCCTATTCACAACGTTTCGGCCGTTGTACGCTCCTGCCTTCAAGATCTATCTCTATCTCTGAGATGAGGTATTATGATTACTTGCATTATTTACATTATTCGGACTGTTATCCTCATCTTCATTGCCATATTCGCAACGTTTCGGATGCTGTACGCTTCGGCTCTCCTATTTATTCTATAAAATATATCACAGTTTAACTATATACAGTTATCGGTAACGCAGCCTGAGCTCCTCGATTTACTCATGAGATATTCCGTTCTTATGGTAGATGAGGCAACATTAATCGTATATCCCTTATGTTATAAAGACAATACATTTTTTTAGGTAAGCGTAAGGCATAACTAGTCAAGCTTAAGGTGATAATATCTTGATTTTTATTTTTGTTTCGTCTTCACCCTCTGTAGGTGTTTTAGTTTTAATGATTTTAAAAGCAGAATTCTTTCTTACAAAGGGCACTAAAGTTAATTGCATATATAATGATCCTAGATTATTCAAGTAGAAACAATAACAATTTTCTAGGTTATTGCCGGTGTTTTATAAGCCGCGATATAAACGTTGTTAGTTGCGACCGGAATGATTCCTGGAATATGCCTATGTCAATAAAGTCTTCTAAAACAAGCATCCAGAGTTAGTGTCTTTCTCTTTCACTCAAATAATAGCGTTACAGAATTGTTTTATTCTAACACTACTGAATAAAATTGCAAACTTGTTTAAAAATTGCCATAACTTTTTGACTTTAGCTGCCAAGTTTACAAGAGTCAAAAAAGATGAATACATTCTCCACCTGCAACAGAATGCCAAATTCACACGACTGAAGAATTTATGTCAGTGTGCGTCTTTATGAGCGGATGCATCCGTATAAGTAGCCCAGGCTCTCGGTGATTTTATTGAGCCACCATCACTAGAATGCTTGCCAAAAGAGGCTATAAAACAGAGGCTGCCCTGTTATTTGACCCATAGCTGGGAGAGAAGATATTGATTTATACTTTTCCCTAGGGTGTTTGCGTGTAAGTGAATGCAACAAACTCGGCTGGAATTCGAACTCAGCTCTCCTATTTCTCGTATTGAACTTGAATTTATTACACCATACAAACATCCAATAGGTACATGTTATGGTCCGGTTCCTTGTACAACGGTGATAGTCCAAGGTAGAACCAATAAAGAAGAACTCGAAGTGTGTAGAGTGTGGCCTGACAAAGATTCCATAAATGGTCATAGCTTGTGCCGCAGTTTTGGGCCAAACACATCATTCTCCAGGGCCGACAAGCACCCTATTCCCCAGATCCCGTCACTTAAGACTTTTGTTCTTCAAAAATTGCATAGCACGTGGAAGGAACAAGATTCCAAGACGTCAAAGAAATCTATGGGAATGCAACCAGGCAGCTTCACCCTATCCCCCAAGAAAGGGAGTTCCGGGTATGCTTTCATCAATGGAAACTATGCTGGATAAAATGTCTGGATTCAGAAGGGGAATATTTTGAAGGAGATTAAATGCCGAATTGATATATGGTGTAGTTTTTTTGTTTTTTTTATAGCACCAGTCCAGGTACTTTTTGAGCAGACCTTGTAGAAATGTCTGCACGGTGACTGAATAGAAATCAGAACGTTGGCAAATGTTTGACACACACACACACACACACACACACACACACACACACACACACACACACACACACACACACACACACAAAAACAGTGAAATTTTGCAGACTCAATATTTGATCTCGTTCTGAGTTTAGTTTAATAAGTGTTGGCTTGAATTGTGATTCTGAATAATGAGACGAAGTCGACAAAAGCTGAATATTCGGCCGGATATTTTAATTCTACCCTCTATGTTGACAATAAAGAAAGACTGATTGCTTTCCTATCTGAGTTAATAACAGATGAGACCAGCCATATCCCACAGACTGACAGACCACTCAACAAATGCATTAATGGCTTTTCGATTTAGATGCTGATATCGGCTTTTATTTCTGAAAGATTCTCAAATTCTTTCAAATTTAAATCCACATAGGGTTTTTTTTTGTTTCGTTATTTCTATAAAATGTTCACTATATTCTTGACAAACAAATTAAACTTTTCAGCAGATTTCCCTGTTTTTATATTTTTCAGAATTCTAAAATTTACTTCGGAAGTTATCTCGTAGAGAAACCACTCAAAAGATGGAGACACTTTGAACTTTTCAGTAAGATACTCATAATTATTAGTATTCATAACACTATTAATAACAATGTCTATAAGCAGTCCTGGTTAACCTCGAGGTGGTATAACGGTTAGTAAGCTTGTTTTGCTAGAACAATTTCTGTTGAGTAGTGAGTTCGATCCTCACTGGGTACCCAATGCTTTCGACCTGTGCCATATCTAAGCTACGCTTAGAAAATCACTATAAGCAGTACAGCTACTAGTACGACTACTATTAATAATAATAATAATCAATATATATATTGGTACTTCTAATTAAGCCCAACCGTCAGGTTTATCCACTGTTTCTATGAAAACATTTCACTTTATCGCACATTTGGCTGTGATGCCCACCTGTATCCACCATCCATACACCTCTGTGTCTCCTGCTCACGACTCACGAGTAGGCTGGACCTTCGCAGACCTCTCCTTCAGCGGCACCAGAGGGACGAAAAGGAAATAAGGAGAAAAAAGATGACGATACCGCAGCACGGATGAGAGCGGGTACGGACGAAGCTGGTATATTTATCAGACTAGATATATTTATAAATATAATGGGCTGTGCATATTTGTACCCCAGCACAATTCTTTTGGCAGACTTTTATCTTACACACTAATAATATCATTATTAATAATTATAATAACCCCTTTCAAAACACGAACATAACATGATACCTTGCAGCCCGTATTTACAAGAGATTAAAATAATTTCACTGAGTGGATCGACTCATCTACTCAGAAGATTTAAACAAAATAATGAACAATTGGTTCGGTTTTTTTTGGGGGGGGTTACGGCATATCAACACCTCAATGGGTTATTTGATGTCGACAAGATTTTGATTGCTGGTAATATTTTATCCTGAAAATATATTGTCGGTAATATTCTTTTTCTTTTTTTTTCTTTTTTTTTTCATAAATGTATTGCTGGTAATAATTTTTCAAAAAAAGCATTGCCGCTATTAAAACCTGTTTTTATGCTTTCAAAGTGACCTGCCACCTCCGTAGGGGGCAACTATTTGTCAATAGCTGGGACCCCGGCAGGTGCCACCACCCTGGATCAGGGTGGACCTGGAAACACAAGTAATTAAGAGATGGTTTCTTCGTTCCTCAAAACCTCCTCAACAGAGGCCTTACTGTCTGATGTAGTTTATACGAACACTCCTCGTGTTAAATATCACTTAACATCCGAATATGGGCAAACTGAATATATATATATATATATATATATATATATATATATATATATATATATATATTGAGCACTTTATCCCATAAATATAGCACACATTAAGATTATATTTCTTGCCATCCAAGGCTATAGAACCCAGTCTGTTCTGCTATTTATCCATAGCTGGGGGAAGAGGATTAACATTTTACCCAAGAGTATTTTTACGTAAGTGAATATAATGGATTCGACTGGAATTGGAACTCTGCTCTTCGAACCGCTTACCCAATACTCCTCCGTTCCATATATATATATATATATATATATATATATATATATATATATATATATATATGTATATATTCCTTTAACTAACCCTAGGCCTGGTGTGATGCACTTGTCAGAGATTACACTAAACAGAAAGCAAATAATAATAATAATCGCTCAGGCATAGTAATGAAAGACCACACAATTAGTATGTGATGTCTTATTGTAATGACAGTCCCTTCAGATTATAATGTAGACTTGAAAAACTCTTAAATATATGAAAATACGATGACCTTAAAGTGGAAATCAAAAAGATGCGACACATAATGACGTCAATAATTCCACTTGTTGTTGAGGGCCCTGGTTTTCACTGGGAAATTTTTCGATGAACTCATTGAAGGGATTCCATACATAAAGTAATACAAAAAATTGTACTCACAACAACAGCTCACACATTATGAAGTGCTTTATCTATATAAATTGGACGTGATCGTAATTTTCTTTTTACAAAAAAAAATGATCAGTGGAAAATATTATGAAGTCATTTCTGATCTTAGGTCTCTGGTTGGGACCCGGAAGGGAATTTGAATACAAGAGAAATCTGATGAAATAATAATAATAATAATCACTCAAAAATGGGTCACATGAAGCCATCAAAAATGGGTCGTATAAAGACATAAAGGTTTGACTGTGGAAGGTTCTTATCGGAGGAATAATAATAATAATAATAATAATAATAATAATAATAATAATAATAATAATAAAAGAACCAACTATTGCAGCAAAAAAGAACCAACTATTGCAGCAAAAGATATGAAAAAGAAAGCCAAGGATAAAGCCCTTGAACAGATGAAACAACGCTGGCAAGACAAACCTCTGCATGGCCAATATCCAGAACGTGCAAATAAACCCAATGTTGATAAAGTTAATACTCATCGATGGTTACGAGCATCTGGATTAAAGTCTGAAACTGAAGGCTTTATTCTTGCAGCGCAAGACCAGAGTCTTTTCACTAGGAATTTTCAGGCAAATATCATACACAATAATGTGGATCCAAAATGCAGGTTCTGTGACAAATACCAAGAAACAATAGACCATCTAATCTCAGGATGTTCTATACTTGCCCCAAATGAATATAAAAATCGTCACGATAGAGTGGGGCAATACTTACACTGGACAATGTGCAAACACTTTGGAAAATGTAAGCAAACACTGGTATGAACATCGGCCAGCGCCGGTTACAGAAATAGAAGATGTCACCATTCTATGGGATTATACCATCCACACAGACAGAAAAATTGAAGCAAATAGGCCGGACATTATTGTCAAAAACCAGAAAGAAAAAACTTGCCTACTAATTGATATGGCTTGTCCAGCGGATTGTAACATAGCAACCAAGGAATTTGAAAAACTATCAAAATACAAAGACCTGGAAATTGAAATAGAAAAATGTGGAAATTGAAAACAAGAATAATACCAGTGGTAATAGGTGCACTTGGAATTATAAAAATGGAACAAAACAACACATTGAAAGAATCCCTGGAAACCCCAGCTTAAGAGACATACAGAAAATTGTCTTATTAAGTACAGCACACACACTAAGGAGAACTTTGTCTATGTAACGCTAGCAACTTCACCGGAGATAAAAAAAAAAAAAAAAAAATTAACATGAAATGTGGCCATAACAACACACCACGACCTGCCTTAGGTCTTTCCGCAGACTTGGTAGGTAGTGTGTCCATAGCAGAAATCGAATGATGATGATGATGACAATAATAATAATAATAAGTTGAAAGTTGAACATTTGTCGGATGACATTATGTGCATACCTCGCAGCATGTAACCGAGCGTATAGATTGTACAATTTGAAATTACATTTTTCTTTTCTTTAATTTCATTTTAAGTCTCTTTGACTTTATTTAACTTTGTTTTTTGTTGTTTTTTCCTCTTTTTCTGTCTTTTTTTTATTAATATCCATATTTTCAACTATTTTTTCCCAACACTTTCAGCTGAAACTCCTGTTCTTTGTCTCCGCCTAATGTATCTTTGTTGATATATATATATATATATATATATATATATATATATATATATATACACACACAGGCTGTCCATAAAGTTCGTGTGCACATTAAAAAATTATAACTTTGTATTTGCGATAGAAATAATTTGTAAAAAGTATCAGAAAGAAGAAAATCTATATTTTTTAAGGTTTTATTGAAATTTTATTTAAGTTTCCAAATGTCCTCCATCATTAGCAATACAAAGGGTAATACGATTTTGCAGTTCACGGAAAACATTTGCCAACTGATTTACAGTAATGCCTGAAATCACATTAGTTATTTTAGCTATACTTAAAACTAGGTACATTAAAATTTATAACATTTTTTACAGATTATTTCTATCGCAAAGACAAATAAAGTTATAAATTTTTAAAGTGCACACGAACTCTATGGAGTGCCTGTATATATATATATATATATATATATATATATATATATATATATATATATATATATATATATATATATATATACACACATCGAAAAAGATACATCATACGGAGAAAAAATTAAATAGGACAGGAGTTTCCGCTGAAAGTATGTATGTATATGTGTTTGTATGCGCATGCCTAAGGATCGTATTGACAGACTTTTTTCCTTCGTTTGCATATGGCTGTAGATCTACTTATTTGAAAATGTTCCGCTTTTGGACTGACTTCTCTTTCAGCGAAAAGTTTAATTTTAGAGAATAGCAGAGTGATAAATGACCCCAAATGTAAAATCTGTTTTATTCTTTTCTTGTTTTTATCGTTTTGTTTAATGAATTACTTGATGACCCTTCCGAAAGTGTAGTGATGGGATGATCTACCCTAGGAAACTTGAGAACTCTCAGTGGCACCGTAAAGAATACCTCTCAACATGGTTGCTGAGGACATTAGGTTTATAATACCCAGAAATTCATACCCAGATGTTCTCAAGGACATATGGCACATAAGGCGTTTGCTAGATCCAGTGTCAGGACCCAAAGAGTGTGAGTTCAATACCTGGTTAAGGCAGTGGAGAACTTTCAGAGGGAAATTAGCAGGAGATAACTGATAACTGACATCCATCAAACATGGCACGTGGAACTAGAACAGTTTACCCCAGTGATCGAAATAAAGGGTTCAGTCCGACATTCCAACCGAAACGTTGTAATAAATATGGCGACAAAGATGAGGACAATAGTCCGAATAATGTAAATAATGTAGATTTATATGAATAGAATATGTATTCTTTGTAAGAAATCAGTTCGTAGATCAGGTTTCATTGACTTATATTTGTAAATAGTTTTTTTTTTTTGTTTTTTTTTTGTCGAGAGTCGCCTTAATTTCTGGTAATATTTTTCTTTTTTTCAAAAATGTGTTACTTGTAAAAAATGTTAATGTATTGCTGGCATTTTTAATATAAATATGTTTTGTTATACTTCAACAGTGTTTTGACCCCAGTTCGGGGGTGAACTATTTGCCTGTAGCTGGGCCCATAACAGGTGCTACCTCCTCGGATTAGGGTGAACGTGGGAACAACAGCAGTTAAGAAGTGGTTCCACGCTCCTCAAAACCTCCCAATGAGAGTCCTTGCTGCTGGATGTAGTTTATCGTCATACTGAAGGACTAAAGCATCTCAGATTCAAGATCTTGTTGCAGTTTTTTTTTTATTTTTACTGTTATTCACTCAGTACAAGACACAAGAGGCACTCAATGGTTACTGAATATGTTTGCTGATACTCGATAACGGTTGATAGGATGATCGAGAAAGCATCCTCTCGGGAGTCTCTTTCACAAATTAGTAGCGGTTCTTGTGAAGAAGTTGTTCTAATGGAACGTCCTTTTACCAAGAGAATGCGGGGGTAACAATGATTTAACCCTTTATACGTGACATGGTAGGTCTTAGCAGTGAACTAGTAGAACAAAGGGATGTAGCTCGTCAGTATATTTTCCATAGAAATAGGTATCGCGACTTTGCGTCTGTGAGGAAAGTGGTGGTAGGGTGAAATGTAATTTATGAGCCCCCTAACGTCATGTAGATGGTTTTCAACTCTGGAGAGGCTGGAAGGTGGGGATTCGGCTCTAGCCCTTATATTGCAGAAATACTCCATTTCTGATCTTATCTGACCCTTGCCAAGATAGATAATCGAAAGTCATATACACCCTGGAATGATACAAAGATCTGGCCATATTCCCAATCTCTTTAGCAATGGAGGGTATAAAAGATTAAGAATTAAAGTTTAGGATTAAACTCAAGTCCAAAAGTCTCTTTGTTAGTACAGCCGATCATAACAGGAGAATCGTGGTCTCCTCGGTGAAGATGGAACGTTATTAGGTTGGTTTGATAGGTACTGAATTTCAGAAATCAGTTTTTCCCCCATTCAGGTGGTAGAGTTAGCTCAGATGGGAGATAAGCTGCCAGCTTATATATAACTGATGTTTACTCTTTTAAGCATTCTGTTAAAATGAATGAAACTCGAAGCTGGTTGATTTTGAAGGATGCAACAAAATACAAAATATATTTTCTAAGCATTGATAACGAATATTTTAGATTAGACTTCCGCCCTGTGTATGACGATAATCTACATCTGCGAACTGGATAAAACTACATCAGACAGCAAGGCCTCTGATCAGGAGGTTTTGAGGAGCGTGGAACCGCCACTTAATTGCTGGTGTTCCCAGGTCCACCCTGACCAGGGGTGGTAGCACCTGATAGGGTCCCAGCTATGGGCAAATAGTTATCCCCTAATCTAGGGCCAAAACACTATGAAAGTGTAAAAATATGTTTTAATACTAGCAATACACTTTTATAAAAGATTATTACCGGCAATGAATTTTTGAAATATTAAATATTACCAGCAATACGTTTTTGTAGAAAAATTATTATCAGCAATAAAAATCTTGTCGGCATTAAATAACCCATTGAGGTTGATATGCCATAACATAAACCAAACCAAAGAAATATATACTGAGATAGATAGATAGATAGATAGATAGATAGATAGATAGATAAAAAAAATTACCAACAATAAACATCTTGTCGGCATTAAATAACCCATTGAAGTTGATATGCCGTAAAACAAAACAAACTGAACCAATAGATAGATAGATAAAAATATTACCAACAATAAAAATCTTATTGCCATTAAATAACCCATTGAGGTTGATATGCCGTAAAACAAACCAAATCAAACCAACTAGATTAGACTTATAGACGAACAGTGCGGAATATTTGTGTGAATGACAATCTCATGGCCTTAAAGCAAAGATTGTTATCCAAAGATCACAGTAAGTTTCCTTTTCAATGGTTGCAATGCGAAAAGAAACCCTTCAGAAAAGACGGATTAATTTTTAATTGGTTCCAAAGATCACACTTTTTTTAAAACGAAATTAAATCTATTTTTTCCTCTATATAAATTGTATTCAATGTAAATATTCATTAAGATTTCATTTTTAGATGTTGTTATTTTTATCCACACATCCAGAAAAATTGGAAATACGGGAACGAGTTAAGACTGCATAGAGACTTTGAGGTATTATGGTGACTGTAGTAAGAATATGTTGCTTTGGTGTAATGCATACTGTGTCATGTTTGGGTCAGTAATCGTGGCTGGCTAAGTTTAAGATAAGACATATTCAAGACTTGCTTTACCCTAACCCCCCTTTTGACTTTGTGCCACATTTTTGTGTTATATCAAAATAAATATATATAAAAAAAACATAAATTAAATTTTAAAAAATGAAACCTATTTTAGATTATTTGGATTTCGGAATCTAAAAAAAATCTTTTAATCTCAGCTTTTAAATCGAATTTTGAAAGCAAATCATGACAATATATTTACAGGAATCCCTCGATTAATGCACAATCAATTACTGTATTTTCGATTAGTGCCCTAAAATATTTATATACCAAAATTCGATTAGTGCATGCTTAAATACATTGAGTCAATTGCTTCGTCCACCGCGAGGACAGTTGGCTCTCTGTGCCGCGCCAGGAAATTTTTCTCCCCTGAATCGGTACTTCAAATATACAAATCATTAGCCCTTGCATGGAGTATTGCTACCATATATGGTCCGGTGCACCTTCTGTTTACCTCGGTGTTCTTGACAAGATCCAGAGGCGGATATGTAATATAATTGGCCCTGATCTGGCATCTCGTCTACAGTCACTCTCTCACAGACGCGCCGTCGCCTCTCTCTGTCTTTTTTACAAGTACTTTCATGGTAATTGCTCCGATGAGCTGCTTTCACTGGTTCCCAGACTCCATGAATTCAAACGCCCTACGAAGCTGGCATCCCGCTCCCACCCTTTCACTGTCGAAACTGTAAAATGTTGCTGTATCTTTTACTCCAATAGCTTCATACTTCGCATCTCTCGCCTGTGGAACACCCTTCCCTATTCCTGTTTCCCTGAGAGCTATAATCTCCAACTATTCAAATGTAATGTCAATTGACATCTCCAGTTACCTTGATCTACCCACTATCCTTCTCCTCATCCTTTCTTCTATCACTCCTATCTGCTCTCGCTCCAAATCTTCTGCAACCCCCTGCATCCTAGTGGCTTCACGCCTTGCTCGGGGCGTAATGCTTAAAAAAAAAAAAAAAAAGAAAAAAATGTTCTTTAGTTTAACTACAGTAATTGAAAATTTATTTGTTTTATAGTTACCGATTAATTAAAATTTAGAAATGGATAATCATTTTGTTCGTCAAATAGTACGTTATCTAAATAGTTAACGTCGTGTTAAAAAAATGGACGGTTATAATTCGATAAATTTTATAATAAAGGATGTTTTATTAAAACGTATCAAAGTCAGCATTAAATAAATCAGTGTTATTGGTGAAAAATTTATTTCTCAATTGGATCATGTTATTTAAGTCATGGTAATTATGCGTGAAAAATAATATCGCCCAAATATCAGCCAAGGCTTCGGCAGCACACCTCCATTTGATGGTCAAAATTTTTGATCACGTAGTTTCTCCTCGATCACACCAATATGCCTTATTATCTCATCCCTCATCTGTTGAATTGTTGTTGGCTTATTGGCATAGACCTTACTTTTGAGATGACCCCACAAGAAGAAAGACGTCAAGTCGTACGATCGTGGTGGCCAACAAACTTCGCTGTTTCGAGAGATGATGCGACCTGGGAACTTCTCATTCAAATTCTGTTTGAACGTCTATTTTTGTAATAGGCTTCGATAACTTTAACACGTTATTTGATTGTTAATCTTTCCATGGTTGAAATTGCCAAAGACTTCAGTTGTTAAATTTGAAAGAAAAAGAAAAAATCATTAAACGCTTAAACTTAATTCACATTTAAAATCGGTCCAAGATATTGGAAAACCCTTTATTATCTTTAGGATGGAATGAAAGACAAGCCCATATGAGAGTCAAAGGTTTTTGTAATGTGCTGAAAAGGTGATAATGACCTTGATCAAATTTTGCCGCCAGAAAGTTTTTTTTTATTCGTAGTGTAGCTGTTAACGTCTGCTGGATTTGAAATTAATCCACTCAGAGTAGATTATATTTTGTTATTTCGTATGCCGCATTAAACTACTAATATTTTTATGATAAAGGGAATATTGAAACGTGCACGAACTGAGGTTGATACTAAAGACTTGTGAGATCTTAGCAAATTCTTTTTTACACAGAATTTTCTTTTTTTATTGAAATTGAGGGCAGATATATTACGGAGAACTAATAGTGCGTTTAATGTGTTGTCATGCAACAGATCTACGCGATGCTCGTACCTTCTTCTATGTACCCCTTCCCGTTGGTGATCATAGCTCTCCACAACTTCTTGTTCTTTGTAGCGCTTAATAAATTTATAAGCCGAGAATAAAAATATATCTTTTGAATATTTGTTTTTATTAATTTTTTTTGAATATTTTGATTTTTCTTATGTTTATTTTGAAGGTAATTTTTGATTTTTTTTTTGTTAAAAAATGGACGATTTAATTCCCTACAGAAATTTACATTTATCAAAATATATCGAAATATAAATAATGTATGCATTTACCATGGAAAGATTATGAATAAAAGTTCCAGGTTAAAATACCAATGATTATGACCTGTCCTGGGTAAGACGATAAACTACATCCAGCAGCAAGGCCTCTGACCAGGAGGCTTTGAGTAACGTTGAACCACCTCTTAATTACTGGTGTTCCATGTTTGGAAAATCTGAAGGGGAAATTTCTCCATACCGCCAATTATATGAAGAACAGAAGAATACGATGCGGCAAACCACTCTAAATAAGATTTTCATAAAAAGTCAGATTAATAAATATGAATTCATTGCATTTTTATTGTAACTTCTTATGTTTACCTATATTTTAATTAAAAGGTACGCCAATTAAAAATTAATAGTAAATGAGGCTAAAATTTGAGGTACAAATTACATTATCTCCTATAAGTTGCTCTTAGGTTGGTGCAAAAATAATGACGTAATAATGTCGTTTTTGACGTTAAAAAATACGTTAAAAAACGACATTATTACGTCATTATGTTTGCACCAACCTAATATATTCGATTAATGCATTTTCTATTAGTGCGTAACTTTTAATGTACAAATTAGCCACGCTAACCGAGGGATTCCTGGAAATAAATCCAAGAACTAAAGAATATATATATATATTTCAAATTGATTGATTGTTTGGAAACCTCATGGTACTGTGACGTCGTCTCCCGGTCGCAGCGCCGACTGTGACGTTCTATCCTGACTACCACGGCACCAGTTGTGACGTCCCTAAACAGCACCAATTGTGACGTCTTCGCTGCGGCGTCAGCTGTTCGCTCCTGGCCGTTTCGTCCGGGTGTCGCTGCTCCAAACGTGACGTTCTAACCCTTTGGTGATTCGGGTAGGAATCTGGTTAGATTGATACCAGCCTCGCCGTTCCCAACCTGCTTCCAACGCCTGGTTACCAGGGTAACTTCACTGATCTCCAGTCTGCCTACCCACGTTGTGAATTGATCTTAGACAGACGAGATCAAACAGGGGTTGGGGCCGTAATGCAAGCTGAGTTCAAAGGGGGTAATAACACACAATTATGTATAAAAGAAAAAAAAAATGAAAACTCACAAAGTCCAAAGTATCAAAGAAAAAGGTAACAAACTTTTTATGTCTATTTGTTCGGTACATAGGACTATGTCTACTTCCCGACCCGTTCTGTGGATTGTGGCACGACGCTTTCGCTAGGCAAACATTAACGCTTCAAGTTGTCTGCTCTCTAAGAATTTTGTGTTTCGGTGTGTCTTTGGACGAAAGTCGAAAAACTTATTTCTGTGGTCTGATTCTAAGTCGCTCTTCAAACTACTTGAAGAAGAGTCCAAAAGTGTGCGTGAATCTTGGTCAGCTATCTTGATGCGGTTTCAACACTGGGCACTCATCTCTGCCTGCCGTCCGGGCCTCAAACTCTTCCTGCCGTCCGCGGCTCAACTTCTTCTCTCCAGAGTCTGAATTACTGGGCACTCATCTCTGCCGCCGGTGCGCGAACTAACTTCTTCTCGCCAGCTTGGGTCGAACGAACTTCTCGCAGGGCCAAACGAACTGGCCTCTTCTGCCCGCTAGGGGGCGAACGAACTCTGCCCGCCGTCCGCGGATGAACTCCGCCTGCCGTCCGCGGCTGAACTGATTTCTGTCTGGTGGGGCTTCGTTTTTATTGACGCCCTCAAAACTGGGGTGGGTCTGTCGGCGCCAGGGGTTCTTCGATAATTCTAAATACGTATCCACCCTTCCTATTTCTGGTTAGGGATTTTCCACTCTTTTCCATTTTTGGTAACTCTTTTCTCTCCCCCTCTCTTACCGTGCTTCTGAGGGGCGTGCACCAACTTCCCCACTTCTTCGTATCGGCTTCTCACACTTACAGTCTGATAGAGGCGTCGACTGATTTTCTTTGTGCGTCACGTGACCGCTCTCGGCCAATGAGGTCCTGGTCGGGTATCTTTCCTCCTCCTTCGTGCGTCATGTGATCCACTTGGCCAATGACGTCTTGGTCGGGTATCTTTCCTCCTTCTTCGTGCGTCATGTGATCCACTTGGCCAATGACGTCTTAGTCGGGCGTGAACAACCCGTGGCTTTGTTTTGGGAAAGAAATACCTTGCTTAACTAAAAAAAAATTAATTAAATCGCCCTTATCATGAGCGGCCGAGGTGACAACCTTCGGTTTTAATACGTGGCGTTTGTCAGGCAGTTTATCGCTAATTGGACATGATCTAAGAAAGAAATTTTCCTAGCCTACCTGGCGTCTCTAAAGCAAAAATAAGAATATTTCATTTTCCTGTCGGCCCATGTGTTGATAACAAAAAATCTTTATTATCACAGGGCAAAGTTTATTCTGTCAAAAGAAAAAAAAAACTTAGCCAGCGAAAACTTCTTGTGTGGGATTTTAATTCTTTTACACCCAGTGAAGACTGTCTGTGTTTCGTCAATGTTCAACAATGGATTCCTTCTTTTGGTGACATCCATTGATAACAAAATTCCATTTTTCGTGGACAAGCGGAAATCGGTCAACGCTTTTTCGTAGGTGACCTAGATATTTTCGACATCTGATACCTATCAACTATAACCTTTTTCCTCCTCATTTCCGTCTCTTAAGCCGTGTGTGTGTGTGTCCGCCTATGACCCGTCTAGTATTATTTTTTTCTTTCTTTCTTCTTCGTTTTCTCTTTCTTTCTCCCAAATCGCTTGAATGCAAAGAAAGAATTATTCTTAAAACGTAAAATATTTTTCGGCCTTAAATAATTATCAAATGGTTGATAAACCGTAAAAATGCAAATCATATATCTATAAATATTTCTTTCAAATCGTCCGGATGCATGGTGCCACAGTACTAAAGCGGTGCACCCCGTCGTACTAACAGAGGGTTAACCATGGTAAACCGACTTATACCAACCAATGTATATGAATATACTGAAAATCTATACAGTTAAATCTAAAAAAGAAATGAATAACAATCTATATAAAAAAAATAACCAGCGTTTTACCAAAGCAAAACTAACTTTTAAATATATAGGAATTGTAATTTAGCTGTTTGTTTCTTCAAGTGTTTTGATCTGATATATGTAAACGTTATATTTTCAATTTTATCAGGGTCATATCTCTTTTGGCTTGAAGGCACAATACATATTAGTATGAGATTTTGTCTTCAGTAACTTTGTAAATAGCTGTTATCAGTCATCTCTAAATGACTTCCTAACTTTCGAAAATGCTGCAGGCCTTCCAAGCGCTTCAAATTTCTTACGGGGGTCGGAGTGGAATACTTCTGAGAGTTCTTTTAATGTTCACTGTGTACAGCATGGATTTGCGAGGTATTCATTTCATTTAATTTTAATTTTCTTTTCTGTCTGTCCAAACGGATATCTTCAGTATGAGTGCATTCCTATTCCTTCATAGTTTTCTTCAGCTGCAATATTACGTCTAAGATTTTCGAATGGATGCGAATCTTCCATTTAGTATTGATGATAAAATCATTTCCATATTATTTACAGTTTTTAAAGATATTAATGTGTACAGTGTAACTCCCATATTAATAACAAGTCATTCTTTGATTTTGGTTCCTTGGAGACAATACGGATCAATGTTATAACTACCAACCAATAATTCCTGCTTTTTTTTTCTTTTCCATTCCATGAATATTAAATGTCCCGATGGTAAAACCTTTATAAGCGATTGGGGGCATTTACAAGGTTATAACTATCAACCACCCGAGCCAATAATTCCTGTTTTTTTTTTTATCTTTTTCAAGATTTCATAAATTTTAAGAGTCCCAATGTTAAACTTTTAACCGATGGGGTATTTACATAAATTTTAAGCGCCCCAATGATAAAAATCTTGATAAGCGATTGGGGGCATTTACAAGGTAACCTTTAGTGGTTTACAACCAATTCAATCTTTGGCTCCTTCGCCGGTAAAATGGCTTAATTACTAAAGTTGTCGTGGAGATTAAAATTTAATTAACTTTGCTCTGATATTATTTGCTAATGAAACAATGCTAGGTCACAACGGAAGCCTTATAATCTGCTCCTTCTTTTTACTCTTTTGTAAAAATGTATCAGAATTGGACAGACGAACTCATTAATATTTCTACAAGTTTTCCAACTGATTACTTATCTAAACACAAAATATTGCAAACACATAAAAAAAATACAAATGCCGAAAATTAATTTTAATTTCTCTCCATGGTGACATCTGTGCATATTATTATGACTTCTATGAAAAGTTTCCTTTAAAAAAAAAAAATTAAATAAAAGTCTTGAAAATACAAATGGTCAGCCTTGGCTACACTAATACTTTTCTTCTTCTATGTGTCTCGTCCTTTAGAACATAGACGATCATGGCTCTCCTCAATTTCCTCTTTCGTGTGGCTCTTAGCAGTTTTTCTTCCTTTGAGAGGATCTCCGCCATCCATACACGCATGCTCGTCATGTAAGTGACTCACTGCCTTTCTCTATCTCTCTGGCCTTCGAAAATCGCCATTTTAATTTTCTTTTCTGTATGTTCAAACGGATATCTTCGAAAATCGCCTGTTGAGTGTTGGGTTTTCCAAGCTCGCCTTCCACATTGAATTCTAGCTGTCTTTTTCTGATTATGAATATAAATCAATAGCTTCGTCCACCGCAAGGAAAGTCGGCTCCCTGTGCCTTGCCAGGAAATAATTTTTTCTCGCCGAGGTCGATCCTTCAAATCTACAAATCAACCATTCGCCCTTCCATGGAGTATTGCTGCCATATATGGTCTGGAGCCCCTTCTGTTTGTCCCAAGGTTCTTGATTAAATCGAGATTCGGTTATGCAATGTAATTGGCCCTGATCTGGCATTTCATCAGCAGTCGCTCTCTCACAGACGGGCCGTCGCATCCCTCTGTCTTTTTTAGAAATATTTTCATGGTAACTACTCCGATGAGCTGCATTCGCTGGTTCCCAGACTTCATGAATTTAAGCGTTCTGCTAGGCTAGCATCTCGCTCTCACCCTTTCACTGTCGAAACTGTTCAAATGTAATGTCAATCGACGTCTCCAGATGCCCTGATCTATCCCCTATCCTTCTCTTCATCCTTTCCTCTATCACTCCTCTTTGCTTTCGCTCCAACTCTCTGTAACCCTTTGCGTGCTGGTAGCTTCCCGCCTTCCTTGGGGTGAAACGCTTAAAAAATATAAGCGTTTTTTTTTTCTGCTGCTATATTATTTAATACTTCAACGTTGCTTACTCTCACCGTCCATGGAATACTCATTTCTGTTTTCTCCTCATCCGTGGGGAGATTGTCTAACATTCACTGCTATATGAGAGGATAAATATTACATATCATGTTGGAATTTTTGGGTACCCTTTAATATTAGTGAGCTAGCCAAAATGAGATTACTCATTTTATAGTTCACCAATAGAAGGGTTAACCAATCAGAAAGCTCAAAATATTCAATCCGACGTGTATAAAGGCAGCCATTTTGTTTTTTCTTCAAAAATATCATCACTGCCAACCTCTGATATCGAAGACTTAAAGAATTACTTAACAGCTGCTATTTTCTCCGAATATTCACTGCCAACCTCTGATATCGAAGACCTGAAGAATTACTTAACAGCTGCTACTAGTGATATTGGCGTTGTTCCATTGAACACATTACGTACTGTACTGGATTCTATATTCAAAAACTACGGCAAACATGGTCAACATATCAATCCAACACTTTTTTTTTCTAACGAATTTTCTTTCTGTTTCTCAGCACCTTGCTTATCTTTATGAATGCCTATCTCAATGCGTGTTTGGATCTCGGAGTCACAGTTCCCTTCCTCTGTTAAAACGCTTCCCAGATATTTAAACTTCTGCACCTGCTTGATGCTTATGTCACCGATTCGTAACTCTCGTGTATTTTTATATAATTTTCTCATTCCTGTCATTCCTTGAAAATTCTTAGAAGGAACAAAACGTTAGATTCTCCATTTGTTTGCTTTTACATTGGGGTTAACAAAAACTATACTAAAATTTTATTTAATTTATTACAATGAATCTCCCTTCATTCCTAAATCAGCTTTCACCTGCCACACCCGACATAAGGGTGATTGATTGTAAATAATATCCAGTGCTATCTTAAGACTTCATTCCCTTTCTGTTTAGATGGAAGACATTCTAAAAAATCTTTAATCGGTTTCACCCCATGCAAGGCAGTAAAGCCACTAAGACACAAGAGGCTATTGAGTGTGGAAGAATACAGAAACATTAATAATGAGCGAGAAGAGAAATGTGTAATAAAGATGGCAGTAGAAAGCGATAGACATTGCATTTAGGTTTTTGCTGATTAAAGTTGTCTAGAAAGCATGGTTCCGGCAGGAAGTTCCACAAGCGGGAAGTGCGAGAAAAAAAACTCTTACTATATATGTTACGGCTATATCTAGATATCTTAACGTTAAATTGATGAGACTATGCCACCAGTTTACTATTGCGCTTAAATTCATAAAGTCTAGGTAATATAGCGAAGAGCTCATCCGAACAATTACCATGAAAGTATTTATATAAAAGACACACATTACGGCGGTGGGAAAGTGAATGAAGCCGGGATGCCAGGTCAGTACCAATAATATTATTGATTCTGTTTTTGTTTTTATCAAAAAGACCAAGATTAATAGCAAAGGCACCGGACCATATGTGGCAGCAATATCCTAAATATGGATGAATTGTAGATTTATAGTTACGCATGATAGATTCTAGAGAGAAAAATTGTCTCGCACGATACAGTGAACCAACTTTCGTAATAAGCTGGTCTAGCAGTGGATCAAATATAGTCTTTTCACTTCATGTCAGCTGAGAAAGTTAGCGCCAAAAATCTACAAAAGCAATAATTAGTTAGAAGCATGTCCCACCCAAGGTTAAATTTTCTCCCCAAATCTCCTTGTCTTTCTACCCTAACGTTGCAGTAATTTCTTGAAATGAGGGGTGGTCAGCTCATCTTCTCCTAGAGAGTCCTTTTTTTCCTCAAAATCGGCTGAGCTTATCTCGATGCACGGGTTTCCACTTTGGCATGATTTTTCTGAGTCGAAACATTGTGCTGCATTGATTCCTGGGTAAACGTCAAGGTAGTTTCACTTCGGTTAGTATGTCAGCAATTTCTTTCCAACCATAGATTAGTTGTCTCTTCATCAAAACTACTGGACGTGAACGTATTACTGAGAGGGTTCCAGTCGATTAATAATCAAGGAACCAAACCTTCGGGCAACTCTTCATGAAGCTGTGTTATCAAAATAATATTGGGTCTAACGATTTATGAATAAGACCTGGACCGTGAAACAATGTCCGGTATGATCTCTCGGTGCCGTGATGAAGTGTACAGTTACTGCTGTGCTTTTCGAGGATTTATCCGGGTGTTTATTGGGGTGCTACTGTCTCACTAATTCGATTCCTCATTACACCATACCAAAATATGAACAAAGATAACAAATAGAATAGAACTAGACCATCGAAACAAAAAGCATACCTTAATTTCTTCATTAAGAATGAATTCCCCCACAGCAGAGACGCCAAAATACGATGACATTGGCTTAACATACATGTTGTCGCCCCAGGGATCTCTTCTTGCTCCTACACGTTTTATTTTGCTTTATGTTAATGTTATGGGGTCCTCCCCTTTTCATATAAGTGGACTCTACCAGTGTTACTTGGAGTGCTGCCGTTAAATACCCAGAGTAGACAGTCAGTGAGGGTAGTCGGAAAGAGAGGATATACGGCGAGAGAGAGAGAATATACGAACGCAGATAGTGTGAGGTAACCTCTTGTAGAAGTCAGTTACAAGCACGTAGACTCTAAGGAAGTCCTACTTCGAGACTGTATATATCTATCTGTATTTGCTACTAACCGCGTTCCTGGACTTACTAACAGTATTACTCTTTGTATGATTGTGTAAATACATTTTATTTCTTATATTTAATTATTGCGTTTGTCATTCCTTGTAGACCGAATTCATCTCGAAATCCACAACAGTTAACGATCTGCCTAAGAACATTCTCAGATTGTTGGAAAATCTATAGACCGATGATACCGCGGTAAATTGGTGAACTTCCAAAAATCTGAATGAACAGAGATTAAGAGCATACCTATCATCTGATCGAGCTTTCACAACTCCTGTCCTGGGTAAGACGATAAACATCATCCGACAGCAAGGCTTCTGATCAGGAGGTTTTGAGGATCGTAGAACCACCTATTAATTACTGGTGCACCCTAACTCGGTTTTGTTAGCACCTATTAGGGTCCCAGGTATAGTCAAATAGTTAATCCCCAAACTTGGGCTCAAAACACTATGAAAGTGTAGAAATTGGTTTTGATACCAGCAATACTTTTTTTTGTAAAAATTTATTACCAGCAATGAATTTTTGAAGAAAAAAATTATTACTAATAATAATAATTAGTATTACTAAAATAAATTATTACCAGCTATATATTTAAAAAAAAATATTACTAGCATTAGATTTTTGAAGAGAGTTGTCAACAATAGGTTTTAGAAATAAAAAAAAAATTCATAAAAATTACCAGCAATAAAGGTTTTGTCGGTATTAAATAACGCATTGAGGTTGATATGCAGTAAAACAAAACAAGCCAATATATACTTAGATAGATAGATAGATAGATAGATAGATAGATAGATAGATAGATAAAATATATTACTAGCGATAAAAATCTTGTCGGCATTAAATAACCAATTGTGGTTGATATACCGTAAAACAAAACAAAACAAACTAATATATACTGAGATAGATAGATAGATAGATAGATAGATAGATAGATAGATAGATAGATAAAATATATTACTAGCGATAAAAATCTTGTCGGCATTAAATAACCCATTGTGGTTGATATACCGTAAAACAAAACAAAACAAACTAATATATACTGAGATACATAGATAGATAGATAGATAAAAATATTACCAGCAATAAAAAACTTGTAGGTATTAAATAATCTATTGAGGTTGATATGCCGTAAAACAAACCAGACCATCTCACAGCTAAATAAAGAGAAGACTTAATTATATCATTCAATAACTTCAAAACGAAGCCAGTAACATTTCATAATTGAGCTTATCCTGAATTTGCTTTAATCTTAATGGGCCTTTGTGCTTTCAATGAGACTCCTTAACTCAAACGTCGAGTGTCATTAAAGTTTACTCCAGGCCCCAAGTGGAAATCTTATAATAGTAGAATAATTTCATTCGCATTCTTTTGGTAAGCAGTGCGTTCCACTCAGAGAGTTCCTTCCCCCACCCCGACACTTTCACTTCATGGAATAGACTCCCGAAAGGATGCTTCCACGAATATTACAATCTTGCCTTGTTCAAGTCTAAGGCCAAGAAATATCTATCCTACATATCCTCATGATATAGAGCTCGTCCTGCCACCTCATTTGCGTCCTTGCAAAAAATATTATTTAGTAACCCTCTAACTTGAGAGACTCTTGGGCCTTTTATTCGGTAAACAATAGTTTTAAAAAAGTGAATAACATATTAAGTAACTTTTGTTAGAAACAAAGAAATTATTGTGGAACTGTTTTGCAATATCATTCTTCCTATACAGCTTTGAATGCTGGACAATTTCCTTATAGAGGAAGATGAGACTTAACGCGACAAAACGTGATTCCCACAAAGGAATTCGAGAAATATTGTAGATAAGACAAGTGGGCAACAATGATGCTTTAAGGAAAATAGAAACTAAAAAGATGCTTGACATTGCAGAAGCATATTATGAGGAAAGAGAGTGTGGAGAATTTGATACTCACAGGAAATACTGAAAACCATCAAATCACAAGATAAATAAGCTTGTGTAAATGGATGGCACAAAAGGGAGAGTTATGGAGAGTAAATGGTCAATCAGCTGAGATTTATAATTGATGGGAAGTTGTGGAGAGCTGCGACCATCCACATCCTAAAGAACCGTTTTTGTGGCTTTTAAAATATACAAACGGAACATTAAATGAAAACCTTGATAGCAACTCTCTTTTATTGAACATAGGAGAATTCATAGATTTTAACAATAAAGGTTTCCATTTCTTTAACTTTATGTCAAATGGGATATTGAGAATCGTGTCTATCAAGATTTTGACATTCCGACGAAAGGTTTTCTAACAGAGGACGGAAAGTGAAACACTGAGATCTAAAGACGTATTGGGATAGACAAAGATGTATAACAAAATCTAAGCAGAGTAATAAGAGACAGAAAAAACTTCGTTAGAAACAAAGAAAAGATTAATGAACTGTTATGTGATATCTGTCCTTTTATGTGGCAGTGAATGCTGGACAATTAAGATGAAGAGAATTAAAGCAACAGAAATGCTGTTCTACAGAAGGATACTAAAAAAAACATGGCTTGAATATGAGAAATAAGACGAGGTTTTAGAGAAAATGGAAACAAAAAGGAAACATACTTAACATCAGGAAGCGACAGTTGAAATTTCAAGGGTACATAAGAGGGCTTGTAAAATCTGATACAGGGCAGATTGATGGCAACTTGAACAGAGGAAAACATCGGTTGACATACTTGATGAACTTGAGTAAATGTATGGCGGAACGGGGTTTAGGAGAGATTAACGAAAAGATAAAATACAGTGGGGCCAAATAAGTGATTGTACAGCAAAGAAATGCTTGTTATTCTCACTTATAGCGAATGAAAACCTCGAAGAAACAATGTTATATATGTATTTGGGGCATAAAATCAGTATCTGCAATTTAAAATTAGAAATTCATAGATAAGTGAAAGTTATGCAATTTTTTATATTTCGAATAGTGGAAAATGTATTCGTACAGTATTAATTTTTACATTATAATACGGTAGATTTTGGTTGTACTTCAAAGTAGAAGATTCTAAACTGTTCTAGAATATTCTCAATAACTCTTTTGCAACATTCAGTTCAAAATTGGATCATTCTGCAGTCACTTTTCACTGATAACGGTTCTAGTATTGGCTAGACGTAAGGAAATGACTTGTGCTCAAAAAGAGCTAATTATTAAGCTATGGAACAATGGAAAAAGTTACAGAAACATCTCCAGTGACACGAACATATCTTTTTCAACAATTGGTTCATTTATTGTAAGATTTAAAAGACGTAATACTGTTGAGAACAAAGGCAGACCCGGTGCTCCCAGGAAGATCTCTCCCAGATTACGAAGAAAGGTGATGCGACAGGTCCAAAATAACCCAATGGCCATCAGACAAGATCTTCAGAATGATCCGAGTTTGTCAGGAGTTAACGTAACTAAGCAAACGATTAGTAATGAACGGTATAAACTCGCGCTCCCCAAGAAAGACACGACTCCTTCTGAAACGGCATAGAGACGCCAGGTTGAAATTTGCGACAGAGGATAAAGATAAAGAAAATTCTTATTGGGAAAGAGTTCTTTGGACAGATGAGAGTAAAATTGAGTTGTCCGGTCGCAATTCCCTGTGTCATGTATGGAGAAAAGACGGCGAAGCATACGCACCCACGAACATCATACCAACTGTCATATTTGGTGGGGGTAGTATCATCGTTTGGGACTGCTTTTCGATACGAGGTGTTGGCAAACAAGCAATTATAGACGGTAGAATGAATGCAGGAAAAATATCAACAAATCCTAAGCGAAAATTTATCGCTTTCTATAGAGAATCTTGGGCTTCCCCCTGATTGGATCTTCCAGCAGGACAATGATCCCAAGCATACTGCTAAGGGTACAAAGAACTGTCTTGCAAATAACGTTAACATCTTACAATGCCCCAGTCAGTCGCTGGATTTGAATCCAATAGAGAATTTATGGCGGTTTTTGAAAAATAAGATCCGTGATAGAAGTCCAACAAATATCAAAAACCTGAAGACAATTACTCAGGAAGAATGAGACAAAATACCTACTAAAGTATGCAAATCGTTAATGAAAGACTACAGGAAGAGATTGGTTGCTGTTGAACTTAATAAAGGCTTTGCAACAAAATATTAAATGGAGAAAACATGTTTTTGTTCTGTTGTACGATCATTTTTGAAACCCCTAAAAATTTAAATATTGCTATATTTTCTTAACCATGGAATATTATTTAGTTTTATATGCTTATATTTTTAGTATGCAATCTGATACAGTAGATATATTCCCGTTTTGTTAATTTAATATATTACAAATAAAAATATGAAATATTTTCATCTGTACGATCACTTATTCAACCCCACTGTATATTATAGATCTAGAAAGGACAGAAAATTTTGGAGAGCCATCATCGGCTACGTCCTGAGGGTACATGGTACGTAAAGAAGTCTAAGCTAAAGGTTACATTTTACATTTTATTTATTTATTAAAATGGGCTTTTTCTCGGTGAAGGCTTCCAAAGCTAGCTTTGAAAATAATGTTTCATGCTAATTTGATTCTGTGAATATGTTTTAAGAGTCTTTTTGAAATCGTGAAAGAAATCTTCAAATTCATACATGCTTTTTTTTTCTTAGAGTCAAATAACAGAAGAATTGTGCCTAGGTTTTGGAAATCAATCCTCTCGTAAAAGACGTGCAGTGAATAGATAAGTAAAAAGAAAAAGGAATTTTACTTTGATTTGTTTAAGACGATAAAAACCAATAAACGATTTTCTTTCAGACAATTGTCCATTCTTTTCTTTTCCCCGGGACTTAATTAAATTCCGCGCTAAAAGCAATTTCAACAGAGAAGGTAACAAGTAAAAGTTAATAGCCGACCCGGAGGCCGCCGGAATCTCAGACTTAAAAAAAATTGAACCTATAGTCCTGAAGCTATGATAATTGCAGAAAATACTTCCTTTTTCTCTGTTCATATATATATATATATATATATATATATATATATATATATATATATATATATCTTTGGACTAAGGACTTAAGAAACTTAGCGATTTGTTTTGCCTTTTTTTTGATGTTTTTAGTTCTTTCTTTTTTTTCAAAATTTTTCCTCAGGTACCAATTTGCCCTCAGGTGTCTATAAGTTGAGTCATCCGAGGTTTCTCAAGCGAGTAATACTGTTAATATATATATATATATATATATATATATATATATATATATATATATGGGGGTAGTGGTGTGGGGTGTATACATACGTACATATACATATATATATATATATATATATATATATATATATACACATATGCAGGGTGTATCAGAAATACTTTCACACCAAAACAGAGACAAAAGTCCATATAAGCAAAGGTCTGCCAATCCTTCTTTTTGAGTTATTAAGTTTAAAATTTACGGTAGACGTCGATGTGTTGCCATGGAGACTACGTTACTGTTGTAGCATATCTACGGACGATAATGGGTATGTTCCCGCTGATATAAATACAGTAGTAAATACTGTATGTTGATCTGCAGTTGGCGATTTGTCTCCAGCTCTGCTGGTCACACTCTCTGGGTCTGGGCAGAAAGGATCCCTAGACGAGGCTATGTCAAAGGGCAGAGTCTCGTCTTGGGAAACAGCTACTTGACCCCGTTTTATGCGAAGTCTACGGGGAATTTTTGGCCGAGCCTACAGTTTCGGATACCCCACATTAAATTCGGCCTTGTGCCAAATCTGACCGCGTGTCGCTGTTGGTAGATATCTTGCAGTTGGAGTTTCAGTGTGAAATTCACATGAATCACTTCTATCAGTTGACTACTACTTCTACGCGCCGCTGGTAAATCTTATACGTGTTTTTCTTGTGCTATGCATTATCGTTCATTACCAACATTCGTTTGATTTATCTATTCAGTAACCTTCCTTAGGTTACAACAGTTACATTTGTTTTTCCTATACATTTGCGGTTACTCTACCTTCTACGTTTAACGTGCGAAGTAGTGATTTAACTGAGAAGTGTATTGTTTAACAATGGCAGGATATTCATATTATAAATAGACATTTTTTTTTTACATACCGCCACGCGAACTTTATCACGCACGACTTTATCAGTTTCTTCTAGAAGAAGATGAGCTGGCATATTCTACCCCACCTCACCCCCATTTCAAGCAATTACTGCAAGTTTAGAGTATAAATATAAGGAGATTTGGGAAGAAAATCTAACCTTGGGTGGGACATGCTTCTGTCGTTTATCGTCGCGTTGCTAAGGCAGGATCCGGGACCCCAAAGTTTGTAAAAGTAATTTTGGATTGTTTCTTGGATCCTACATCTAACAGCGTCTACCGTAACTAATAACTCAAAAGTGAAGGAATTGCAGACATATGATTATATGAACTTATCCTCAAGGACAGATGGCCCAGTAGATATAGACGTTGGTTAGATCCAATGATTAGACCCCAAAAGTTGTGAGTTCTAAACATATCTAGGAGATAAAAAAAAAACAAATCAGACCAAAAATATCGTAGAAAATAAGGAAAAGAACATCAGCCTACAACAATCAATCCAAAAACTCTAAAGTCTGCTTTGAGGAAAAATAGCCACAATTACCGTCCCAACTACTAAATAAACGATCGAACTCATCTCAAAATCCAGACACGAAAACAAATTTTTACTACGCTACTTTGAAAGTGAAAACGAGCAAGAATAAATGAAAATAAATAAATAAAATAAAGTAAATAAACAAAAACAAGTAAAATAAATTAATCCAAATAAATAAGTAAATGAACTAAGTAAATAATAAGCAAATTAACTAAACACGCCTACCAAAATAATCGTTAGAATAATACAATAGACTACCCACAATGCAATAGACTACCCACAATGCAATAGACTACCTACAATGTATCACTGAACTGTATATATATAAAAATTCAATCACAATGAACATGGACTGCCGCTTGTCTCTTTAGCCTGAGAGTTTAAGTCTTAGATAGACTTCATCATTGATTTTACTTTTTTTCTTTTTTTTTTTTTTCAAAGACTGATGAAAAAAAGCTTTTTTGGTTACATCTATTTTACATTGATTGTATCTTTTATGATTTTTGTTTTTTTTTTTTTTCATTTTCAGTTTACTTTTACTCTCCACCGGCAAGAAGCTAATTTTAATTTTCCTGATGTAACGTCCTTTTATATATTGCGCTAGTGTTTTTTTTTAATTTATTTTTCTCTTCTTGTTTTTAATTTTAATGTTTAAGTTTTTTCTTATCCTTAAAAAAGCCGTCTTTAAATCGCTTTTCTTTAATTTTATTTCACAGTTTAATTTTTATTTTACGATAGATTTTGTAATTTTATTTTTATTTTTCGGCTTATTTGGCCATTTTTTTTTTTTTTGGCTATACGTGCATTTAATTAATTTTTTTTGCATTTCTTTTATTGTTCGTGTCTTTGAAATAAATTTCTTTTATTTTTACTTGTTAAATCTTCTTCGTCTGCTGATAAACTCAGTTTTTCTTCATTCGTTTTAAGTTTTTCGGTGTTACTGTTTGTACGTTAAACTATTTTTTTCCCACATTTTTTTGGAAATACTTTAATTTGTGTCTTAAATTGATTATCACTTTTTTTTGTTTCTATCTTTTTTTTCGTATGGTAAATTGTTTATTTTTAAAAACTTCCCTTGTTTTGCCTATAATAATTAAAAGGGTAGATGCTTAAAAATTCTCCGACAAAAGTCGCCCGTCATAAAGAACCAGTTTGGTTTGAAAAAAACAAAAAAGAACAAAAAAGCTGCCGTATGAAGAACCCAGGAGGATATTACTATAGAAGACAAAATTAAATCTGAACATTGAATGGTGGCCGCAAATGGCCCAAATTTCGAAACATGAAAAAATACACCAACCGTAAATAAGAAAACCGAGACTGAAAGGAGAATAGCAACGACACCAATAACAGCAACAAAGATAATGTAGCATCCGCGAATTCGGCCTCTTTCTCGAGGTGCCACTTCCCAAGAAATGTATAATCAATATTACGGAATTCCTGGATAGATCCAAGCGTTACGAACATCTTATCAAAGAAGATGGACTCTTGGTAAACTCCAGGAAATACAAAGATTTGAGGTGTCTGTCTTTTTGCTCGACAATCGTTCGCGCAAAATATGTCGCTCCACTAAAGATACCGTGAGAAAAACCTTGACGTTTCTGAGGGTTAAGCACCAAAGTGTAATCAAAGGTAAAATTTAATACATGTGGGACGTACTGTTACCCGCACCTGCCGACTGTGAGAAAGCTCCCAGTTGAAATCTTATAATGCTCATGGAATATGAGGACAGACGAAGGCGCCCTACCAGTATATGAGGCTCCTCCTCAGGTTTTATGAGAGCACTTGGCCACCTAACTGGTACAATACGGTCAGATATTAAGTGATACCCCTGACAATCGAATAGGGGATGGAGATTTGAGGTAATGCTGGATCGTAAAGCTTTCATCTCCGTCCCCGAACGGCCTAGAATTAGACTGCCAGAAAATGCCGGTCATTATGTCCTAACCCCAGCCATGTTTAATGCAGATTACCAACCCTTATCGGAATTCTCATGGTTCTCTGGTTGTCTAGTACAAGTGGCCGTGGCCCGAATCAGGGGAGTCGGTGTGGATGTATGTTGTGTACAGGAGACTCGGTTTTCAACTCGCGACAGTGAATATATGCTAAGAGGTTTGTCCTCTATTCAACTGGTTACGATGGTCGTTCGAGAGGTGTCTCCTGGCTATTGAGCAAGTCTCGGAATGGGGTGCGTGCTCTTTTTTCGCAGGCATTGCTTACTAAATGTTACCGTAAAGGATAGTATGTGAGATTGTGAAACCCAGGGTCACAAACTCACATCAACAGAACTAAATATCTTAGCTCTATCACTGATAATATATATATATATATATATATATATATATATATATATAGAGAGAGAGAGAGAGAGAGAGCATAAATATTGTATACACACACACACATATATATATATGTATATATAAATATAAAAGTGAACATAGAAGTCAACACGAGTGCTCTTATTTTTCTCGGCTATTTATATATACGGGTCAGTGGTGCATTGTGGGTAGTCTATTTTGGCGGTTATTTTACCGGAGTCCGTTTATTTTTTTATTTGGGTTAAATTATTTTGCTTGTTTCTGTTTGTTTTTTTTATTTCTTATATATATTCTTTTATTTTCTTTTTAATCGGTGTTTTTATTAACGTAATAAAAATTTGTTTGTATCGCTTATTTAATAGTTTTGTCTTGGTTTGGGAATATACTGCTATTTATTCAATTTTGGGGTTGATTGTTGTAGTTTATTCTAACTATTATTTTGGCGGGAACAGTTTTTAATTTGTTTATTACTTCATGTATTTGTTTGGATTGATTATCTTTATTTGTTTTTTCTAACGGTTAGTTTATCGGGATCGGTTTATTAGTTTATTAATTTATTTGGGTGAATTTACTATACTTTTATTATCTATTTGTTATACTGTATATTTTCTCTTTTCGGTTTTCGATTTTTAAGCAACGCAGTATTTTTTATCGTTATATAACAGTTATAGCTACTTTTTCGTCCGATTTTTGTTTTGATTTTTATAGTCTAACTAATATTTTGGCCACAATGGTTTGCTAATTTGTTTATTATTTACTTTATTTATTTGCATTCATTGATTTTGTTTCTTATTTTTTATTCTATTTCGTCTATTCTAAGGGGTGTGATTTGGTAATTTGTTTGGGTTAATTTATTTTGCTTATTTTATTGTTATTTTGTTTATTTATTTATTTTTTATTTTTATTTTATTTTTTCCGTTTTCGATTTTTAAGTAACGTAGTAAAAATTTGTTTTCAAAATAATTGAGCCCAAATAAATAAATAAACGATAAATCAATACCCAAGATAAAATAAGGAATAAAAAAAGAAAGAACTAAGAACATGTAATTCAGCCGAAAACAATCAACCAGAATCCAAGCTCAGAGTCCAAAGAAAAAAAAACTCGACACGAGTAAAGTAAAAATAACTGATGAAGGTGAATTTAAGCGTATTTATTTTTAGATAAACACAGAGACTGAGAGAACTCGATTCGATTTGCCGAAGTGTCTAGCATTATTAACCGTAAGAGTAACTGTTTACAAACCCACACTTCCTCCCCAGAGAGTTCAACTGAAATAATATATATATATATATCTGTGTGTGTGTGTGTGTGTGTGTGTGTGTGTGTGCATATATAGTGTATTTGACCATAATTTCTTCTGTTATTCATGTTTTCTTTAATATGATAGACAATAAATATTTCGTATGTTATTCAGATTTTTTTAAGAACCTTATAATTTTTGGGAATGTGGAGGAGAATTAGCCGAAATCTATGACATCATAGAAAATCTAGAGAACAACTAAACTACCACCAGTTAGAATGAAAATGTCAATCAGGTGCCTGAACAAAAATTGTCTACATTGAAAATCAAAATTAAAGTAATTAAAACTGAGCTGCATTGCAGAAAGGAAACCCGTGATACATACTGAATACGTAGCAGCATGCTTGCTTTTGATGTTGCAATTAGAAGCTCACACATTTGGTTACCTATGTTGCAAGTGATTATACATTCTTTTTCTTCATATGGTTAATAGTTGCTCCTTTCTTCCCGCTTTTCTCTGCAACTTTCCATAGGATTTTTTCTAAGTATGCATTGTGTCCACAGGAAGGCGCTCTACTTTTCTATTTACACTATTGTATTTAGACTTTCTGTCCACCATTGGCAATACTTAGATTTCGTCTTGTCTTTAATTTTACTAGCTCTTTAAATAAGAATTTAAATCGTTACCAATCGAATTACGCTCAAAAGCCGGTGTTTTGTTTTGGTTTTTTGTTTTTTTCAACTGGTTTATTTGTGTTGTGCTTGGTGAGGAAGGGTTATAACAAGTTATCTCCCTTGAGGTTGATTTACAGGTGGAAAAGGAACTTGAAATAAATATCGTGCTTCGTCATCAACACCGCAGTAGACAAATAATACGCAATATATTTCGGTAGACTTTTACAATCAAATAGAATTTATGAGGTTAGATGAACAGCGAAGGAAATGGAAAGAAACGCCTCGGTTAGTAATAAAAGTGAAGAATGGATGCCGTGAAGGCAGTCGAAAAGTAACTAAGAAAGAAAAATGACATGAAAGGAAGAAGATATTATAAGAAATAAAGAAAGAAAATGAACGTATTGAAAGAAAGAAAGAAAGAAAGAAAGAAAGAAAGAAAGAAAGAAAGAAATGTCTTGTGAGAAAGATTGAAGAAGGTATTTTTAGAAAGAACGAAATAAATAAGGGGAGAATAAGGAAGATATTTTCAGAAAGAAAGAAAGAAAGAAAGAAAGAAAGAAAGAATTGCGAGAAAGAAAGACAGGATAAGGTATTTTAAGAAAGAAAGAAAGTAAAAGAAAATATTGTCAGAAAGTAAGACAATAAAGAAGGTATTTTTTAGAAAGAAGGAAATAAATAAGTACAGAATAAGGAAGATATTTTAAGAAAGAAAGAAAGAAAGAAAGAAAGAAAGAAAGAAAGAAAGTCTTGTGAGAAAGAAAGACGGAACAAAGAATGTATTTTTCGGAAGAACGAAATAAATAAGAACAGAATAAAAAAAATATGTTAAGTACGAACGAAAAATAAAAAGGAAGAAAGAATGTCTTTTAAGAAAGAAAAAAGATAGAAACAAGGTCCTGCTTGAAAGAAAGAAAAAGCAAGGATGAATTGTGGGAAATAAAATTAAATAATGAATAAAGAATATATTGTAAGTGTAGTGGATTGGTAAATAGTCTTGTACCAATTTGCAAATGATAAGTAGAAGTGATTTAAAGAGTATGGTAAACTAAGAGACAGGCAAGAAATTGACTGCTGATCACGTGTCGTAGAACCATACCAAACAGCAGTAAGAAAGAAAAAAATAAAGAAATATGATATTGTATGGAAGGACATGAGGAAAATAAAAAAAAAGCAAGAATGAAAGAAAGAATACAAATCCAAGTGGAAAAAGACGTACTGAAAGTAGTTCTTGAAAGAAAGAAAGCTTATACAAAGAAACTGTATGTGTAAGATGGAAATAATGACGCGGGAAAATAAAGAAATACGAAAAAGCAACGAATAAAAGAAAAAAATCCATTATAAGAAAAAAAAAACCTTGCTAAGAAAGAAAGAAAGAAAGAAAGAAAGAAAGAATTAAAGAAAGAAAGAATGAAAGAAAGAAAGGAGTAATGAAAGAAATTATTCTTAAAAAGAAAGAAATAAGATATGGCAAATGTGATATTGTCAGAAAGGAAAGATGAGGAAAAGAAAGAAATTATTATTAGATCATAAGCGAAGACTGTCATGTAAGAATGAAACTTAACATAACTGAAGAGAGAAAAACTAGAAAGAAAAGAAAAAAAAACACAATGCATGATGGGAAATAAGACCACAAGCCTAACATTAGACGCCATTTTTTTATTTCGATAATCCTCTCCTGATTAAAATGTGTCACCTTATTTCATTATTTTTTAAAAATTTTATTCTAACAGCTTTAAAAGAAAAGAAAAGACTGTTTTTTAATATTTCCCGCCCATCTTTCAACCATTGAATCAATGTTTTTAACAGTCCATTCCAAAATAATAAAATGCATTAGTACTAACTCGAACATTACAATACAAATTCCACGAGGCAGTAATTCACTAAACGTTTAAATCTCCATTTAGATTGGAACTGGCAAAAAGATTTTAATAGATTTCAATTCCAAACAAGATTTCCAACCGATACCAGAATGATTACTTTCCCTGTCTGCATAACTTCACTGAAATGAGTACGATGTTGTATGATTTATCCGTTATCTAATAAAGAGAGATATAACAACACAGTTCTGAAGGAGAACTTTGGCGCTAAGAGACAGTTTTATTTAAAGTAAAGGGTTTATCATATTGCTTAATGTCATTATTTACATTATTCGGACTATTGTCCTCAACTTTGTCGCCATATTTATTATAACGCCTTGAGGATACATGGCACAGTGGATAAAGGCGTTAGTTAGATCCAGTGACAGGACACAAAGAGTGTGAGTTCAATACCCGGTTAAGGCAGTGCAGAACTTTCAGAGGGAAATTGATATGAGATAACTGATAACTGACATCCGTTAAAAACATGGCACGTGAAACTAGAACAATCTACCCCAGTGAGCGAAATAAAGGGTTCAGTGACAGGACCCAAAGAGTGTGAGTTCAATACCCGGTTTAGGCAGTGGAGACCTTTCAGAGTGGGGTTAGCAGGAGATGACTTGTTACTGAGATCCATTAAACATGGCACGTGGAAATAGAACAGTCTACCCCAGTGAGCGAAATAAAGGGTTCAGTTCGGCATTCCAACTACCTGAAGAGGGCCGGAGCGTACAACGGCCGAAACGTTGTAATAAATATGGCGACAAAGATGAGGACAATAGTCCGAATAATGTAAATAATGTACATAATACTTCATCTCAGAAATACCGACAGATACTGCTTAATGTCATGTTATATCAAGTTGGCCCTCAGTAAAGACGAGTAAATAAATGTGACATTTTTTCTTTTTTTATCTGGGAAAAGCACTATGTGTCGGGGCTGTCATGAGATAACAAGGGCGATTATTCAAGTGGAGCTCTCAAAATTTAATCAATTTGAAAACAACCATTGACAAATACCTAAATTATCTACGTAGATTTTTACACGCAACGAAAGTTTTGCCAACGAAATATAAAGTTTAGGGATGAAAAGTAAATTTCACAAATGAATCGGACATTTGCGCTTAACATAATAGACAATTGAGATGTGTTTCTACAGGGGTTCTTGATAGGCTCCAGAGGCGGATATGCAATATAATTGGCCCTGCTCTGGCATCTTGTCTACAGTCACTTTCTCACAGACGCGCCGTCGCCTCTCTCTGTCTGTTCTACAAATACTTTCATGGCAATTGCTCCGAGGAGCTGCATTCACTGGTTCCCAGACTTCATGAGTTCAAGCGCCCGACGAGGCTGGCATCCCGCTCTCACCCCTTCACTGTCGAAACTCCTAAATGTAGCCGTCTCTTCTACTCTAATAGCTTCATGTCTCGTACCTCTCGCCTGTGGAACTCCCTTCCCTATTCTAGTTTCCCTAAGAGCTATAATCTCCAGCTATTCAAGTGTAATGTCAATCGACATCTCCAGTTGCCTTGATCTATCCACTACCCTTCTCCTCATACCCTCTTCTATCACTCCTATCTGATCTCGAACTATATTTTCTGTAACCCCTTGCGTCCTCGTGGCTTCCCGCATTGCTTGGGGTTAATTACTTAAAAAAAAAAAAGAAGAATGCTGTGAAGACCATGGTCGTAACATATGAGTAAGGCGAAGCAATGGACTCTAAGAATTAGAACGAAATAGTAAACATAATATCGAGAGACCGCTTTGAAAATCTGAGAAAAAAATGAGATTTTCACCAGCAGGAAGTGTAAAAAAACTGTTATCATAAAACTTATAGTTATATTTCGCCATTTCAACTGCAAAATGATGAGATTTAGCTTCTAATCTAGTGCTGCGTTTAAATCCGTTCGATCGAGGTACCCAAATAAAATGGTCATCTAAACAATTGCTATGAAATATTTATAGAAAAGACACAAGGAAGGGATGAGACGGCAGTGGGAAAGGGACCGAAGCCGAGATGCCAGGTCAGGAGCAATATGTGGCACCATGCATACCTGACGAGCTGAGAGAAATATTCATAGATATATGATTTATTTTTTACGGTTTATCAACCATTTAATAATTATTTAAGGCCGAAAAATATTTTGGGTTTTGAGAATAATTCTTGCTTTACATTCAAGCGATCTGGAAGAAAGAAAGAGAAAACGAAGAAGAAAGAAAGAAAAAATAATACGAAAACAGGTCATAGGCGAGCACACACACGCACGGCTGACAGATAACAGGTGTCGTAAAATATTCAGGTCAAGCATCTGACCGATTTCCGCGGATCCGCGAAAAATGGAAGTTTGTTATCAATTGGTCGTCACCCAAGGGAAAAGGAGAAACGAAGTTTAGGGACAATGAAAATATTGATAAGTAACAAGGGAAGTGTGTCATTGGAATGATAGTAAAGGTCTAAGTGGGTGGGGAAGTGTATCTAAGGATATGAAGACAAACCATTAATACGAAAACATAGACAGTCTCCAGAATTAGAAAAATCCCACACAAAGTGGTCACTGCAAAATTTTTTTGAGATAATAAAGATTTTTTATTATCAGACCTTCGAGCGGAGGGAAAATGAAATATTTTTATTCCGTTTCAGAAACGCCAATGAGTCTGAGAAATTCCTTTCTTAGATCATATCCAATTAGCGATAAACTGCTTGACAAATACCACGTGTTGGAAAGCCAAGAGTGTCATCTCAGTCGCTCATGATAAGGGCGATTTGAATTAATATTTTTGCTTTTTAAGCAAGGTATCTATTTCCCAAAACAAAGCCACGGATTGTCCACGCCCGACTAAAGACGTCATTGGCTAAATAAGATCACATGACACACGAAGGAGGAGGAAAGATACCCGACCAGGACCTCATTGGCCGAGAGCGGTCACGTGACGCACGAGGAGAATCGGTCGACGCCCCTGTCAGAAGTGTAAGTGTAAGGAGCCGATACGAATAAGCGGGGAAGCGGATACACGCCCCTCAGAGGCACAGTAAGGGGGTGGGGGAGGTGAGTTACCGAAAATGGAAAAGAATGAAAATCCCTAACCAGAAATAAGAAGGGTGGATACGTATTTAGAATTATCGAAGAAACCCTGGTGCCGACAGACCCACCCCAGTTTTGACTGCGTCAATAAAAGCGAGACCCCAACCGACAGAAATCAGAGTTTCAGCCGCGGACGGCAAGCGGAGTGGAACCGCGGACGGCGGCCCGAGTTCGGTCGCCCACTTTGCGGGCAGGAGAGGCCAGTTCGTTTGGCCTAAGTGAAGAAGTTCGTCCGACCCAAGCCGAAGAGAAGAAGTTAGTTCGCGCACCGACGGCGGAGATGAGTGACCAGTAATTCAGACTCTGGAGAGAAGAAGTCAGTTCAGCCGCGGAGATGAGCGCCCAGTGTTGAAACCGCGTCAAGATAGCTGACCAAGATTCACGCACACTTCTGGACTCTTCTACAACCAAGAACAAGTAGTTTGAAGAGCGACTTAGAATCAGACCACAGAAATAAGTTTGTTTTTTTTCGACTTTCGTCCAAAGACACACCGAAACACAAAATTCTTAGAAAGCAGACAACTTGAAGCCTTAAAGTTGCCTAGTAAAAGCGTCGTGCCACAATCCACAGAACGGGTCGGGAAGTAGACATAGTCCTATGTACCGAGCAAATAGACATAAAAAGTTTGTTACCTTTTTCTTTGATACGTTGGACCTTGTGAGTTTTTATTTTATTTTCTTTTATACATAATTGTGTGTTATCACCCCTGTTGGACTCAACTTGCATTACGGCCCCAACCCCTGTTTGATCTCGTCTGTCTAAGATCAATTCACAACGTGGGTAGGCAGACTGGAGATCAGTGCAGTTACCCTGGTAACCAGGCGTTGGAAGAGGGTTGGGAACGGCGAGGCTGCTATCAACCTAACCAAAGGGTTAGAACGTCACGTTTGGAGCAGCGAGGAGCGAACAGCTGACGCCGCGGCGAAGACGTCACAGTTGGTGCTGTCCGTGACCAGGATATCAGAGCCTGGGGAGCACGTGACGTCACAATTGGCGCCGCGACCGGGATCGAACGACACAGTCGACGCTGCGACCGGGAGACGACGTCACAAATAACATTGCAGATTCTTTTTATTAATTACGTGAAGAACCTCTAAACACGTAGAAGAAACACCAGTAATATTCAATGTACGGTTCAATGGTAAACTTGTAAATGTGCTAGATTCTGGCGAGAACATTGTCTAGCAGGCCACTTTGAAACAGCTTTCCGAGTGGCAGTCCTAGCAATGGATTCAATATAGTCGTTTCACTTCCCGTCAGTATAAAACGCTAATCCATAAAAGGCGTAGTGAATCAATCTCTTGGAGGTCAGCTGATTGCTCCTTCTTTTTTGAAAAAGTTATAAAAACAAACAAAATTCACTTGACGTGATGGTTTAGCAGTCGTATTCAAAATATCTGCATTTATTCCGGACAGACCACGTAAAATTTCAACTGCCTTTTGTTTCGAAGAGAAAATTCTTCAACTCAACAGACTGCGAAGTTTAAATAGTCAGACGTATCATCATTATCCAAGAAAATATCATGAACCTCGCTCTCGAGTTTGAGAGAAGCGCCATTTTCGACAAGGCAAGTCCGATCATCAATTAAATGCGCCGGACGCTATTGGCTACTTTCCAAATAAAGTGTCTTTCCTTGGATACGATTGGCTGATTGCCAAGTTAAATATCTTGATCCTGACTGGTTGCTTCCCAATTTAAATATCTTGAAATGATTGGCTGTTGTCCGAGCTGACGAGTCGCCAGCGTTCGATTTCCGGTTTCCATTGAAGTAGAGTTGGAAATTTGCCTAGATAAATATTTCGATTTACTATTCAGATATGTTTATTTCAAATCGTCTGATTTTAAATCTACGGGATTCTCGTTAGTGTTTAAAATTCGCGACGGCAGGTGAGCTTTAGGTAAAGATGAAAGGCATCTCAACTGGTAATCCAGATGATTCCTTTCTTTGCTTACAAGTCCTTGTTTACAAGCTTTTCATAGACTGTAAAAGGCAAAATGTCTAGAAACGGAAGATTGTCTTCCTCCAAATTACTATATAAGACGGTTTAACTTTAACCTTACGAATATAACTATTAGCTTTCGAATGCTAATGATTGGTGCCAGTCAGAAATACCCAACTATCTCAACCACCAAACCTACTAAAAAGGAATAGTATAATAGATTCTTGAAAAGGGACTAAATTGGGTTCCTTTTAAAGATTGAACCAGTTTCCTGTAATTTAACAGGTTAACTCTAAAATCTGTTCACTAAGAGAGACAGAGTGTGCGTGTGGCGTCACGGATAACGGCTTAGAATGGAAAATCAGAGAACTAAGTTCGAATTCCTTTCGGGTCCGTTACATTAATTATGAGAAAATAGCCCTAGGAAAGGTATGAATCCATACTATTTCCATCTGCTATGGGTTAAACAGTAGGAATTGCATCAAGAAAAATCGGTTAATTTGCAGTTTAGCATCCGAGCTCAGTTCGTGTTAAAAATTTACAGAATACTTACATTTATGTGCAATTGTACATGCTTCATTCGAATTGGCTTGATAAATTTGATAAAATCTACCGTTTTGGAATTATCGATAGTAAAAGTTCGGATTCATTCGCGTCGTTGGCTGAAGTCATTACTGGCGTTGTTTGCATACATTCGCTGCAGAATACTAAGCTCGGAAGAATGTAGGTAACGGCCCTTTTTTTTACTGATCTTACTCATCTCGACTCAATTATTGCGCAAGAGGACTATATTGCATGCACAAAAATCAAGACAGTTGAATATTCCAATCATAGTTTCTTACAAAACATTGTTAATATTCAGATGCCAAAAGCAAAAATATGTTCTCACAATTCTAAACATATCTCGGCTTTAAATAACCTCCAAAGTGTTGATATACCGTAAAAACAAATCAATTAAGAGAGGTTTTTTTTTCATTATTTAGGCGTATTTTTATAATTTTAAGCTAAGTTGAACTTAGTATGACATACCAGAACAAACGAAAAAAAAGATCATGTTGCGCCAAGAACTTCGAAAAGCATTATTCTAAAACTTGTCTGGATTCAAAACGCCAATTATTAAGTGCGGAACTATATAAGCAAGAACTGAATGCGAATGAGTGAAAATACACTTTTCAACTTAAAGAATTTTCCATTAACAAGAACAATTTTGAGAGCGTTGGCTGTAAAGCTAACACTCATCTCTTCGAGACCATTTGGACTGAGCTATCCAGACTAAACCAAGTCATGCTATCAATTAGGATTCCATTGCTGGGGTCCTCTTCTAAAAAAGTCCCATTTTAGTAAATGGTCTCCAGTCATAGAATGATGCTTAGCAAGGATACTCTAATGGAATATGATACTACAAAAACAAAATATTAACCTAAGAACACAAACAATATCTTAAATATCCTTGTCAGATCTTGACTTTCATGTGGATGTCACACATAGCACCTAACCCGTTCAGATTTGGCTAAATACTCGTCTCTATGCAGCCGTTTTCTTCAATCAATGATTAAAATTTCAAGTGAATGAAACCTCTACGTCTTAAAGAAGACATTCCTTCCTTAGATATTACTGACTGGCGCTACAGAATCACAAGCAAATAACATTACAGAATAACAATAATTACATATCACAGAGAATTCCAACATAGCAACTAACTCATGTAACAAGAAGAGAAAATAAAGTTATTGACTCGCCGCACAACCTTCAATAAAAGGTTAGGAAAATCCCCATCAATACTTGAAAGAGCGATAACTTTTAGTGAACTTGAGAAAGATATTTTATTTAACAACTGTTTTAAGAAAATTTTTAAATGTTTCACCTGAACTTTCTTTAACGGTCAATGAATATCAAATATTTCCTGTGTGAAAACAGCTATTCACACCATTACCATTAATATTTGTAATGTTTTTTTTAGAACCAACGCATTTGCTAGGCTATGAGGATCTCCTTATTAGGCCTAGCATAGAAATAAATACAATATGGGATCCGCTAATAAAGAAAGAAAGAAATATGACAGCAAAGCTTCAGCAGCAGCAGCAGCAGTCAAACATGAGAGGCAACAGCACTATCAGCAATCTAACCAGCAGGTAGGTTAAGTTCACTGTTCTAAGTTCACTACAGAAAATTGTCCTAGAGGATTAAAACGTTGATTTGTGGATTTAGTGACATAGTAATTGTGAGTTCAATCCCTGGGGCGAGCAGTGTGTACTTGCAAACGAGCGAGCAATAACTAAGCAGTACTACAAATAAGACCAAGACGAGATATCCCTAGACATGGACAGTGGGATGAGAAAGTTTAACTTCTTTTAGATTAATCAGTGGGTTCAGTTCAGAATTGCCTGTAGATGACCTAGAACGATATACATCTGATAAAGTCTGGAAGAAACAACGGCCGAAACGTTATGATAACAACAACAAAGATGAGGATAAGAGACCAAATGTAAATATTGTAAAGATCACTGATGTTAGGTACTTTCCTTTTAATCTCCATAAAGGCGCAATCGTGATTGTTCAAGGAAAAGTTTGAGGAGTACTTTCGTACTGCCTTGTCCATGATTTGAATACAGTGTCTTCCTTCTGTAAGACTGACTGCTAACCAAAGATAGAGCTCTCAGTCTGAAATTCTTTTTAGTCTATAGTTGGATGTATATGGAGGGAATACCAACTATATCCGCCTGAATTTGATCTCGGCTCGCCGATAACGATTTCTTTATCGTCAGGCCAACTCACACCTTTTTTAGAACCGGCCACTATAATCGGGCATTTCTTAATGATATTTACTTAGCTCACCCCGGCATAAGAAGACTATGATTGTCCATTTTCTTATGTGCCGTGTCACTTCTGCATGTGATCGGTCATGTCTCTCCTCGATTTCTCATCTTTTGTATCTCTAACCAATACTTGTTGCTTTAATATCACTTCCAGTGTTCAACAGTCGGTTTTCATAAGTTGTTCAGATAGCCTAACGAAGAAAATGGCAAGTCAAGCCAAGCGACCACGTGTCGTATGTATCTTATATTGGAATGGGAAGAAAGCGCGCACGTGACTCCTGATAACGGCATGCAAAGTTTTGGTCATACCTTAACTAATCACTGACTTCTCAAGCTAGATATAAACAGAGGCTGCATGTGACTGGCAAATTGGTTCTGTGAATCATTACATGGTGTGAACGAGAATTTCTTGCAATGAGCAGTTGCTGTATCGAATTTTTATCCCCTCGAAATTCTACTACAGTGATTGCTTGGAAATATCAAAGGCTGTAAGGTTGAATGCGCAGGTGGTATAATGGATAATGGCTTGAAATTGGAAACAGTTTCAAATGATGGACACACTGGTCTACTTCAGGCCTTCGTCTATGCAAGGAATTTCAAAGTCTTTTATTTAATCTACAGCATTGACAATGGAATTAAACAGTTAAATTTCGGCACCTGCTTGATTCTAATGTCTCCAGTTCAAAGTTTATGCTTTAGGTTATCTTTCTTGCTGACATTGATGCAAAAAATATTTTGAAAAGTTGGAATAATGCTGGAATGTAAGAAATCACAAGAAACGGAATATATCTGAAGAGGACTAAAGTGCCATTTCCTTAAGAAAGCTATCTTTTGTAAGTATTAAATGGATACTTCTCAAACAGACCTTGTACAGGCTTCTGACCAAATCACGTCGAAACACTGGCTTTTGTTGAATCACTAAAGTTAAGCAATGTCAACCTGGTCATTACCTAGATGGATAGTGAAGAGAATGGTGACTTACCTCGTCAAATGAAGCAACAGTGTGTCACGTGTATCATATGCCAGAAAAGTATATATTCATTACTGTAAAAAAAATACAATAAGGGCAAGTGGAGAAAGGCTGGTCTTCGCTAACTAGCTTGCTCCTACTTAATCACATTCACGATTCATTCATCTAATTGACCTGTTTACCACAAGAACTCACTTCTCATCATTCAATCCTGCATCTACAACATTGCCAAATAATCACGGGGGTGGGGGGCTACAAAACAACCCCATGATTTAAATATCTCCTGAAAGCTCATAATGTTTAATTACAAAAATGTATAAAAATTTCATGCATCATGAAATGCGAGGGGTGGGGGCGGAGAATGAACCCAGAAAACGAACAAAAGATTGTACCAAAAACAAAACATCTATGTCAGAAAAATAGATATTTACTTGACCCCCACCCTACTGAGTCAGGTTGTGACACAAGATGAGTTTTTAACGTGGGGTCCCGAGTGTTTTAACTCGGTCCGCTGGTCATAGCTTGTTCAGCTGGTCAGAGCCGGTCTAAGCTAGTCGTAGCCGTGATACTACCAGCACAGGGACGGATCCCTACTCCAGGTAAGTTTCTCTATGTCAGCTTTTGACTTTTGTTTATATATCAGAATGCCATGCAAATCTTTGGTCACACCTCAACCAATCACTGACTTCTAGACCGAGATATAAACAGGTGACGCATGTGACAAGCGACACGTCGAGAGGAACCATTTGTTGAGCCAAGCAGCTGATTAACTTGATTCATTGATTGATACATTGATTAGGTTTGGTTTGTTTTACGGCATATCGACCTCAATGGGTTGTTTAATGCTGACAAGATTTTTTATTGCTGGTAATATTTTTATCTATCTATCTATCTATCTATCTCAGTATATATTGGTTTGTTTTGTTTTGTTTTACGGCATATCAACCTCAATGAGTTATTTAATGCCGACAAGATTTTTATTGCTGGTAATATTTTTTATCTATCTATCTATCTATCTATCTATCTATCTATCTATCTTGGTCTCTTCATGTCTATCTGTCTCTCTTGGTCTCTTCATCTCTCTCTCTCTCTCTCTATCTATCTATCTATCTATCTCAGTATATATTGGTTTGGTTTCGTTTGTTTTACGATATATCAACCTCAATGGGTTATTTAATGCCGACATGACTTTTATTGCTGGTAATATTTTTTTTATCTATCTATCTATCTATCTATCTATCTATCTTGGTCTGTTCATGCCTATCTGTCTCTCTTGGTCTCTTCATCTCTCTCTCTCTCTCTCTCTATCTATCTATCTATCTATCTATCTATCTATCTATCTATCTATCTATCTATCTCAGTATATATTGGTTTCGTTTGGTTTGCTTTACGGCTCATCAACCTCAATCGGTTATTTAATGTCGACAAGATTTTTATTGCTGGTAATACTTCTTTTCCAAAAAATATATTGCTGGTAATATTTTTCTTTTTCAAAAATGTACTGCTGGTAATAATTTTTCCAAAAAAGTATTGCTGGTATTAATATTTTTATACTTTCATAGTATTTGACCCCTTTGGGGTGGGTGTTAACTATTTACCCATAGCTGGAACTCTTACGTGTGCTACCGCACCGGGTCAGGATGGATCTGGGAACAACAGCAATCAAGAGGTGGTTCCATGCTCCTCAAAACCTCCTGATCAAAGGCCTTATTGCCGGATGTAGTTTATCATACCCAGGAGAGGACTGCTGTATTGAATTTTATCCCCTCATAATTCTACTACAGATAGGTTACTAAGTGGATCCCTCTGCTCTTCTCGCCCTTAGTATGTTCTTTGAGTGTCAACTTCACCAAGTCACCTTTCCTGATTACACGTCTTAGACATTTCCACCGTTTCTTTCTGCTTCTATGTACAAGGATCCTATTTGATATGATTTCACTTTAAACCTTCTAGTTACTCACATTCTCCGTCCATGAAGCCATATTAGTGTCTCCTCAAACCTCCTCTTCTTTTGAAAGGGAAATTCTCCAACATTCAGTCAAATATGGGACGATTGATATTATATAGCATCTGAGCCCTCTTTGCTTTGTTTTTAACGAAATTTCCTTGTCTCAATAGAATCCTTACCAATAACGGATATAAGAAGGCCTTCCGTATATGAGGAATTGGTTACAAGTTCCGGATATGAGGGGTTATATTTAGATTAAATATTATATATGTTCCGGACGTCGATGTGGATTAATTTGAGGATTAACTGTATTTTAGATTTGTTCTGTTACTTTTTACAATAAATAAAAAACGGAAAAGATTTTTTTATATATATATATATTGGATGCAAAATCGTCATATATAAAAAAAAGTTTGGTTTGGTTTGTTTTATGGGTTATAAAACCTTTGGGACATTTAATGACGATTTTTTTTTCTAAAGAAAGCCTTGAATTTAAACAGTCAAAAAATATTTTAAATAGTAAGACTCATTTTTTTTTTAAATTATATTTTTCAAATCAGTTTCATAATTATATTTTATATAATTATAATTCATAATGATATTGTTCCATTAATTGTCATTTTGCTATAAAGATGTACTGCAGATTTTTGTTTGAGGGTTCTCTATTTGCCCATAGCTTGGACCCTAACAGGTGCTACCACCCCAGGCCAGAGTGGACTTGGGAACAGCATCAGAGGTGGTTCCACGTTCCTCAAAACCTCCAATCTCCAGATCAGAGGCCTTGCTGCCGGATGTAGTTTATCGTCATACCCAGGACGAATCTACAAAAGACATGTATATTATAACGGTGCAGTTATAATGAAAGGGGATATTGAATGTACGAATTGTTTTTTCTTTTCTTTTCACTTCCTTTATTTTGAGTTGAGAATAAATGTTTAAATTTTAGGAGAATTTTTTTTTACTACGCGATAAAATGCAGGAGAATCCCTGACAACCGGATTAAGAAGGCCTTCCGGATATGAAGAATTGGTTACAAGTTCCGGATATGAGGGGTTATATTTAGATTAAAATTTTTAAAAATCTCCAAACAGGTTTAACATTTGTTTTATAGTAAACAAAATAAGCCAATAGTGAGTGAAATATAATGGAATTGATTTTAAGGAAAATGAAATAAATTATGTAATGTTAATGAAAATTCATTAAATTAAGTTTGCCACGTATACAAAACAAATAATATAACAAGGATTTTTTAATCGATGTTGCATGATGATTCTTTCTCTTTTAATGTCATTCTCAAATTTTTCTACATTTCGTTTTGCTTTTGTTCTTGAATTTTTTAAAACGAAAGACACTATTTAACTCTGCGTGCGTTATTGCAATCATTATAGCTGAATGCTGGCTTTCTTTCCATAAAACTGACAACCTTTTCAATCGCTTTTTCAATATCAGTTCAGGTTTCATCACAATCATGTTTTTTTTTATTTCCTTGTTCCTTGTGGTAGTGTGAACGCTGGAGAATAGTTTCTTTGGAAGATTTTATATCATACAATATTAACTTTCCTATGTTGAACTCAGTCCTTAGTTACAATGAATTTTCCCCAGCATCTAGTCTGTTTAAAATTTCTACTTTTTGTGATAACTCCAAAGATGTTCTTTTCCTCTTATTCCCATCATCTTTTGCACCAATACAAGCCATTAGGGTGAGATAAGCATAAGCAATTATCCAAAGTAAATTTCCTGAAAAACAGAAATTTCATATCAGTTACATATCACTCAAATAGTTCAAATATACACAGTAAAATCATGTCCGGACATGCGGGATTCCGGATATGAGTCACTCCGGTTATGAGGGATTCTGGATATGAAGGATTCTACTGTACTTTGCTTGGATTTTGGAAGGCATATTTCGCGCTTCTAATGCGTCTTCGGATTTCTGTATAACATTTTTCGTCGTTTATTGTAATATTTACCTGATAATGAAATTTCTGTACCTACTTGATTCTGACATCTCAAGTACGTCTCTCGCGCCATGGGATCTCTTTCTTCCTAACGGCCATAGATTCTGTCTTCATAAATTTTATGATTACATCCAATGAGTATATTAAGATCGCTTACCTTAGTGGCAAATGCCAGTTTCATGGGACCCAAGAAATGAAATTGTCTAAACGTAGATAAATACGAGATCCGTAAATAAGTGTTGGTATTTATTAGCGTTATAGATCAGGCACAAGGCCGCAGATGAAGTGCATCTAATAAAGTTATTGAATCAAAGCTACTGTAATGGCACAGCCACCTAGTGAGGAGCGAAATATCAACGTCCTGTCATATAAACTTGTTGACAAGAGCGTTAAGAGAGACGTCCCCAAGGTTAACTTAAATACCTACATGCCAGTGTACAGTTAGAAAATCTTTTTTAATTCAGTAATAATTTCAGGTTTTTTTCTTAGTTTTTATTTTTTTTATTTGTTCTTTTTTTTAATAAAATATCTTTAGGGGTTTCTTTTTAAACGTTTAGAACCAAAATAAACATTCATTTAAATTTATCTCTATACCTATCAGACTTACCACACTTCGACAAAGTTTACGAGGCTTTAATCAACGCCAAAGTGCTTAAGCACTTTACTTCCCACAATCTGCCCTCCAACAAGCAATATGGTTTCCGCTTTGCCCGATCTACTGCTGATATGCTCACGACCATAACTCAATTTGTATACCAAACACTTCACAATAACAGAGAATCTCGAGCTGTGGCTCAAGATATCTCTAAATCATTTGATAGGGTTTTGGCACGACGGCCTTCTTCGCAAGCCTCAGAGATACGGCATTACAGAACGATTATTTTACAAAAACAATCATTCCTGTCAAACTGTGAAATGAACGTCGTCCTAAACAAGTTCTCCTCACGCTCCTTTATCACGAAAGATGGTGTTCCCGAAGGATCTATCTTGGGTCCTACACTGTTTCTGATCTTCATTAACGACCTTCTTGATGTCATCAGTTCCCAAGTTGGCATCTATGCAGACGACATTACTATTTACTCCTGCCTCAATAGCAAATCTGGTATCGTTGACGAAATTAATATGGCCGCCGGTCTCGAAAAGGATTTACAATCTGTAGTGGACTGGGGCAGCAAATGGCTTGTAAACGAAACTGCTCTCATTTACCCACCACCGAGAACCCTCCCTGCCTCCCATCAGAATGGTTGATGCCCAACTCCTCGAGAGCGCCTCGTTGCGCCTGCTTGGTCTCACACTGTCCGCTGATATGAGGTGAAACAAATACATAGACCCAATGGCTTCATCTACCACAAGGAAAGTTGGTTCTCTGTGTCGTGCTAGAAAGTTTTTTCTCGTCTGAGTCCTTCCTTCAAATCTCTAAATCAACCATCCGTTTTTGCATGGAATACTGGTGTCATATATGGTCTGCTGCCACCGAGGTCCTTGACGAAATTAGAGACGGATATGCAATATGATAGATCCTTATCTGACATCTCGTCTACAATCGCTTTCTAACAGACGTTCAGTGGCTTCCCTCTGTCTATTCTATAAGTATTTTCACGGCAGCTGTTCCGACGAGTTGCTTTCGCTGGTTCCCAGACTGCATGAATTTGAGCGAGCTGCTTGGTTGGCATCTCGGTCCCACTCTTTCATTGTAGAAACAGTTAAATGTAACCGTCTCTTCTACTCCAACAGCTTCTTTTTTTGCACTTCCGATCTGCGGGATTCTGTTCCTCTTACTTGCTTCTCTGATAACTATAATATTCAAATATTTAAGTGTAATGTCAATCGAAATCTGATCACTTAATGTTGTTCCCCGTCCTTCTCTTTAACCTCTCCACAAACACGCCCCTTTACTCTTGTACTCTACCCTCTGAAAGCCCTCGCGTGCTAGTGACAATCCCGCGTTGCTTGGGGTGAAATGCTTAAAAAAAAATTTTTCAGGGGGTTGTTAGTTTTACATGTCAACTTATTCAACATCGAAATTTGTACGGGCCACCCAGTTTGGATGAAACTTACTCCTCAGCAGTAATGGTTATTTGGTTGATTTTGCAACATGCCAACAAATGTTGGGATATTTAATGTTGAATTGTATATGTGGCACCCAGTGAGTGTCAAAATCATTACTCAGTAGACCCAAGCCTTGTGAGTGAAATTGGGTAGACAGAACACTTGGGAGCTGTCAACAGCTGTGCTAGCATGAAGTCACAAGTCATCGTGGCCGAGGGCTTGAGCGTGCTGGCCTGGTTCAAATTGTTGATCACGCAAGATAACATGCTCTCTCCCAGAAACTCTAAGGTCTGCTCAGCTTAGTTGCAGTATAAACCATAAGTGGGCTCTGAGGGTATTGAATAAACACAAATGTGCCTGAGCAAGCATCTGCAATAGGGATTGGCTAGCCGCTCTAGTTGATGAGTATCCTTGAATACGATTGCAGGTATACTATACTCAGTAGTAATGGTTAGGCTGTTTTATTTTAAGACATGTCAACTCATTTGGGTTACGCAACGCCGAATTTTGTATAAGGCACCCAGTGGTGATCAAACTCACTACTCAGTAGTAATAGTTATACTGGTTGATTTTACGATATGTCAAACTTTGTTCGGTTAGTTAATGTAGAATTTTGTATGAAGTACCCAGTGAGGATCAAACTCACTCGTCTGTTGAAATTATCCTTGTCACCATTTATTGGGTTATTCAATGTTGATTTTTGTATAGGGAACTCAATGATGATCAATCTCTCCCCTCGTCAGTAATGGTTAGGTTAGTTTATTTTATGGCATGTCAACATTTATTGGGTTATCTAATGTTGAATTTTGCAAGAGGTACCCAGTGAGTAACAAACTCCCTTCTCAGTAGTAATTCTTAAGTTGCTTGATTTTCCGTCAATTTTATTGGGTTTTGTTCGAAGTTTTTATAGGTTGACCTGTGTGTATCAATCTCATTCCTCAGTAGTAATAGTCAGACGAGTTGATTCTAATACATATCAACCCTTATTGTGTTATTTATTATTCACTTTTCTGTGAGGCACCTAGTGAGGATAAAATTCACTAATCAGTCAGTCATTTATTTACCATGCGTGATACACGCTTAGGCGATCATATATCATTCGATACGTGACTGACGAGGCAGATTTTTTCCTGCAGTAGATTGTCTTTTCTTTCTGTGGTAGACCAGTTGCCAACCAAGGCTATAGAATCCAGACTGTCCTGCTATTTACCGATAGCTGGGGTGGGGAGAGAAGTAGAGGATTCATACCTTTCCCACCTTTCTGGAATTCGAACTCGGCTCTCCGATTTCTCAATCCAAGCCGCTAACCATTATTCCACCGTGCCTCCCTCACCAATCACTAGTAATGCCATTTTTGGTTGATTTCATCACACCTCTACCCTTGTTGGTTTATTTAATTTGTGTTAGTCAAAATGTGAGAATCGCACTCTTTTCTCCCAAGTAATGGTCAAACTGATTAGTATCACTAATCAAGGTGACTCCCCAATATGGATAAGATTTTTTTTAATGATTATTCATGAACTTCTCATAAACAAGATTTTTTTAGAAGGTACGGTAATAGTAAGTGATTATCCAAGCGTAGCCCAGATGTGGCACAAGGCCGAAAGCATTGGGCACCCAGTGAGGATCAAACTCACTACTCAGTCGTTATTCTTCCATCGAGACAAGCTTACTAACCATTATACCACCTTAAGGTACCCTGGTATATGGTCAGATACGCAGCTTCATAGCCACTCTACGATCACACCCGATAATGATGAAGTTAATGCTGAAGACTACAACCAGTCCATCAGTAAGTATAATCAAAGAACTCTTCAGTCAGTTCTACATGTGATCAAATGAATGCAAAGCACGTCATCTGGACACGTGATTTAGGTATACAACACGATTCGTACCCTCACATTAAAATATATGAAGCAGGAGTCAGTTAAGAAACTCGGTTTTGTTACCAATTATGTGCGATCGGAAATGGTCATCAGATTTCATGTGAGAAAACTCCATTCGATCTTCATCTGCCACTTCCTTTCCGATTCCGTAGCCGAATAAAACGAAACCTCGCAACCAAAATAGAATCTAAAAGACCATTCCATTAGACTCTTACATTATCACAGATTTAGATATTTTATATAGTTTGTATTTTGCACGGACGAAAAGTAGACACACGCCATTTTTTTTAAATAGACAAAAATTTAAATAAATATGACTTATAATAATTTTAGATATTGAAATTAGTATTTTTACCGGAATCTGTTCTTGTTTGACCTCTGTCCCAAAATTAACCAGTCATTTAATGCAGTCATTTCTCGCTTAAAACCTGAGTTCTGTTCCAACGACCTGGTCGCTAAAGAAACAGGTCGCAGATTCAGAAGATGCACTTACTTATAAAAGGAATACTACCATATAAAGTATTTAGGCAGACCAGTTTCAGATATCTTTAATTTTATCTTTGCACCATTTGTAACCTTTCTAATTTATTTCTACAGGTTTATACGGTACAATAGAGTACTGAATAGTAAACGTAATAAACAAATAATGTACATTACTTTTTTTTTCATTTTATTTATCCATTTTTGTTATAATCGTTTCGCCCCAAGCAAAGCGATAATGTCACCAAGGCGCCTGGGGTTACTGAAAGAGAAAGAGAATTAGAAAACGTTATTTAAGAGAAATGGCAATAAAAGAACAGGTTTCCGTACGACAGAAGATGGCAATTGACATTTCATATAAACTTTGAAAGATCGTAGGTGGCATGGAATTAAGAAAACGCAAGAGAGTTTCACAGGCGAAAATTTACGAGAAAAGAAATTATTTGAATAAAATGGTTGCATTTAGCTATTTCAACAGTAGAAACAACAAGACATATTTGCTAATCTAGTGGTACGATTAAATTCATGTGTTCGATATACCAGGGATAAAACCTTATTAGAACAGTTGCCATTAAATCTCCTCTCTGCCTTCCATCGGTATGGCTGATGCTAACCTCCAGTAAATAGACTCGTTGCGCTTTTTCTGGGTAACCTTCTCGGCTGACATGAAGTGGAAAGACTATATTGAATCCATTGCTTGGTCAGCAACTAATAAAGTTGGTTCACTGTGTCATGCTAGACAATTCTTCTCTCCAGAATCTATCTTACATATCTATAAGTTTATCATTCGTCCATGTTTAGAATATTACTGCTACATACGGCCCTGTGCTCCTGTTATTTATCTGGAACTCCTTGATAAAACCCAAAGAATAATCAGCAATATTAATGGTCTTGATCTGGCGCCTCGACTTTCGTCCCTTTCCCACCGCCGTAAGTTTGCCTCTCTGTGTTTTTTCTATAAATACTTCCATGGTAATTGTCCGGATGAGATCTTCCCTATTGTATCTAGACTTTATGAATTTAATCGCAGTACTAGACTGGTGTCGAGATCTCATCCATTTACAGTTAAGCTGGCTAGATGTAGCCGTAAATTTCTATGCTAATAATTCATTTTCTCGCACTTCTCACTTGTGGAACTACCTTGCAGTTCCTTGCTTTCCAGACAAATTTAATCTGCAAAGATTTAAATGCAACATCACCCACTATCTACTGTCCTCCTGACTACACTTCTTTTGTTATCGCCCCTTAGTAACGTTTCCGTTTTTAATTCTAACACACCCAGTGATCGCTTGTGTCTTTGGGAATTACTGCCTTGCTTTGGGTGGCCATGAATTTAAAAAGATTTTTTTTTCTGAGCAGCAAACCTAGCAATGGATTCAGTATAATCTTTCCGCTTCATATCAGCCGAGAAGGTTAGTCCGAGTTGCTGCAATGAAAAAAGACACAGAGAGGCCTCGTCACGGCATTGGGAAACTGACTAAAATCCAAACACCAGTTCAGGGCCGGCATCTTTATAGACCCTTTTTTGAATTTTGTCCAGAATCACGTGATATATTTTTCAGGGGCAAGAAACTAAATATAGCAGTAATATTCAATATATGGAAGAATGGTAGTCTTATAAACGCGCAAGGTTGCTAGCAAAAAGAATTATCTGACACGACAGTGAACAGATATTTCCTATCTTAAGACCTGGCAATTAATCCCATATAATCAATGCAATTCATGTCTGTGGGAAAATGGTAACCAAGAAAGCGCGATGAGCTGCTCTGATGAAAATTAGCATCAGCCATGCGGATGCGGAAAACACTTATCTACGATGACTAAAAGAGCGTTCAAATTTACAATCCATTTCTTGCCTCAGTTAGCAACAGTTTGGAAGTCATTTACGAGATCCACTGCCAGTCTTACATTATTAGACATATCGGAATTACTATTAAGAGAGGGGCAAATATTTATGACACCAGTATAAATGCCGGGTTAGGAACTGATTTTATTGGGAAGATCCTCGATGAAGATAAAAAAAAACAATATAGGTTGACAGAAAAGAGATGGATATCCGCATTAATGTAAAAGTATTTGTAGAAGAGTGGCCGTTCAACACAACTTTCGTTACTAGAATTCTTAAGAAATATTGGATAAAGTCGAATATTCCATCAGACACCATAGCTCTTCAACTTGTGAAGAAGGCCAGCCTGTTAAAACCCTGTGAAAACGCCTTTGAAATATCTAAAGCCACAGCCTTCGCATTTCTTATCATGCGGTTGATAGAGATATTCAGTCATGGTCATTATTACATCGGCGGTTGACCCAGATAAGCGCAAGGTATATTGTTTATCTGAAAGAAGTTCGTGAGAAGTAAGATGATTAACCGATTCAGAATTGATTAGAACTTATAGTGATTGGTTGAAAAAGAGGTGAAAAACATTAGAAGACATTAATATTTCGATTCATTTCTAAGAAAGCGAAAACATTCACGAACAAACTTTTTCGTACAGCGAACAATACCGAATTTTATTTTATAGCCGGTCGTAAGTTCGAGGAACTGAGAAATATGTAAGTCGTTAAAACGAAAAGTGGTTGTATTAAGAAAGTAATAGGCCTTACCTAGAACAACAGTGGATTATTCTGTTTCAGATTCAACAACTTGGGTCTTCACACTCTTTTTCGGGATCACCATCAGCTACGAAGCTACACCTGATGGAATCAACGTTCACGTGTCCGTGAGAAGGGTGAGCCTTCCAGTTAGGATTGGGATAGGAACCTGGAGAGAGATAGGAAGCTCCAAAACATGTTACGCATGAATGAATGACATCTACGGCATTCAACCAAGGTATAGTGATTTTCCACGCGTAGCTCAAGGCCGAAAGTATGGAGCCTCCAGTGAGAATCGAACACACAGCTCAGTCGTAGTTGTTCTGGCGAGACAAGCTTGCTAGCTATTACAGCACCTCGAGGTGCTCATAGTGATTTACCAAGTGTAACTCAGATGTGGCACAAGGCCAAAAGTATGGGTCACCCAGTGAGGATCGAACTCACTACTCAGTCATAATTGTTCTAGCGAGACACGCTTGCTAACCATTATACCACCTCGAGGTATATGGTCAGATAAACAGCTGCGTATACACACCCGATAATGATGAAGGTAATGGTGACGACGACAACCAGTCCATCAGTAAGTATAAACAAAGAACTCTTCAGTCAGTTCTACACGTGATCAAATAAATGCGAAGCACGCCATCCGGACACATGATTTATGTATACAATACGATTCGTACCTCCACATTAAAATGTATGAAGCAGCAGCCAGTGAAGAAACTCGGTTTTGTTGCTATTTCTATGCGATCGGAAATGGTCATCTGATTTCATGTGAGAAAACTCCATTCGTTCTTCCTCTGTCACTTCTTTTCTGGTTCTGTAGTCGCATAAAACGAGATCTCGCAACCAAAATAGAATCCCGAGTCGCCCGGACTTAGTCGAATCTAAACGACCATTCCATCAGACTCTTATATTACCGCATATTTGAATGTTATTCATATTTTATATTTTACAGAGACGAGAAACACAGTCGTTGGTTCCAGCATCCATGGAGATGTGTTACATTTTTTTTTTTTTTTTTGTAACGAGAAAAATTAATAAACATAACTACCAGCTTTATAATAATTTCAGATATTGAAATTAGCATTTTTACCGGAAACTGTTCTTGTCTGACAGCCTGTCCGGATATTAAAGAGGCATTTAATACATCATATGGTGGGATCTGGTCAAGTGCGTAGCTGCGCTTCTACCCTACCAGCACACTCGTTAATGGTGACGACTACGATGATGATGATGATCATCATGATGATGAACCAATGTACATCCTGGCACCAAACCACGTGGTTGAGTCACACATTTGGAATCAAATTCAGTGTAATTGCAATGGTCCTTAAGTTAAAACACTTCGCGGCAATTTGCTCTCCACAATTACATGTCCTTTTTAGCTCTTCATAAAGTCTGTTATTTTGCTATCCCTTCTAATCGCTATTCTGCCAACCATTTTCAATATTGAATGGTTCATGCGCTCCTTTCCTCTTGCTCTCTTGTCTTTAATATGTCCTTTTACGTGTAAAACTTTCCAAGCCCTCTATCCTCGTTACGCTCCTTAGTAATGTCACTTGTCTCTTTCTGATGTCAATTATAAGTGTCCTATTCTTTAAAACTTCATCATTGCTCACATGTTAAGTCCATGCTATTCTCAGTATTATTACTACTAGTGAAAATAAAGCAAAAAAGATTAATGGCTGATAATATTTAATGCAATAAAACTCTACAAAATAATAAAATTAATGTAGAAATTAAGTTGGAAAATATAAGAATCAAAATTGAATAACAGCCGACGATATTTCATTTGAAAAAAAAAACCGCAAAATGATATTACTACTGCTAAAACTCCTTGAGTAAAGAAAACAAATGAAATGAAGACGATGAAAAAAATAAAAACTTACTAATGATCAGCATTGCTCTAGATAATAAAAATTTAAGATAATATTACTACTACTAATATAAATAAAGCACTTGGGATTAACATGAAAGAAAGACTAGCCAAAAATTAAAAATGGTTGACAATTCTTCATCAAATAAGAATCGAAGATAATATTACTAGTAGCCATAGGCTGACAGTTCTTTAGTTTTATAGCATAAGGTATCTTTAAGACGACAGGAATATTAGTCCAAAATTAATAATGGTTGACACTGCTTTAGAAAAATTCAGGAAAATGTTCTCCCAGTAGTATCAATGGTCTTATAGTTTTACACTCTTTGGGGCCTGTATCCGCGTTAGTTGAAATAAGCTATTTAGAAAATTGTAATATTGACCGGACAGCTTCCCATCATCACGGTGTCGTTGATGTCGCAATACTCAAATCACTTGAGGTCAAGTTGAATTGAACGACAGAAAATTCTCGTGACTCTATATTTTCTTTGCCTTTCAAATCGTACAAAAAAGGTTTTTCAATCATCCGTTGTTGGCGTCAATTCAGATTCATAATCTGTCTTATTCTAACGTCAGGTTTTTGGTTACAATACGAACAATAAAATTGGCGGCCATTTTTTTCCGAAAACTTTTGGGTCAACAAGTACGCGATGTCACAAACAGATTTATTGCCGTGTAGAGAAGCGTATCTGTTAGTAGATGAGAAAATGCTACCAGAAATTCTCGAGATCGAACCCTGGCTGCTACTGTATATATTCTATTTCAAAATAATAATCGTGTAGCTCTATATAGTCGACCATTGTTTCACTGTAAATTTTCTCGATAAAATGTCCGACTACTTGCATTTATTACAATTGATGCATTACTGATCTGATGAGTTATCTTTCCTGATGCCGCAACTATATGAATTCAAGCGTGCTGCTAGATTGGCATTTAGGTCCCACCCTTTTAATGTTCAATTAGATAAATACAACCGTCACTTCTACTCCATCAGTTTATTTTCTCTCACTTCCCGACAGTGGAACTTACTTTCTCTTAATAATGATAATTACAACACTCAAAAATTTAAATGCAACGTCAATCGCCATCTTATGATGCCCTTATACCCGCTTTTTCTTAATCTCGTCTATAAACAGTCTGTTCCTTCACTTTAACTCAAAGAGTTCAGCAATCTGAATTACTCTTTTCTTATCCTGAGATTTTGTATATAGTACCTTTGTCCCCAAATGTTACATTTAGTGTATGAATATGTATGCAAATGTAACAACTATTACGGAAGAGAAATAGTATTAAAATATAGATAAATTTATTAACCATGCTAATTAAAAGATTTTGATAAGAAAGAAATTTTTCAATTTCTTGAGATTTTCTTTTGTTTTTCTTTCTGAAAGACAAAGTGTTTAGTAGCTAGAGTTCAGCATCCATGTTTAGATTTGTTTTGATCATAATTCAAGGGTACTATTCTTGGGTAATTGAAGAGAAATGCTAAAGAAAATATCTGTTTTACATAACTGCGGGCGAGCGCTCATGGCTGTAGCAATATAGCACCATTAGCCTCCTTAGTGTCATCAGCAAACTAATGTAATATTTCTTATTGTCTAGTTCGTTTTCAAGTCTGATCTGATCAATTCGGATTTCTGATGCAATAAATCCAGAAAAAATATCACTTGGCTTGAGAGTTCAGGTTACAAAGAAGAAAATTGTTATAAATCTAAGAGTGAATTTTGAGGTGTTCGATCTTTTGAGATATTTATTATCAATCTATCAATTCTTCAGACTATTATCTTCATCATTGCTGTTTTGATTCTTATACTTTTGGTACGTGCGCTGTTGTAATCAAAGAACTTAAAACAATCATTTGTGCTCAGTCTGAATTTCTGGGACAATGAGTTACCGTTACTGACATTATTTACATCTGGACTAATGTCCTTATCTTTGTTGTTATCACGTTTTGTCTGTTGCGCTCTCCAACCCTCTTCAGATTCTTTTCAATCCGGGCAATGTTCAGGATATTTTAGACTGAACCCTTTAATTAATTTATGGAGGTAGATTGTTCTCATTTTGTTGACAATGTCTAAGGGAGATAACTCATCTTGTTCTCTTTTAGTATTGCTTATTGCTTGCTTCGATTTCCACTAGGTCCAAGACAGGGATTGAACCCATCATTACTATGTCCCCAAATTTATGAAGCAATGCTGGAATCTACTTTGGCAGTAACTGAGCAGCAGTCTTAATTCAAAACTACACACGATATTCCGAGACATGGGCAAAGGAACAAGAAAACAAACTTTGTAATATCTCTATCATGGCGTAAGAAGTTTCCAGACTTACCAAAAGCCTTGGCTCCAGTATCGACCCATTAGCCTCTTTAGTATCGTAATCAAATGCTTTGAATCTATAATCAACAAGAAGGTTGACGAACAGCATCCAGAATGGTAATCAGTATAGATTTTGCCCTGAAAGCTCCATAGCTGAGGACTTAACTGTTATTATTTACTGTATCAGCAAGGCATGAGACAATATATTCATCTCGAAGACTATTTCCCTGGATATATTAAAGGCCTTAGACAAGGCGTGGAACTGGGAGCCGGAAAAGAAACTCTACAGCCATGGAAGATCTTTTTCAATTACCAAGTCCTCTCGAAAAGGTAAATCACTAAAAGTGATGAGAAACCAGGAAGATCAATGATGGTGTTACAAAGGGTTCTCTCCTCGATCCCATTCTCTTTCCGCTTTATATTCATAAGAGCATACTCTGATTTAGTGAGTATATATGCAGATGCTACAACAGTTTTTAGGGGCATCTCCCAAAATGACGCGAACCAGAAAACAGCAGATCTTCCCTCTCACCCCATCCAGGTGGAACTAAACGGGAATGACGGCTTGTGAAATTCAATATGACCAAAATCAAACTAGCAACGTTCCACCATCACCGAGTAAACCCTGCACTTTCGCTCATAATGATACATGGGTTCGCTCTCAAGGAGGCTGCTTGCTTTGGATGTATATTGGGATGCAAGCTCTCCCCACACCTCAAGTTGAACTTATACATCCAATATATTGGTAAAGATGGTAGGAAAATTTATATTTAGTTTATTGCGCCATCTTTACAAGTATATGGAGTATTGCTGATAGATCCATAGCTTATGTCTTAACCCTTATTACTCCCGTCCTGGGTAAGACGATAAATTACATCAGACAGCAAGACCTTTGATGAAGAGGTGTTGAGGAGCATGTAACCAACTCTTAATTACTACTGTTCCCAGGTCCTCCCTGATCCGGAGTGGTAGCAACCTTCAAAGTCTCAGCTGTGGGCAAATAGGTATCCTCCACCACAAAAAAAGGGTCAATCACTATGAAAGTATAAAAATAGGTTTTAATGCCGGCTATACGTTTTTGGAAAAATATTACCAGCAGGACATTTTTGAAAACAATATTACCATCAATATTTTTTTTGAAAATTTTTTACCAGTAGTAAATTTTCGGAAAAATATTACCAGCAATACATTTTTGAAACACAATATATCATCATCAATAGATTTTTAGAAAAAAATTCTTACCAATATATTTTTGAAAAGAAAAATATAAACCGCAATGTATTTTTGGAAAAAAAATATTACAAGCAGTAATAATCTTGTCGGTATTAAATAACCCATTCAGGTTGGGTATTCTGTAAAACAAGCCAAACCAAACCAACATATACTGAGATAGATAGATAGATAGATAGATAAAAAGATACCAACAATAAAATAATCGGCATTAAATAACCCATTCAGGTAGATGTAATCGTAAAACAAACCAGACTAGTAGATAGATAGATAGACGAGATAGGGATGTCAGAAATGAAAATGTCGGCATTAAATAACCCATTGGGCCTTTTAATATTAGGCATTCCACGAGAGGGTGTCATGTGGCCAAGGTTTTTTTTTAGGCATTCCGAGCCATTAAAAAAAATAGCCCATTTGAAACCCGTATAAACGGGTTCTGGGTCGGATTTACCTCCCCGAAGGAGACTCCGCCCTTCGGCGTAGCCTCTTTCGGGTTCCTCCCGCCCGTAGGAAGAGAGTTCAAACTGAGCAGTCTGTTCAAAAGTGAACTGCTGACTGACATTGGGGCTGATATGCCGTAAAACAAACCAAACCAAACCAATAGATAGAGAGGGAGAGAAAAATTATTACCAGCAATAAAGATCTCGTCGGGATTAAATAGCTCATTGATATTGATATGCCGTAAAACAAAAGAAACCAAACCAATATATACTGAGATAGATAGATAGATAGATAGATAGATAGATAGATAGATAGATAGATAAAAAAATATTACCAGCAATGAAAATCTTGTCGGCATTAAATAACCCATTGAATTTGATATGCCGTAAAACAAACCAAACCAAACCAGGTAGGATAAAAATTGAAGTATTACTGCCATATCTGTGTTAGAGCTATCCAGTCTTCTCTTACCTTTCTCGAACGAGTTCAAAAGCGTCTACGCGGCCTTGTGAGCAATGGATTCTTTTCCAACCTACCCCTTTCACCCAGAAAAAAAAACGTCACCAGCCTCTCGCCACTCTATCGTTATTTACATCTGTTCTGACAAGCTACATTCCTTAGTCCCACTCACCCCGAGGCATCAAGAAGAAAGAAGTTCCACTCGAATCGCTTCTTCTCAAGAACTGCTGCTTTGTGGAAAAGAATCCCGGTAGGATGTTTTCGCAATCATCACAATCTTGATCTTTTAATTGTTATCTTTCCCACATAAACCCCATCATCTTCACTTATTGTTTTTTTTCCTTACGCTCATGCAACCCCAAGCAGTAACTTTCAACCTTGAGTGGTTCTTGAACCTTGTACTTGGTGAGTATTAAAAATGTAACCTACAGTAACTAATTTGGTGCTTTTTAGGGACGCTTTTTCTAGAAAATAACACTCTTAATATTTGCTATATTGTAGTTCTGCTAGACTTACTTTTAATGACTTCAGACCATCCAGAAAAGGAGTCTACTAAAATTATGTTATTTTAGATATGCTATGTGATAGGTCCTGACCTGGCACCTCCTCTACAGTCATTTCTTCACAAACATGCTGTAGCTTCCCCCTGTTTCTTTTTTCCACAGATACTTTTATGGCAACTGCTCTGACGAGCTACCCAAACTGCATGAATTTAAGCGTGCTTCTAGTTTGGCATCTTGGTCCCTCCCTTTCACTGTCGAAACAGTTCAATGTAACCGCCTCTTCCACTCCAACAGCTTCTTCTCTCGCACTTCCCGACAATGAAACTCCCTTCCACCTACTTGCTTCCCTGATGACTATAATCTTCAAATATTCAAATGTAATGTCAATCGACATCTTCTGATGCCTTGATGCTGATCCCCGTCCTTCTCAATATCCTTTCCCCAAATACCCCTTTTTACTCTTGCCCTCACTCTCTGTAACCCCTTGCATGCTAGTGGCATTCCCGCCTTGCTTGATTAAGATATGCTACAAGTGTTTTGTCAAAAAAGTCTTGTAATATCATATGCTTCAGACTTTCAAATACACAAGTCATTGGGAAAACAAGTTTCTTTAACTGTGATTCATAATTTTTCATTTTCTTTCAATGAGATTCACAAAGCTGCATTTGACTGGAAGCTTTGGGTTTCTCATCTAATTAATTATTATTACTTACATAATTGTTTCCCTGGCAGCTATAATCTTCAAATATTCAAATGTAATGTCAATCGACATCTTCTGATGCTTTGATCCTGATCACCGTCCTTCTCTTTATCCTTTCCTCAAACAACCATCTTTACTCTTGCTCTCACTCTCTGTAACCTTTTGCGTTCTAGTGGCACTCCCGCCTTGCTTAAGATATGCTATAAATATTTTGAGGCTTTGATCCTGATCTTCTCTTTATTGTTTCCTCAAAAAATCCTCTTAACTCTTGCTCTCAATCTCTGTAACGTCCTTGTTTGCGGTGATGTTATGTTGCTTTAAGTCTCTTCTTCATCTGTGAGGAAATTTTCTTGCATTCACTGCCATATAGGAGAATTGATATTACATAACAGTTCAACACTTTTCTGTTTCTTGTTTTCATCCTTCAGTAGAACCACCAGTGGAACTCCCTTCGTCTCACTTGCTTCCCTGGCAGCTATAACCTTCACATATTCAAATGTAATGTCAATCGACATCATCTGATGCCTTGATCCTCATCCCCGTCCTTCTTAATATCCTGTCCCCAAACACCCGTCTTTACTCTTGCTCTCACTCTCTGTAACCCCTTGCGTGCAAGTGGCACTCCTGCCTTCTCCCGCCTTGTTTTGGGTGAAATACTTAAAAAAAAGCCCCACGTCATTAATGTGTTCATGGTCCATATGAACACGAGATTATGGTTCCGTTTATTTAGGGCATGAATGTATTTTCTCTACAGCTGTTTAACCGGTCGCTGGGCATTACGTCTCTGCCGCCGGTAAAGCGGTGGTCAGGGCTCAAATGATTAATGGAGATCTTATTTGTCTTCCCATTAATGCAGTTGGGTTTTGCGATCTTTCATCATGTGGAACATTCATATAACTAAGCAGTAACTTTAGTAAGTAACTGTCTACATGGAGAAAATACCTTCAATCCCATTTTTACTGTATGTACCATTCTTTCTACAATCCCATCAGATTTGGGGGTGGGTACGGTAATGTTTTGTAAAAGAAACAGCCAATTCGGCTCAACCAATTCCAGAAATCTTTGCAACCAAATTCTGGTGCGTCGTATGATACCAATGCTTTATAGACCCCCATTTCTAGAACATATCACTCTTAATATTTGCTTTATTGTAGTCGCTTTTCTATCTTTAACATTAACGACTTCAGGCCATCCAGACAAGGAGTCTATTAAAATTAGAAAGAGTCACAGGTCATTAATGTGTGCATGGTCCATATGAATACGAGACTGTGCTTCTTTTTCTTTAGGCCATGAGTTTGTTCTCCTTTATAGAAAGTTCTTTATTTCTGTACATATTGGACATTTTTGTACATACCTTTTGATGCCGCGATAATACACCGGTCACTATGCCTCCAGTTTTAATCTCCACAACGCACATAAACATGTACACTTTTTAAAATATCTTTTCTTACTGTTTCTGTTGGCACTATCACATCTCCATTGGATATAACGCCATTTTCCATCATTAATTTATGCTGTATTTCTTTTTAAGGTCTTTCAGCTTTGGAACAGTTACTCCACCTATTTCTTCTTATTCTCTCAGCAATCTTGCTTAATATCAGATCATGTAGAGTTTCTGATACCAATCTTTTCTTTAGATATGTTAGTTCCAGTCCAATATAATATTTCTTCATCTGGGATTTCCATTTTTGATTCTTATTAAATTGTAACCTTGACATTGCAGCAATGTCTGGTATTATTGCATTTCCTTTTACATACTCAAAGTCAAAATCATATGCCATTAATTTTATAAAATTTCTAGGGTTAAAAATAAACTAGAGAGGTTTATGGTCGGACTTTAATAGGAACTTAATAAAAATTGTTGAGTTCTGTCTACGCTTCAGACAATGGCCAATGCTTTTTTTTATTGTCCACCTTAGAATTCTAGAAAAAGTAACTTTTGGCAGATTCCTTTTAGGTGGCACGATCATATCTTCATTGCATATAACGCCATTTTCCATCATTAATTTATGCTTTATTTCTTTTTAAGGCCTTTCAGATTTGAAACAATTACTCCACATATTTTTTCTTATTCTTTCCCCAATCTTGCTTAGTATTGGATCCTTATAAAGTTGGTCTCTTCATGTCTATCTATCTCACTTGGTCTCTTCATATCTATCTATCTATCTATCTATCTATCTATCTCAGTATATATTGGTTTGGTTTCGTTCGTTTCACAGCATATCAACCTCAATGGGTTATTTAATGCCGACAAGATTTTTATTGCTGGTAATATTTTTTATTTATCTATCTATCTATCTATCTATCTATCTATCTTGGTCTCTTCATGCCTACTGTCTTTCTTGGTCTGTTCATATGTCTGTCTGTCTGTCTGTCTCTCTCTCTATCTATCTATCTATCTATCTCAGTATATATTGGTTTGGTTTCGTTCGTTTTACTGCATATCAACCTCAATGGGTTATTTAATGCCGACAAGTTTTTTATTGAAGTTAATATTTTTTTATCTATCTATCTATCTATCTTGGTCTCTTCATGTCTATCTGTCTCTCTTTGTCTCTTCATATCTATCTATCTATCTATCTATCTATCTATCTATCTATCTCAGTATATATTGGTTTGGTTTGGTTTGTTTCACGGCATATCAACCTCAATGGTTTATTTAATGCCGACAAGATTTTTATTGCTGGTAATATTTTTTATCTATCTATCTTGGTCTCTTCATGTCTATCTGTCACTCTTGGTCCCTTCATATCTCTCTCTCTCTCTCTCTCACACACACACACACACACACACACACACACACACACTCTCTCTCTCTCTCTCTATCTATCTATCTAAGTTTATATTGGTTTGGTTTCGTTTGTTTTACAGCATATCAACCTTAATGGGTTATTTAATGCCGACAAGATTTTTATAACTGGTAATATTTTTCTATCTATCTATCTATCTATCTATCTATCTGCAAACAAGTATAACACTGTTTTCCATCGTTAATTTATGCTTTATTTCTTTTTAAGATCTTTTCAGCTTTAACACATGTTGTGTTTTTATTTTATTTTATTCATCTTTAGTGTTACCACCGATGCAAATATCATCTTGATAAACAATCATGTTAATAATTTCATCACTTAACACGATTTTCTTTGCTCTCTGAAAAATGACACTTCCGTTTTCACTCCAAAAGGCATTCAAGTCCATCTTAATAATCCTATGGGGGTGTTTAATGTGATAATTTCTTTGAATTTACCATCAACCTGCATTTGATTATAGGCAGATTTTGAGTCATTTTTTACAAAATATTTAATGCTCGATAAATTATTGATAACGGTTTTGATATTGGCAATAGGAAACGAATCCAGGCATATTATGATTTACACCTATTTGAAAATCATGACATATTCTCAAGTCTTCATCCGATTTTCGCAACATTACAATGAGATCGGTCCATTTACTGCCACCTCGAGGGACATACACCGAAATTCCCTACTTTACTATTTTCTTTAACTTGACAACAACTTAAAGTCAAAGGTGAATATAGGTACCTTAGAAGATTCAAAATAGATAGAGGGTACTATTTTCTTTTAATTGTATACACGTTGTATACCCCTGTGATATTCTCCTTCTTACTTCTTCTGGTTTTCAAGTATTGATTAGTTTTGATGTATCCACCTTTAGAACATCTATTCCTAGTAGTCCAGGGCTTTTTTTAACGTTCCCCTACTGTAATCGGAATAGTTTCAAATTAGAAACAGATTCCATCGAATTAGCCAAAAGTTCTTATAAAAGATTCATAGAATTCTCTCAATTTCAGATGCCTTTTTCTCCATTTCGGTTTACCAATTTGTTCCCAGAAATTTCTGGAGATCAGAATGACCTCACTCCCCGTATCCACTTGCATTGGAAAAGTCATGGCATTTAATTTAATCTTTTCAAAAAGAATTCTTTTCCTTAGATCTTTGTATTGAAAAGACATCATATTTTTTTTTTTTTTCAATTTTGCTATACTGTCTATTTTCTTTTTAACTTTGCATACAGAGAGAAAAAGGTTTTTTCTTCCGCGGTTATGGCATTTTTTTTCGAAAAGCGGGACACTTTTCTTTCAGTCAATTTCATCATCATACTTACAGTATTTCAGGAGGCACAGTGGAGTAATGGATAGCGGCTCGGATTGAAGAATCGGTGAAGCGAGTTCGAATTCCAGCCTTCTTCTTTCTATCTCTTCCCCCTCCCGGCTGTCGGTAAATAGAAGGACAGATTGGCTTCTATATCAATTGGTCTATGAGAAGGACAACTTTAAATTTAGACGCGGATGCCCTAGTAACGACCTACTCACTTAAAGACAGTCGTTTTATAGAAACCTCACGCTATCTTGCAGCCCTACATTCCCAAGAAATTTAAAGGCATTATGCGTGTATATATATACATGTATATATATATATATATGTATATTGATGCATGTTTCATTAAACAAGATAGACAAGATTAATCTATTTATTTTGAGTAAGTTCCTTTCATATTGTCTCATAAGCTTAATTGAAAGACGAAAGGAAATCACCATATTGATACATGTTTAAATCGAATATAAAAATCCAATGAAAATTTCAAAGCAACGACTCCCGCGTCTCGTATACACGAGTTAGTCGTTACTTTGAAATTTTTCATGCAACAAAAACAGACTATCATTATTGTTCCGTGTATTGGTTGATATATTGAAACGTAATTGTCATCTTTGATAATTGCTTATGTAAGCCAAAAGCTTAGATTCGATTTAAACATGTATCAATATGGTGATTTCCATTCGTCTTTCAATGATAATGTTATGAAACTTATCAGACAATATGAAAGGAACTTACTAAAAATAAATAGACAAAACTCGTCTGTATTATTTAATGAAACATGCATTAATGAAAAAAATTGCCTAAATATAAATATATATATATATATATATATATATATATATATATATATAGACACATGCGTTACATTTTTTACACTGTGCGTTTCAACATTGTCCTCAGTAGAACTATATTCTAAAATTCCCCATATGCTGTTTAACTTCCACACATGCGGTTAAAGACAAATTATTTTATTGTAATTGTTTCAATATCACATATTTATTAGATATATCAGCCATATCTTCAATCAATTGTAATTGAATCAATTCGTTTTCCGTAGTCAAATCTTGAGTTCCCAAACTCGCAGAATCTCCGAGGTTTCTTCAATCTGGGAAGATAATATACAGTTGATTCAACTTGTTTCCGTTTAATGGACAGAAATATGGCTCCTTCCGTTATGACTATTTGGTCGTAAATTTCTTTTGATCATTTCTGTTCATGCACACCAAGTTATGCACAAGCAAACATAGTAATGCTCAAGCATGCGCAGATACACACACACGCGCATATATATATATATATATATATATATATATAGAGAGAGAGAGAGAGAGAGAGATGGTGGACTCTCCCGTCGTATTGGACGTAAGAGGGTCAAGCAGCTCAATTCGGAAGCGACTACGCGCCACAAGGCTCCCAAACGATCCTCCTAGACTAGTTGCCATCCAAGGCTATAGAACCCAGTCTGTTCTGCTATTTACCCATAGATGGGGGAAGAGGATTAACATTTTACCCAAGAGTATTAGCACGTAAATGAATGTAATGGATTCGACTGAAATTTACACAGGGAAGGCTTGCGGGACCCGATGTAAAATGCCTGATATATATATATATATATATATATATGTGTGTGTGTGTGTGTGTGTGTGTGTGTGTGTGTGTGTGTGTGTGTGTGTGTGTGTGTTTTGAACAATAAAAATATTAAAAAATTAAAATCGTCAGACATTCGGTTGTATATTAATATTCATTCGTTTTTATTATTTCAATTTGATTCCTCGACTAGTTCCGGCCAGGACGAGGCCATCATCAGAAGAAAAAAATTCCTACTTGTTAGTAGCAGTGAACTACAGAAATGAATAATGAGAAAATAAACTTTATCTGTAGTTTTCATTTGTTTTTTTGTTTTTGTTATGTTTTGTTTTTTTGTCTTTTTTTTTGTCAGTCCTTGTGTTGATCAAACAGTCTCTTTTAAGTTTTTATTTGAGATTAGTACTGGATGGATTCATTCTGCTCATATTGACAATTTTTATTGATTCCTGTAAAGGGGCTGTGTCTCTCTTAATTGTGTCTGTGTTATTTGGTGCTTAGGGAGTGAGTATGATGTGTGTAAGTGTGTATATTATTATGGGTGCGTGCTATCATTTAGCTCATTAGGGAGTGAGTATGATGTGTGTGTGTATATATATATATATATATATATATATATATATATATATATATATAACAGAGATATAATGAGAGAGATTCATTAAACATATGCAATAAATATGTAACAAGTTAATAGGATACAAGCTGCTATACAAAAGTGTTAACGAACAAAATACAGTACGTATTATTTTCCACTACACATTCTTAGCGCCATCTTTAACGAGATACTTTGAATAGAGCGAACAATGCATTATATTTCTAAAAAAAAAAGATACTGGGCATTTTTCCATAGCCATCATTCTCGAACATTCGGATAACACCTGGTATATATATATATTGAGATTAATAACAGCATCGCTCATCAGTATACCTGCTCGACCATCTTTTTCCGTTTTGTTTTGTTTTTTACTCGATATCTTCTTTCTTTACCCGCATTTCTAAGTTTTAATTCTTGATCTTCTTTCCCGTGTTTAATTTGATCTTTAAATATTCCCCCACTTTTCCTTATTATTATTATTATTATTATTGCTGTTGTTGTTGTTGTTGTTGTTGTTTAATTACACGCTCTCTCCATCTTTTCTTTTTTCTCATCTACGTCTTCTTCTTCCTCTTCTTTAAATGCTCGTTCTTACCACCTTTCTTTTTCTTTACTTTTTCTCACCTATATAATCCTATAAATGTTTTTTTTTCTTTCTTCTCTATAATCTTCACTATCACTTTACCACTTTTTTTTATTTATTGCTAATTTTCCCCATCTTGTTTTCTCAATTGAGATAAAACTCACGCAACATTTCACTGAATCATCTAAAAATCCTGAAATTTAAAATAAAATTTAAAATCTTTTCAATTCAAAAAAACCCACTCACATGATAGGCGCTCGTGTCTTCTAAAATTGCTTTTAAGAAACTGATGCTGGGAAAACTTTCCCTGTGTATTTATTTGATAAATATAACATATAGATTTCAGCTTATCTCTTCGCCGTTATTATCATCATTCATTCCACGATTGGGGGGGGGTGTTGGGAGTGCCTCTACGCACCTGATCAGTATGTGGCCGCTATGGTAAAAACACGCTTGCCTAAGAGATGTCTTCTCAAGAAAGAAGGGAATCCAGGTTCGAAATCTGCTGAGAGGTGTTTTTTTCTCATAATTTTGATCAGAATTTCTATGTACTGCACTAGTAGACGTTAATTCCTATCCTGGAGAAAAAACAGGCATGTCTACATACACAACACTTTATATATTTATATATATATATGCAACGATAACAGTCGTGAGGTCGCGCAATAGCATATATATATATAAAAGACATTTTTATGTTTAACATTCTTTTTATAGATACAAGTATTTAAGTAAATGCTCTGTTTATAATAAACAGTATTAAATAACATTTACCGGCCTGAATGTCCGAGAAATTTTCATAGAAAATATTCGTCCTTTGACAGGATTCGAACCAGCATCCTATACATCGGTTAAGGCACGGCAGCGTAAATGTCTTTAATAAATTGTCGGACTTTGTCCAATTCTTAATATATATATATATATAAATAAAAAAAATATCCAAATGCTGGACAATTTTTATCTTTATTTTCACCCTAAATTAAATCGACCATACGAAATTTAGAACGGCTCATGATCAAACATAAAAGACATTCAATGTCTGTTATATTTAACAATATATGTTTATATATATATATATATATGTGTGTGTCTGTGTCTGTGTGTGTGTGCGTGTGCGTGTGCGTGTCTGGAATACTGGGTTGTATACTAATATTAAATTAGTTTCCTTAACTAGTTTCGGTCAGCATGGCCATCATAAGGAGAAAAAAATTCTTGCTTGTTAGTAGCAGTGAACTACAGGGGTGAATGAATGTCTCTGAAGAAAGTGAACTTTGCCTATAGTTTTCATTTATTTTTTTATCTTTCATTTTTGGTTAGTCCTTGTATTGGTCAAATGGCCTCGTTCAAATTCTTTTAAGGAGAGGCTGAGAGATTCATGAGTCTCAGATTTACCTCCTTAGTCATGCATAAGTGCAAAACGAAAGGCACCATCCAATGCTGACCCTCATTTATCGTTCATGATAGGAGAGGAGTCCACCATATATATATATATATATATATATATATATATTAGGTTAGGTTGATTTTGGAACTGTAAAAAAATAACTCGAGGAAAGTTTATTTGTGGAATCGCAAATAAAGACAAAATAAATTGTGATTTTTTATCATTCTGGTCAGGACAGATTGGCTTCTATATCAATTGGTCTATGAGGGGGGCAACTCTGAATTTAGAAGCAGATTTTCTAGTAACAACCTACTCACTTAAAGCCAGCCTTTTTATACAAACCTCACGGTATCTTGCAGCCCCTATGTTTCCCCAAGAAATTTAAAGGTATTATATATATATATATATATATATATATATATATATATATATATATATATATATATATATATGAATTATTCACACAAAAAATAAACGCAAAACATTTTAAAAAATTTAAAATCAAACTCAGCGTTGCTTTGGCGCGTTCAAAAACCAATAACTCATTTTCAATAGCATTTCGGATACAATAACACATATATTTTCGATGTCCTCTTATTACTAAGAGAAAAAACAAGAACAACATCTATTATATACCTGAAGATGTCTGTAGGAACAGACGAAAGCTTGTAGTAAAAATAACAACTAATACGGCAGAAATTTATATAAACAAGGATCAATTCATTCATAACGGGTCTGGAGGTTTTTGTGTACTATTTGAATTGTTTGCGATGATGGATGTCTCGCCATTTAAATCATTAACCTTTGCATTAGTTTTGTGTGAATAATTCATGTATTTTTAAATTGATTGCACGTTTATTGTAATTTAAATAACTGATCCATGTGCGACTTTTAGTTAATAAGTGCGACATTACTGTAATTATTGAACAATATAGTTCATGCCACTTTGACAGTAAAATTTACCAGTAAAAATTTGTTCAACACCATATTTGGTATAAACGGAAACATTTAAAAAAATTTAAATCAAACTCAGCGTTGCTTTGGCGCGTTCAAAAACCAATAACTCATTTTCAATAGCATTTCGGATACAATAACACATATATTTTCGATGTCCTCTTATTACTAAGAGAAAAAACAAGAACAACATCTATTATATACCTGAAGATGTCTGTAGGAACAGACGAAAGCTTGTAGTAAAAATAACAACTAATACGGCAGAAATTTATATAAATAAGGATCAATTCATTCATAACGGATCTGGAGGTTTTTGTGTACTATTTGAATTGTTTGCGATGATGGATGTCTCGCCATTTAAATCATTAACCTTTGCATTAGTTTTGTGTGAATAATTCATGTATTTTTAAATTGATTGCACGTTTATTGTAATATATATATATATATATATATATATATATATATATATATTGAAAGACGAAAGAAAATCACCATATTGATACATGTTTAAATCCAATCTAAGCTTTCAGCTTACATAAGCAATTATCAGAGATGACAATTACATTTTTTTTATCATTACATCGGTGTCACCTGAAACGTGTATGTTAAGTTAAAACCGAGTCTTAACGCAAAGAAACGAAGAAAATGCGCTTAATAATATTTTTTTAAGTTTAGTATCTATTCTCTTAATAAATTAAATGAAATTACCAAAATTAAAACACACTAAACAATATAGCTATTTTTGTAGTGCTTTTATAACATATTTATGTTATAATTTTCGAATAAATAAATATCTTTGCTCTCCTCTATTTTGAGCACTCTTTTAAGAATAGTATTTTGGGGTCATTGAAATTTATTCCATATACACCAATTATATACTTGGGTACATATATATATATATATATATATATATATATATATATATATATATATATATATATATATATATATATATATATATATATATATATATATAAAGTTATGAAAAACTTGGTAATCCGTATGGGTAATCCCAAGGAGGATGACATCCTGCGAGCTCAATGTAAATCCAGAGCTAATAATTTAATAAAAAACAGACCACTTTAAGGTTCCATTATAATAATTTATTTCATCAGAGCCCTTTTAAGGGACGCTGGATCATCAGATAACACTTCCAAAAATGAAACGAAAGATGAAATGAAAATTCACACTTTTGACGGGTAGTATCATATATCTGTTAAATTACATAAACTTGATAATACCCGTCAAAACTGAATAGGACGCTACTTGCTAACAAACAGTAATTTTAATTTATTTGTAACAAACAGTTATTTCTGATGAAAAATTGAGGACAATTTGAAATATCAAATATATATATAAATAAATAAATACTTTCATAAAATAAAACATTATTATTTTTTAATTTGAGCTTTTATATATATATATATATATATATATATATATATATATATATATATATAAATTACGTATAAATGATATTTAATTGTACCACATTTATATCGCCATTTCGCTCCTCGAGAAATTCTCTGGAGCATGTCAATACCAAATCGTTTGATCAAAAAATGAATCGTAAGGTTCTTTTATAAAAATTAAAAGAGATAGGAAGAAAGAGGAAAAATCTACAGATAAGGGAAAGGGCATTTAGAAGGGATATAGAAAGAAGATAAAGGGGGAAGGAAAGACCGAAGTAGAGAGGGGGATACAAGAAACGGGGAGGAAACGGGATGACTTGATAGACATACAAGTCTAGACAAGTTAAAAACGGCTGAAAATTAATATTGAGCTATATTTAAAATAACTCTTGTTCAAATAGGAAAAATTACATAAAGAATTGCAGTCTTTAAATTTAAGAAAGATTTTAAGGTTGTAGACTAAAAAAAATAGAATTTAATATTAATACTATTATTTAATTTTAATATTATAATAATAAAAGCTAATTAAAACATTATTAGTATGTAAACAAGATAAATCAGAATATTAATATTTTAATAAAAGAATTTAAATAAATAGATAACCAAAAGCCCCTCCCCACCAATCTTATTCAATATAAGGGGAAAGAAATTATATAGATACTTAAAAGGTAAAATTATAGATTAAAATTTAGATTAAATTTAAAGATTATATAGATTAATTATTTAGATTAAATTTAAAGATTATATAGATTAAAATTTAGATTAAATTTAAAGATTATATAGATTAAAATTTAGTTTAAATTTAAAGATTATATAGATTAAAAATTTAGATTAAATTTAAAGATTATATAGATTAAAATTTAGATTAAATTTAAAGATTATATAGATTAAAAATTTAGATTAAATTTAAAAGATTATATAGATTAAAATTTAGATTAAATTTAAAGATTATATAGATTAATTATAGATTAAATTTAAAAGATTATATAGATTAAAATTTAGATTAAATTTAAAGATTGTATAGATTAAAATTTAGATTAAATTTAAAGATTATATAGATTAAAATTTAGGTTAAATTTAAAGATTATATAGATTAATTATAGATTAAATTTAAAGATTATATAGATTAAAATTTAGATTAAATTTAAAGATTATATAGATTAAAATTTAGATTAAATTTAAAGATTGTATAGATTAAGTATAGATTAGGTTTTGCTGGTTGTTTTCCAGTGAATACCGAGTTTTAAGCTGTTGCTAATAAATTATCACACTTTGTTATAAAATTTCTACAATACTGTTCTTGATATATAAAAATATATATCGTTTATCTCGTACAAAACATAAGAAATACGTATGGTCATATAAACTGTTTTGCTGGAGTTAACTTTACTTCTGTTAGGCTGCTGCTGCTGGCTGTCATATTCTAACTGCTGATGTCCATCTTTTTTATTACTGCTGCTTCGTTGAAGATATGCCATTTATGATTCCTCTTCTTCTACACCCGACTCAAGCTATGGGTAGGTAACAGGACAGACTGGGTTCAATAGCCTTGAATGGCAACTGGTCTACCGCAGAAAGAAATGGCAACCTACTGCGGTGAAAAAAATCTGCCTCGTCAGTTATGCATCGAAAGATACATGATCGCCTGAGCGTGTATCATGTATGGTACATAACTGACTGGTTTTCTTTATTTGCGGTTCCCATATTGCTGTGATAAAAAAACAAGAATGAGGTCAATTGTTTGCATTTAGTGTAATGATAAATCCTCATCCCAGAAACCCAGTTAAAAAACAGCGTCTATATCGTTTATAAATGTATATAAAGGTTTATATGCGCATACGTATTTCAATGTCTATATAATCATATAGATTACCTATATATATATATATATATATATATATATATATATATATATATATATATATATATACCAAATATGTGGTGCAGTTCAATTTATATCACAATGAATCATTTACACAAAAAGTTTAATGCGAATCGAAATATTTTTTCTATGAATGATTCATTTTAATATAAATTGAACTGCACCACATAATGATTTAAAAAAACTGATCCAACGTGCAAATATTCGGGATAACAACTAAGACATTACTCTATTTATTGAACAATTTAGTTCATGCCACATTGACTGATAAACTCCTACAACAAAAAAAATCTCGACTGCATGCTCCAAAAGTTTTTATCCGTTAAAAATAACACATTTCTAAAAAAAAACATATTTCGATTCGCATTTAATGTTTCGTCTTCGACGCTACCTGGATTTTACTAAAAACAAAATAATTTCCATGCCTGAAGATGACTGAATGTACAGTTGAAAGTACTTGCAGATTTTTAAAAAAAAGTCCTTATACAACCTGTAGTTATAAAAACAAGGATCATTACATTCATCGATGGGTTCGTAGGTTAATGCAACTTTAAAATTTTGTTTGCGAAGAGTTTTCGCCATTTTATATCATTAACTTTAGTAATCTACTTTTTGTATGAATGATTCATTGTAATATATATATATATATATATATATATATATATATATATATATATATATATATATGTGTGTGTGTGTATATGCATGTGTGTGTGTGTTTTAAACCCACTGCTATTTCAGTTACCTGCCTATACAGATACCGATATCAATTTCAATTGTTTAAATGCAAAATATAAATATACATTTTACTGACGCCATACGTATGAATAATTGCGTTTAAATATATAATTTGAATGCATGTAAACGGATACAAAAAATCGCGAACGCATCCTTGGTAAAACGATAAACTACGTCCAACAGCAAGGCCTCTGATCAGGAGGTTTCGAGGAGCGTGGGACCGCCTCAATTGTCGTTGTTCTCAGGTTCATCCTGACCCGAGGTGGTAGCACCTGTTAGGGTCCTAGCTATCGGCAAATAGTTAACCCTTAAACTGGATTCAAAACACTATGAAAGTCTAAAAATAGGTTTTAATACCAACAATAATTTTTGGAAGGAAAACTTATTACCAGCAATACATTTTTGAAGAAAATAAATATTACCAGCAATACATTTTTGAGGAAAATATTACCAGTAATACATTTTTGAAGGGAAAAATGTATTACCAGCAATACATTTTTGAAGGAAAAATGTTACCAGCAATATATTTTTGAAGGAAAAAACTATTATCAGCACTGCATTTTTGAGGAAAATGGTATTACCAGAAATACATTTTGGCAAAAAATATTACCATCCTAAATAACCCATTTAAGTTTTGATATTCCGGAAAACAAACCAAACCAAATGCAACTCTTCTCTCCCAGTTATGGATTAATTAGTAACACTAATGTCACTAAATCATTATTATCACCAACAAAATTCTTACAATCTAAAAATAATTTCTGGTTTTAAATAAAGGGTTGATAAGTCGTAAAAAACGAATCAATCTAAATCCTAAACTGTCCGCAAGTAACTACACCACTATTATTCCCAAGAAGTCATGGAAATTCACAGATACTAAAGAAACAAATTCTGTAGAGACATGACTGTTTATCCCTACAAGGGATATGGCATTAAAAAAGAAAAACAAAAAAAGCAACAATGACATTAGCGGCTACAATAATATAGCCAATAACAGTCATACAGACATACGCATGCGTGCACTGTATTTCCGTCTATCCCTGTAGCCATATTGATAACTGTCGCTTTGAAAAGTATCCGTGTGCCTATGCAATCGTTCCGTTAATTGTCCCTAGCTGACAACCATACATTGTTTTCTTACAGTTTACACTAACTTTAATTTTATATTCGAGATTATTTTTTTGTATATTTTTTCCCTCAGTTTAAATTAGTATGCTTGTCCTCTTTTCGTCTAAACATTCCGAATTGATATAAAATGCTCTGGATAATATTTAAAATGGGGGAAATAAAATAGAAGTCAACAAAGTAACGGAAACTCTATTTTCTTAAATATCGACCCAACATTTCATTTGAATGAAATATACTTCCTTTTTTGTTTTTACAATATTTTATTTTTATTAACCACTCCTTTTATATATATATATATATATATATATATATATATATATATATATATATATATATATATATATATATATATAAAAGTAGAACCTTCTTTGTAAGAAAAAGATAAAACGTCTCATAAAGAAGCCGAGGGCAAATGCTAGGCTTGCCTTTAATTATAGTTTATTGAATGGAAAAATAACGACAGAGAATGTAGTTTTGATTACATATGTATTAGGTTGTGAGGTTTCCTCATTGTAATTTTTCGACTTAAACTGTTGTAAATGATATCTATCAGCCTAGTCGGTCAAAGAACGAACAACCTTGTGAAACCATTTTGGTCGATTTCTGCTCTTAATCAGATATTCACAATTGTTTATTTGTTCTCTCTTGACCTGAAAATGATTGGTTTTCAGAAAACAAAACGTAACAAAGAAATCTCTGAAAAAAGTCTAGAAAAGAAATCTTTTCACAAAATCTTTTTTCTCTTGCTTAATTTTGACTGGCATATATTTTTTTTCTCCGAAGCTCATATTGAAAATTCCTTAACATAGATTGCGGTGTTGCTCTATCCTAATAACATCTAATACAATTACGAGAACGAATTGAACCTTCCATACGCTAAATTATTTTTTATTTACATCTGGACTTTGTCACATCGACCGTGAGGATTTTGTGGTGTGGTATAGACCAACAGGAGTTAACCTCTTTTGATGACAATTGTCTCCCTTGAAAGAACTCTCCCTATTTAGAAACTATAAATAAGCTATAATTAAGCTGGGCCTGGGTATGACGATAAACTACATGCTTGTCCAGGGTAAGACAATGAACTACATCCAACAGCAAGGCCTCTGATCAAGAGGTTTTGAGGAGCGTGGAACCACCTCTTAATTGCTGGTGTTCCCAGGTCCAGCCTTACCTAAGGTGGTAACACCTGTTAGGGTCCCAGCTATGGGCAAATAGTTAACCCCGAAACTGATGTAAAAAGCATCATAAAAGTATAATAGGTTTTTAATACCAGAAATACTTTGTAAAAAATTATTACTAGCAATATATTTTTGAAAAAAAAATATTACCAGCAATATATTTAAAAACAAAAATATTACCAGCTATACATTTTCCAGGAAAAAAATATTACCAGAAATAGATTTTTGACAAAACAAAATATTACCAGGAGATAAAAATTGTCGGCATTAAATAACCTATTGCGGTTGATATGCCATAAAACCAAATAAACCAAACCAAATAAATAAATGGTCTACACGTTCCTCCACATTTAAGCTCAATAAAACTATCTTAAGTTTTATCACGACTTGGAGATTTCATTACACATGGCTCTTAGGTGACTTTCAAAGAACGTACAACTCTTCCCATCGCGAGAATGCGAGAGAGTTTAATTTCATAGTCACGAATTAGGCTTTTATATCGATTTACTTAGCGTAGCGTAGATGTGGCACAAGACAGAACGTATGGAGCCTCCAGTGAGGATCGAACTCACTACTAAGCCGTAGCTCATCGATCGCAACAAGCTTGTTAACCCTTATACCACGCCGAAGTTCAAAATTTGGGCGTTTATATAACTTCCCGTCATCCTATTCTCGTTTGTATATATATATATATATATATCCTATGTCCTGATGGGTTAATTTCCTGCTTACATGACATTGATGGCACTGACATCGTTTGAGTCTCGATTCAACATCGGGTAGCTATAAGGGTACCCTCTGGGTTAACCCTCTGAGTTACCTAGCTCTTCAGATGTTCTTGTGTGACATTGAGTGCAAAGCTTACTTTCGTATCTCTTACGGTGAACCCATTACATACTGCACTCTCCACATATCAACCCCGCTTAGCTGAAATGTTAAGAATTCAATTCATTTCAGACGTTTGGTACTTTCTAGCGTTGAACACATACTACAATATTATAGCGAGGTCTTCTAGTCAATTGATAATTTTGGAGCACATACTACAATAGTATAGCGAGGTCTTCTAGTCAATTGATAATTTTGGAGCACATACTACAAAATTATAGCGAGGTCTTCTAGTCAATTGATAATTTTGGAGCACATACTACAATATTATAGCGAGGTATTCTAGTCAATGGATAATTTTGGAGCACATACTACAATATTATAGCCAGGAGTGCGAGTCAATTTGTTCTCCTGTTATTTATCAAATCGAACCTTACCGAGGTACGTAAATTTGGGATACTCTGCTGTGAACAATGGTAAGTGAGCTGGTTTGGTAGACCATTAACACCATCTTTTTAATTCAGTACTAACTGCGACCATGCTGGGTAATACGATAAACTACATCCAACAACAAGGCCTATGGACGGGAGGCTTTGAGGAGCGTGGAACCACCTTTTAATTGCTGGTGTTCCCAGGTTCACCGTCATGTGGGGTGGTAGCACCTGTTAGGGTCCCAGGTATAGGCAAATAGTTAACACCTAAACCGGGATCAAAACGCTATGAAAGTGTAAAAATAGGTTTTAGTACAAGCAATACATTTTTTAAAATTATTACCAGCAATACATTTTTTTTTAATTATTACCAGAAATACATTTTTTTAAAAATATTACGAGCAATAGATTTTTGAAAAAAAGAATATTATCAGCAATAAAAATTTTGTCGGCATTGAATAACCCATTTAGGATGATATGTATATCCTAGGTCATGATGGGTTAATTTCCTGCTTACATGACGCCGCTGACACTGACATCGTTTGAGGCTCGATTCAACATCGGGTAGCTATAAGGGTACCCTCTAGATTAACCCTCTGAGTTACCTAGTTTTTCAGATGTTCTTATGTGACAATGAGTGAAAAACTAACTTTCGTATCTCTTACGGTGGAACCCATTACATACTGCGCTCTCCACATATCAACTCCGCTTAGCTGAAATGTTAAGAATTCAATTCAATTCAGATGTTTGGTATTTTCTAGCGTTGAGCACATACTATAATATTATAGCGAGGTCTTCTAATGAATTGATAATTTTGGAGCACTTACTACAATATTATAGCGAGGTCTTCTAATGAATTGATAATTTTGGAGCACTTACTACAATATTATAGCGAGGTTTTCTAGTGAATTGATAATAATACCAAACCAAACCAATATATACTGAGATAGATAGATAGATAAAAAATATTACGAGAAATAAAAATCTTGTCGGCATTAAATAACCCATGGCGTAAAACAAAACAAAACAAACCAATATATACTTAGATAGATAGATAGATAGATAGATAGATAGATAGATAGATAGATAGATAAAAATATTACCAGAAATAAAAATCTTGTCGGCATTAAATAACCCATGGCGTAAAACAAAACAAAACAAACCAATATATACTTAGATAGATAGATAGATAGATAGATAGATAGATAGATATGAAGAGACCAAGAGAGACAGATAAACATGAAGAGACCAAGACAGATTAAATAACCTAGTGAGGTTGACATGCCGTAAAACAAACGAATTCAAACTAAATCAAACTTTATTGGGAACCACATATTTGCAGTTTCATACCAGGTTAGTATTAGTAAGAGATCTACTACTTTCTTTTAAACTTTTGACCATAATTACTGTCTGAGGGTCCCAACTTTTCTTATGTATTGGCGGACCTGAGACAAACAGCTGTCCATAAAATGAAATCGTCTCAATATTTGCTGCTATGACAAAGAAAAACCGTATACAGCCCATATAAGAAAACAAATAATTTGATAGCTCAAAAGAAAGGTAACTTATTTCTCTTTATAGAACTATTTAAATTTTAAAAAAGCAAATAAAGCATTTAGGTAAATGCATGTTTCATTTCTGATGCAAATCATTTTTTCCAAATAACCAACCGTCCTGGATAAGACGATAAACTACATCCGTGTCCTGGGTAAGACGATAAACTACATCCGCGTCCTGGGTAAGACGATAAACTACATCCGTGTCCTGGGTAAGACGATAAACTACATCCGCGTCCTGGGTAAGATAAACTACATTCAACAGCAAGGTCTCAGATCTGGAGGTTTTGAGGAGCGTGGAAAAAGCTCTTAATTTCTGGTGCTCCCAGGTCCATTCTGACCCGCGGTGGTAGTGTTAATGTTAGTGTCCCAGGTATAGGCAAATAGTTTACCCTCCAACAAAAAGGGATCAAAACACTATGAAAGTTTAAAAATAGCTTTTAATACCAGCAATAATTTTTGTTAAAAATTATTGCTAGCAATGAATTTTTGAAGCAAAAACTTATTACCAGCAATACGTTTGTGAAAAAATATTACCATTAATATATATTTGGAAAAAAAAAAATTTCCACCAATACGTTAAAAATTATTGCCAGCAATACATTTCTGAAGGAAAAAATATTAACATTAATATCTTTTTGAAGAAAAAATATTACTAGTGGTAATTTTTCAAGAAAAATATTACCAGCCATAGATTTTTGGAGAAAAAATATTGCCAACAGTATGTGTTTGCGAAAAAATACATTAGCAGCGATACATTTTTGAAAAAAATATTACCAGCAATACTGTGATAGATAGATAGATAGATAGATAGATAGATAGATAGATAGATAGATAGATAAAAAATATTACCAGCAATAAAAATCTTGTCGGCATTAAATAACCCATTGAGGTTGATATGCTGTTAAACAAAACAAACAAAACCAATATTTACTGTGATAGATAGATAGATAGATAGATAGATAGATAGATAGATAGATAGATTACCAGCAATAAAAATCTTGTCGGCATTAAATAACCTATGATATGCCGTAAAACAAAATAAACCAAACCAAATATCCGAAAGTCTCAAGTCAACAATGCCTACTTACTAAATTAAACAGATGTGCGCTAAGCAAGAGAGCTTAGGATGCACTTAACACAAATATCTTTGGAAAAAAAACATATGATTCTGTCTCTCCACAAAGCCCTCAACTCTGGGGAAAACGTAGTTTAAGCTGATCTCTTCAGCTTTGATTGACAACAGGTCTCGTAAACCGATATCCATGAAAAGAAGCTAGGGAGTGAAAAATATTTGTAAATAACGAGAAACGCAGTGAAAAACGAGAAGAGCAAGACAATTAGATTATATTGGGCTTCGATTACTTGCCAGTGTGATTTCAGACATCTAGACGATGTCCTGGCCCGAGATCCCGGCAGAAAAACGACGAGGGAGTATGGCTGATGTAAATACCCATCATATTAATCTTAACCAAACGCGAGTCGTAACTTTAGATAAATTCACTCTGTCAAAACACTACAAAAGACGAACCTGTTGACCTGACAGCTGGGAGATGGACACAAGGTGACCAATGAAAAGAGATTAAGTTATGAAAATAGAAAGAAGAAAAAAAATCTTCCAACCAGATGCTAGCACGAATGAAATCGAAACTACTTTCTCTTTCGTTACTTAGATTTTATTTTTTTTTTATTTTTATTTTTTTGCTTCAAAAACTTATAATTAGGGAGAGGTTTCGCATCTGCTCCGGGCTTCTTTACGAGATGGTTTATCTTTGCAAAACAAAACAGGCTCTAATGTTTATATGTAAAAAATAATGTTTACATTATTCGTACTATTGTCCTCATCTTTGTTGCCATATTTATTACAACGTTTCGGCATTTCAGTATCTGCCTATATTTCTGAGATGAGATATTATGTACACTATTTACATTATTCGGACTATTGTCCTCATCTTTGTTGCCATATTTATTACAACGTTTCGGCTTTTCAGTATCTGTCTATATTTCTGAGATGAAATATTATGTACACTATTTACATTATTCAGACTATTTGTCCTCATCTTTGTTGCCATATTTATTACAACGTTTCGGCCGTTGTACGCTCCGGCCTTCTTCAAGTGGTTGGAATTCCGAACTGAACCCTTTATTTCGCTCACTGTGGTAGACTGTTCTAGTTCCACGTGCCATGTTTAATGGATCTCAGTTATCAATCATCTCCTGCCACCCCATCTGAAAGTTCTCCACTGCCTTAACCGCGTATTGAACCCACACTCAAGAACTCAGTGGATAAAGGCGTTGGTTGGGTCTAGTGATCGGACCGAAAGTGTGTGAGTTCAATACCCGGTTTAGGCAGTGGAGACCTTTCAGAGAGAGTTAGCAGGAGATGACTAATAATTGACGTCATTTTCTTCTATGTACCATTGTTCTTCAAGATTTTAGTGATCATAGCTCTCCAGAGATTTCTGTTTATATATATATATATATATATATATATATATATATATATATATATTAAAGCTTGTTTTCTTTTTCGCTTTCTCTCTTAATTCCTGTTCGGCCAGCCATTCATAATGATTAGCAATGTATCATCTCATCAAAATCGAAATAGTATTACTATTAATAAGAATATTTCATCTCATAAAACATGATAATATTACTAATAAAACTATTGTAAATAATTCAAAGGAAATTAAAATGAATAGAGTAAAAAATTAATAATGTTTGATGTTTATTTTATACGCAAATATTGTGAATCAGAATGGTTTTTTTATTGATGTCTATTCTTGCGTCATAGAAAGTTTCGGGCTTCCATGACATCAGACTTTCTCTCCCATGGGCTCAGTCGAGAGCGATCATTTCTCGACTAGTATTCTGGCATAGCTTTCGCATGATTGCAAGGATTGTAAACAATATTTGTGCCTACTCAATGCCGATCATTTTATTCAATCCTATGCATAAATTCTGACCAATTGGGATTTGTTTAATTTCTAACTATTGATGTTTTGTCCAATCAGAGTGGCGTATTCCGTTTTGCCCTTAACCATTATTCGAAGTATCCATTCAGAATGGCGGCTATCGTTTTTAGCCAATAAGACACGTAGTTTTCATTTGACTATGTATTACCAATTATAAATAAGTTAATTAAATGTAAGATAAAAGAAATACCAGTCACACGTTAATAATGTTCAACAACGATTCATTTAATAAGAACTATAGTTGATAATGCAATAAAGATTAAAGAAATACTTGTAAACAATTTAATAATTATCTATAATGCGTCATATAATAAAAAAGCCTAGTTGCTAATGAAATCAAGGTGAAATAAATATGACCCAAAAATTAATAATGATTGACAATGATTCATCTAATAAAAAAAGCATAAGGTTAAGATTTCTTTTTAATCATTTCACCCCAAGCATAGCACTAAAACCACTAAGACGCTATGGATTACCAAGTGTTAGAGAATATGAGAAAAAAAAACCACTATTAATGAGAGAGAACAATAAAAGATCAGGAATTAAAACGACAGAGATCAAAGTTGACTGGAAAGCAAGAAGCCGGAAGAGAGTTCCACGAGAGATAAGTGCGAGAGAAGAAACTGTTATCATAGAACTTACGGTTACAGTTAGCCATTTTAACTGCAAAATGATGAGACCTAACCGCCAATCTAGTATTGCATACAAAATTTCATCCGAACAATTAGCATGAAAATATTTATAGAAAAAGGTACAGTGAAGCTAGGTTATGAGGGTAGGAAAATGAATAAAGACGTGATAGAAAGACAAGATAAATAATATTGCAGGCCCTTCTTTGTATTTCATCAAGAATCTTACTTATTATAAAACGCAGATTGTGTGTGTGTGTGTGTGTGTGTGTGTGTGTGTGTGTGTGTGTGTGTGTGTGTGTGTCTGTAACGTTTAAATATTGGATCGGATTTCCTACATTTTTCAACCGATTTCAACAAAACTTCACAGGACTACATAAAATTACCTTGTGGTGGTTTTAACAGCGCCAAAAATGGGGAAAATACAATTATTTTTTCACAAAATCAATTTGAAAACACGATTAAGAGACATCGTGTGAATGAAAGGGGGACAACTCACATCGGGTTAAAAACCCAGGTTGTTTGTGAGTGTGTATTCCTTTATATATGGGATCGGATTTCCTACATTTTTCAGCCGATAAAACAAAAGTAGTTGGCAGGTAGTGTTTCTTATTGTCTTGCACACTTTTTTCTTTATTTTTAATATTCAGAATGCTTTAAAAATTCCATTTACAAAACAACTGTTTATAATAAAATTCTATTCAATCGGAAGACTCATGACGATTGAAAACAATGTTTTTGTTTGAGTTTGGGTTTGAATTTTTTTTTTTTTTTTTTTTTTACGAAAAAAAAAAAAAAACTAATTAAGACATGCGTGTCCGTCAACCTTAAACAATAATCTAACGATCTCTACTGATTGTACGAATCCAAACATCGGATAATTCTTTATCTTTAGGGAAAGATAATGAAATCTAAACATACACAAGTCCTCCTAACTAAAAATAATAACCGGAAACTACTTTAAATACACATGGTGTCTATTTTTTTACTGTATTCAATAAGTAAAAATCATAAATTGTAAAAGATTATTATTACAGAAAGGCTACTAAATGAATAAGATTTGTTAGATCATAATTAATAAACCCACACTCAAGAACAATTTGACCAATTCGTAAAAACAAAAAAAACAAAAAAAAATACTAATTAAGACATGCGTGTCCGTCAACCTTAAACAATAATCTTTGTCAGTTTTATTTTTCAGTCTTTATGATGGTGGATACTTGATCTATCTCTTACTGTTATATCCCCGGGCAACGCCGGTCTCTACTGCTAGTCACTAAATATAGCGGAAGCCCCAGACCAGATGTAGCAGAAATATTTAACTCATCGACGAATGGTAGACTTAAAAATGTGTAAGATTCTTGTAAGGGGAATTGTCTAATGTTCCTAGCGGCAGGAAAATTGGCAGCAGATATTGCAGTTGATTCAATTTCCACTTAATGCCAGTGGAAAGCGTTAAGCCCGAGAAGGTGCAAAGTGTCACTCTTTTGGAGGTTAGCATCAGCCGTTTTCTCAGACGATTAAAAAATAACGGTTTTGTTTTGGAAGCATTAAAATGAATATTAGATAAGATTATTGTAGTGAGTCCCGATAAAAATGAAATATAAAAATAAGATATATAAACAAAAATAAAAAGAATTTAAATTAAAATAAGACATTTCTTTTAAAACCCTTATATCTCTCTATCTCTCTATATCTCTCTCTATCTCTATATCTCTCTCTATATCTCTCTATATCTCTCTCTATATCTCTATCTCTCTCTATATCTATATCTCTATCTCTCTATATCTATATCTCTATATATCTATATATCTCTCTATATATATATATATATCTCTATATATATATCTCTATATATATCTCTCTGTATATCTATATATCTCTCTCTCTATATATATATATCTCTATATCTCTCTCTCTATATATATATATATATATATCTGTCTCTCTCTCTATATATATATATCTCTATATCTCTCTATATATATATCTATATATCTCTCTCTATGTATCTCTCTATATATATATATCTCTCTATATCTCTCTAAACTTCTCTTTCTATAATTCTCTCAACTAATAAGAAGGCAACTCTCAAATAAATAGAGGAAAAGGAAGAAATGATTGAACCCGATCGGAAAACGCCGGAATTTTGCCGGACACAAGTATACCCATTTCTGACTGAAAAGTAACAAAAATCATGGAGGCTCCACGCGTAAGTTACCTGATAAAATAAAATATGTTATCCGAAATCAATGTTCGGGCGTGATTATCGGAGCCTTGTTAAAATGATATAAGCTGACACCTCTGAGCTAGAGTCAGGAGTGACGGCGAGAATTACGACAAAAGATGCTACCACGGAGTAACCTGCCACGCATGAAGTAGTTAAGTGGTCACCTGCTAATACATTTTTGCTCTGCTTAGGGCCAGAAAAACACATTAGATTGTCACTGACTATTTCTAATATTACTACTACCTCTCGCACGGTCTTACTTCAAAAACTATAGCAATGGACTTTCTCCAGACTGCGACCAATATCCGCCTTATAAACGAATATTTTCGTACACCAAATACCAAAGGAGTTATTCTACAGAAAATAAATAAAAATATATTATTTATTTTACTCCCTGGAATCATTTCGTTTTATTCAAAAGTTTCCAGTAAAGATTGTAGCACCGACGACGGCATCCGTCCATCTCGGGAGACGATGGAGTAGCGCTGAGGTGCGCCACGAGCCTGGGCGTGATGTATGGAGAACTAGGGCTATCCAGACGTCTATTTATCCCTCTCGGCCTTGCTAGTAGAGTCCAAAGGAAAGGATGAACAAATACAGTTTGGTACCAGCGCGGCTGCAGGAGTTGCCGGAAGGTAACGCAGAGTGCCGTCCATCCGCTTTAGGGGCTCCACTCCGGATTTCTGTAGGAGTTACTCCTTAGCCTTTTCTGCCAAAGATTTCCACAAAGCAGTGGAGCTATTTAACCCATAGCTGGGGTTAGGTTCATGGGCACCAGGGCGTGTCCACACACCGGTGGGCCAGCATGATGCATTTTAAGGGGCCAAACTCCTCCCTCGTCCCCTGTAGTTTAGCCCTAGTCCGCAAGGTGCTCGGTTACCATGTGTCGCCACGAGGAGGCGCTACATAGAGCTTGCTGATGGAGAGGCTATATAGTGGCAGGGGAAGACTTACGCACACGGCTCCCCTTTTCGCATTGCTGCTAGCCAACGGCGGTAACTGAAAGCGAAAAGCGACAAGCACTACCACTACAGACTACCACACTACACGCATCACAATAGCCCTTGAGACACACATCTACCACCTAAACACACTATACTGATAATATTAATACTATTAACATGTATAAAGCAGATGGAATTGAGATGCAAGAAATATGAGTTAAAATTTAAATTGGTTGAATATATTCCGAATGGCCATACACTTATAATGTAGTTGTAATGAAAAGTAATTAAGTTAAGACATTTTCTTTGTACCCTGCCCCTTTAGGACATGAACGATCATGGCTTCCCACAATTCCCTGTTTCTTTGTAGCTTTTGCTAATCCCTTTCCTGTCAAGTATTTACGCAAGCTCGCTACTTTCCAATGTCGTATATCGTGTATGTGTCAAATTCTGCAAACCATCTTTCCTCGTTATGTACTTTAAAATAATCGTAACTTCCTCTTTCGGATTATAAGAATAAGTGTTTGTTTTTTCATTCCCATTTTCTCCAGAATTTGATCGTTTTTATATGGCCAGCCAACGGTATTCTGTAAAACCACATTTCTGTTCCCTCCTCAGCTACAAGGTGACTGCCCAGAATTCACTGCCACATAGGTGGATTCATATTACATAACAGTCCAGCACTCTTTTCCGTGTTTCTAATGATGTTTTTTATATTTTTGTGTGCTGCAGGTTACTTGCAATGACTATATACGTATATAAAATGAGATTAAGTGTAAGGTAAGAAAAAGAAGACGTCTAGAAGGCGTGTAGAAGACAAACTCTTCGGGAGCCAAATACAGGCCGAAACATTTTTGCAAGTAATTCAAAACTAGAAAATATTGTTAGATTATAAAAAAAAAAAAAACTATTCAAGATATTAATGATTTTTTACTAATACAAGTTCTACAAATACAAGCTCTACTAATTAACATATAGCTGGGGGAGAAGAGGTGGATTCATAACTTTCCCAATTATATGAGTGCATAAGGGAATATAATGAACCCGACTGGAATTCGAACTCGGTACGCCGATTCCAAATTCTGAGTTAGAACACAACCTACAGATCCAAAATTACAGCACTTGTCTCTCTTGGTCTCTTTATATCTATCTATCTATCTATCTATCTATCTTGGTCTCTCTCTCGCTCTCTCTCTCTCTCTCTCTCTATATATCTATCTATCTATCTATCTATCTTGGTCTCTCTATGTCTATCTGTCTCTTTTGGTCTCTTCATATCTATCTATCTATCTATCTATCATGGTCTCTCTATCATGGTCTATCCTGTCTATCTTGGTCTCTTTCATTCATATCTATCTATCTATCTATCTATCTATCTATCTATCTTGGTCTCTCTATGTCAATCTGTCTCTCTTGGTCCCTTCATATCTATCTCTCTATCTATCTTGGTCTCTCTATGTCTATCTGTCTCTCTTGGTCTCTTCATATCTATCTATCTATCTATTATGGTCTCTCCATGTCTATCTATCTATCTATTATGGTCTCTCCATGTCTATCTATCTATCTATCTATCTATCTCAGTATATATTAGTTTTGTTTGTTTTTTTTTTACGGCATATCAATCTCAATGGGTTATTTAATACCGCAAGATTTTTATTGCTGGTAATAATTTTTGTCTATCTATCTATCTAGGTCTCTTCATATCTATCTATCTATCTATCTATCTATCTATCTATCTCTTCCATTCAATTCATATTTATCTATCTATCTATCTATCTCTTCCATTCAATTCATATTTATCTATCTATCTATCTATCTATCTATCTAAGTATATATTGGTTTGGTTTCTTTTGTTTTACGGCATATCAACCTCAATGGGTTATTTAATACCGCAAGATTTTTATTGCTGGTAATATTTTTTTATCTATCTATCTATCTATCTATCTATCTATCTCAGTCTCAAATTCATTTGAGATGCAAAAAGACACACGAAATATGGAAATAACTCTACTGTTGCCTCGCTGTTGTCGTTCGTTTGCTCTATCTATTCGTGTGGAATTTTAATCTGTCACAATTCCTTGGCATTGCTACCGTTTCACTATTCAGCATTTAACTCTTTGGTAATTCATATCCAACCAGGAAACTTGAATATACTTTCCTTCGTCTACAGCTTAATAACACCTCTCTTTTTTATATACATGTATATGTGTGTGTGCGTGTGTACAAAGTGTAAAAGGACTTTCTTGGGACGCATATCATCCTTTAGGACTTAATCCGACGAAACGCGTCATACGATAAAGTTTTTCCAAATTATCATTACGTTCACCAATATTGTTCTGGTATATTTTCATATATATATATATATATATATATATATATATATATATATATATATATATATATAGAGAGAGAGAGAGAGAGAGAGAGAAGCCAACACTTCTGAAGATTGAATACGTTACTACAAGCGCTCACGAAACTTCGAAGTCAGTATGACTGAAATAACACCACTCATTTAAGCGATGTTTCGTTCTACGTTAATAGTGTATATATATATATATATATATATATATATATATATATATATATATATGTTTCATTAAATAATACAGACAAGTTATGACAGAAGCCATTGTTTTATACCAACGGCTTCCCATACTTAATACTTCTCGTTTTTCACTCTCGCGTGATCATGTGTGACATCACGAGTTGCGACGCGATTTTCGCTTCCGCGTCTCGTATATACGAGTTTGTCGTTACTTGGAAATTTTTATGTAGCTAGGGCGGACTATCATTGTTGTTTCGTCCGTGCGTTGTTAGATTTATTGAAATTGTCATCTTTGTTTATGGCTTGTGTCAGCCGAAAGGTTAGATTGGATTTAAACATGGTGTTTTCCTTTCGTCTTTCAACGATAATGTGATTAAGCTTATCAGACAATATGAAAGGAACTTACTTAAAATAAATAGACAAAACTTCTCTATATTATTTAATGAAACACGCATTAATAGAAAAATTTCTGCCTAAATATACGCAATATATATATATATATATATATATATATATATATATATATATATATATATATATATATATGCATGTTTGCGTGTTCTTTAATGCAAATACTATTAAAAACGACAGACATTTTGTGTCGATCAATTTTAATGACCAACTTTTCCAAGTTAGTATTAATCCTCCTCAACAAAGCTAGAAATTCCTTCAGAAATTGTCCACGGTTCGTTTTTCAGTGTATACAGTTTGAATTTAAGTAAAAAATCTCAAAACTTTCAACTCAAATGTGTGCCCACTGAAAATAACGTTTACTGTAAGCAGAAATAACGCTCGATTTTAAAAAATCCCTTTTGTTTGAGAATTTAACGATAACCTTGTTGGGTCATTTAATGATGAAAGGACAAAAATCACTACAATAAGCAAATAAGAGTAACTTGGTTCGTCTAGTTCGCATTTCGCCTCGGTCTTTTCAACAATTATTCGGATTTATAGCCACATTTGCACCACATTTACTGAAGAAATCAAATATCTCTTCTTTGCGAACATTGTCAAAAATTTTCCTTAAATAATATTTAAAAATAAAATAAAAAAGCTGGTAATATATATATACTTATATTTGATATGAAAAAATAATTTTAAATCATTTAAGTAATTCTATTACATTTACTTGATTTAAAAAGAAATATAGTCCATTAGTAATTAAGAGTAAAAAATATTTAAAAATTGTAGTTAAATAAAACGTATTCTAACCCAAACACCCCGTTTAGAGAGAATTTTTAAGTATACAAGTACGAAAAAAATGCCGAAAATCTTTTTGTCGTTAAAAAAAAAAAGACATGCGTTTAAATGATATCAGAATTCGTTGAAAAAATGCACTCCTACCCTCCCTAAACTTAACTTCTTTTTTGAACGTAACTCATAATTGATACAACAATAGTTAATAAAAATGAACACGCTACCGCCCCTGTCTGAATGATTGAATTTCTCTGTATCCTTGGAAACAGGAAATTATGAATTGTATGTGCATTTAAAACTCAGTATATTTCAAAGTAAGTTATTCCAAAATTCGCTTGAAGATGAAACAGAACTAATGCTTTTAGCTTAATTATATAATTAAATTTGAAGCTTTCAGCCTCAGTTTTTGAAACATGGTTATTACTGTGTAGCGAAGAAACCATATTGTAAATCAGTTAATTTATAATATTTATGCTCTGTTTTGTAAAAATAAAAATAAAAAATATCAATAAAAACACCGGATTATATATCTCACTGTTCTTTCTTTATATATATATATATATATATATATATATATATATATATATATCAAATGACCGGATGTATTGTAGCGTCTTGTCTTGTCGAACGTAATTTCAATGAAGAAATGAATTGAATAAACATATATATTTTTTCTTTTCTCAATAATTTTGTAGTTTTTAAACTTAATAGTGATTAAATTTGGATTTTAAAAATTGCCATTTTTTAATTTTAATATTAAATTTTATCATATAAATTTATAATTATTAGTTAGTATAAATTATTTTTAATATTACACTTATTTAAAGATCTGAATAGCTATTATAGCAGGATTTCGTTGTCAAGCTTTTGAATTTTTCTATACTTCGTTTTTGATTGGTTATTCTAGCTTTTGTAACAATGTTTCCCCCTAGTGTAGGATCGTTAATTAATCTGAAACTTTTAAAACCATTCATTTTCTTTTCAACATCATCACTTGATAAGACACAGAGTGTGTTGAAACAAAATGGCTATTTTTGTAGTGATTTTATAACATACTTATGTTATAATTTTTTTATAAAAAATAATTATATATATATATATATATATATATTGTGTGTGTGTGTGTGTGTGTGTGTGTGTGTGTGTGTGTGTGTGTGTGTGTTCTTTTCAACTGGTTTCTTTTCTTTTTTTCCTGATATTTTTATTTCCTACCTTTCTTTCAGGTTTTATTCATCCATCTCCAATTCACAGACTTTTACCTATCTCTCCCCGTTTAATATTATTAAGTAGGTTTCTCGGTAGGAAAAGCCTAACATAGAAGAGAGGAAGGCTAAGATTGATCTGTTGTTTAGCTACATTCCCACTAACCATAAGACAAGCCCTTTGCGTTGGTGTAGGTCTATGTAAAACTTCCCGAAGATCGAAAATTCTTTCAGTATGCAAGATCAAATTCAAACTGAGACCGACCTGAAATGACATCGGATCAAGAACAGTTTCCGGTATCATTTCTAAGTTTCATCATTACAGATACCAATTTCAACATTACAGTTAGAAAGAATTCTGTTTATAATTTTTGTCGTCAGAAACCACCTTACACATTTGTAAATCTACCATTCCTCCGTGCATTGAACACTGATGCCATAACTTGCCTGGTACTTATACTATATATCTCAAGATTCTTTATAAAATTCAAAAAGGTTCTGTAGTGTGATCAATCCTGGCCTGGCATCTCGTCTTCAGTCACTTTCTCACATGACGTGGCTTCACTCTGACTTTTCTACAAGTATTTTCATAGCAACTGTCCTGAGGAGCTTTTCTTTGTACTTATTCGACTGCATGAATTTAAGCCTATTAGATAGGTAACTCTGTCTCAATTACTGTTGAGCTACGAAGTTGCAATCATCTCTTTTGTTCTAACAACTTTTTTTCTCGCATTTCTTGTCTGTGCAATCCCCTTTCCGACTTCCCTTTCTGGGTAAGACGATAAACTACATCCGTGTCCTGGGTAAGACGATAAACTACATCCGCGTCCTTTGTATGACGATAAACTACATCCGCGTCCTGGGTAAGACGATAAACTACATCCGTGTCCTGGGTAAGACGATAAACTACATCCGCGTCCTGTGTATGACGATAAACAACATTCACGTCCTGGGTAAGACGATATACTACATCCGCGTTCTAGGTAAGACGATAAACTACATCCGTGTCCTGGGTAAGGCGATAAACTACATCTGCGTCCTGGGTAAGACGATAAACTACATACGCGTCCTAGGTAAGACGATAAACTACATCTGTGTCCTTGGTAAGACGATAAACTACATTCGACAGCAAGAGATCAGGAGGTTTTGAGGAGTGTGGAACCTCTTAATTGCTGGTGCTCCCAGGTTCACCTTGACCCGGGGTGGTAGCAACTGTTAGGGTCCTAGCTATGGGCAAATAGTTAACCCGTAAACTGGGGTCATAACACTATGAAAGCGTAAAAATAGGTCGTAATACCAGCAATAATTTTTTGCAAAAAATTATTACCAGCAATGCATTATTACCAGCAATACATTTTTGAAAAAAATTATTACCATCAATACAGTTTTGAAAAAAAAATATTACCATCAAGACAGTTTTGAAAAAATTATTACCATCAATACAGTTTTGAAAAATAATTATTACCAGCAATACAGTTTTGAAAATAATACATTTTTGAAAAAAAATATTACCAGCAATAAAAATCTTGTCGGCATTAAATAATCCATTGTGGTTGTAAAACACAACAAAACAAACCAATAAAACCTGAGATAGATAGATAGATAGATAGATAGATAGATAGATAGATAGATAGATAGATAGATAGATAAAAAATATTACCATTAATAAAAAATTTGTCAGAAAACCCACTGAGGCTGATATGCCGTAAAACAAAAAAAAAACAAAAAAAACGAACCAATATATACTGAGATAGATAAAAATATTACCAGCAATAAAAACCTTCTCGGCATTAAATAACCCATTGAGGTTGATATCCCGTAAAACAAACAAAAACAAAAACTTTTCCGACTTCTTGCTCCGCTGGCATCTACAGCCGACAAAAAATTAAATGCAATGTGAATTGCCATTTTCTCTCTCTCTTTCGCTTCCTGTAACCCTCCCTTGTAATAGTGGCTTTATTGCCTTGCTTCGGTAAAAAAAAAACGGACTCATCCAATGATGTAATATTTATAGTGTGAGCTTTTGTTTTTCTCTAATAAAAAGGATAGAGATCTGGACAAAAAAATACATTAATTTCAAGAGATCTTTATTCCGGCTGAAAATATACGGAAATTGCTTTTCGATCAAGCTAATACTTGCTAAGATATTTAAGTATTTTCTAATGTCTAAAATTTACTTCCAATGTTTTTTTTTTGTTTTTTTTAAATCATCGCCTAAATAGATTAAATCACGTAAATACGTTTGGTTGAGGGTTGCGTATATATACAGGGTGCGATGGATAAATTGTTGTCTAAATGATGCAAAAATGAAAATTGCACTGACATCTATTTTTAACAGATATATTTACCAAAATGACACAGAAATACCTTGAAATACTAAAGAGTAACTGCATTCAATCATCCTGGATATGAAGATTAACTACATCCGTGTCCTGGGTAAGACGATAAACTACGTCCAGCAGCAAGGAGGTTTTGAGGAGCGTGGAACCACCTCTTAATTGCTGGTGTTCCTAGGTCCACCCTGACCCGGGGTGATAGCACCTGTTAGGGTCCCAGCTATGGGCAAATAATTAACAGACAAACTTGTGTAAAAATAGGTTTAATACCAGAAATACTTTGTAAAAAAAAAAATTACCAACAATATTTTTTGAAGGAAAAATTATCGAACTCATGAATTGTCTGAAAACAACCTCAAATCCCGAGTTGACATCTGCTCTTCTCTCCATTCTCGCCAACTTGTTTCACCTTTTTTGGATAGACTTGTGACTAGCGACGAAAAATGGATCTTTTATTGAAATGTTAAGCGTCGTAGACAGTGGCTTGGTAAAGGGGAAGGACCGCAGCCACAGCCGAAAAGGGAACTTCATGGGTAAAAGGTTCTTCTTTCAATCTGGTGAGATCGCCAAGGGATAATCCACTTTGAATTCTAACCACCTAATACAACAATTAATGCTCAAATATACTGTCAGCAATTAGAGCGTTTGAACCAAGCCTTGAGGAAAAAGAGACCTGCTCTAGTGAATCGAAAAGGGGTGATGTTTCATCAGGACAATGTGTGACCCCATACAGCAAGAATCACGTCACAAAAGATCGAAGAACTTGGTTGGGAGAAAATTCCTCATCCACCTTACTCTCCCGATCTTGCTCCTTCAGACTACCATTTGTTTTGTAGCTTACAGAATCATTTGGAAGAAACAGCTTTTGTAACACAGGAAGAGGTTAAAACTGATATTTATGAGTTCTTCGAAGCAAAGCCAAAAGAATTTTACAGTAATGGAATTAGTAAGCTTGTTAATAGATGGAAAAATGTGATAGATAATCAGGGAAAATACATTGTTGATTGAATCTGTAATTAAATGTAGCATTTGGTCACTTGTTTTCTTTATTCAAAATTCGGACAGAACTTATGGGGTGACCTATATATATATATATATATATATATATATATATATATATATATATATATATATATAAATTCCTAAAAGAATAGAATCCAAGTAACATATATAAAATATATATAAAACACACACACACACACATATATATATATACATATATATATATATATATATATAAATATATATATTTATATAATATATATATATATATATATATATATATATTGTATTTTGGCAGTAATCCCTCTTTTATAGAACTTGTATATATATATATATATATATATATATATATGTATATATATATATATGCGTCTGTGTATGTGTATGTGTATATGAGTGTGTGTGTGTGCTTGTGCTTTATTCATACGATTTAGCCAAAAATCTGTCGGCTAATAGAAAAAAAAAAGATTTATTTTATTTAATTTTTAGCGCGCTTAATCGATATTGCTTTCCTGTTTCAAATATTGAGTTCGATCGTAGAGAGGAAAAAAAATTCGCAATAAACAGAGAAAAAATTATTCAAATAATAATCATAATAATATAAAAAAATCTTGTAAAAGAAGACATCTTCTTAGTGAATCGCTAAGAAACGGATTGAAAAAGAAGAGAGAGAATGTCTGCGAAGGAGGAATAGAGAGTTCCTCACTCATCTTCCTGGAGATTTTTAAAGATTTTCAATAAAGGCTGATAGACGTACAGATTTTATGTCGATATTAGCGACATGACGCAGCGATAGTATTGTGTCTAGATAGATAGTTTTAACCTGTGTACACATATCTATATCAATAAACTTTCAATCTCAGTTATTGAGTATATGTGTAAAATATACCAGAGAAAGATATCCTATTACTATACACGATATATTTAGAGGGTGCACTAGTTTGAACAAAAACATTATACTTACAATGGCAATTGAAATTCATATTAATCAGAAGATGCCTGCTGGCAGTGATCGAAACTATGTTTCTCTTATAATGGGAAAATACATTATTATTTAATTGTTGGAAGCATTATAATTGGCGATGTGCTGTCGCATCTATCGAAAGTCTTATTTTTAAAAAATATACCCCTCGGCAGGTATCGAACCCCTCACAACAATCAAGGTTCAATTGCCCTATTTAAGAAATCTACATCACTGGTTGGGACATTTCGAATCTGCTAACGGAAACGTAACCAAGTAATTTTATAAGTGCCATACGTGATACACGCTTGGGCAATCATGTCTCTTTCGTTTAATAACTGACTAGGCAAGAGAGGCTATATGACTCAGTCTGTCCTGATATTCAGTACTTAACTAGGAGGGGGAGAATAAATGGATTTATGCCTTTCACAAGGGTCAGTCAGTCAGTTATGTGCCATACGTGATACACGCTTGGGAGATCATGTCTCTTTCGATTCAGGACAGACAAGGCATTAAAATTTTCCCACATTAGGTTGCCGATTCTTTCTGTGGTAGACAGGTTGGTAGTCTATTGTCATTTAATCCTTAACTGGGGGAAAAGAGATAAATTCATACTTTTCCCAAGGTTTTATTTACGCGTAAGTGAATGCAACAACCCCGACGCGTAGCAGATATCCAATCAAACCAGAATAAAAATAAACGAAAACGAGAAAAAAACAAAAAAGAAATATAAGCTTGTTCAACCCCTTACAACAATACTATTAAAAACAAAAATAAGGAAAATATTCTTTAAAATTGACAAACACTTCCCTTCAAACAGCAAATTGTCAAATATTATTAACAAAAATGCAATCAAAATTAGCTGCAGCTGCATGGATAACATAGAGAAAATAATAACTAAGCATAATGAAAAAGTATTCAACAAAAACAACAACAATTATAACAAAATAGCAATAACATGGAGCAAAATAACATCATTAAATGTAACTGCAAAAACAAAGAAAATTGCCCACTTTATAATACATGTCTAGCCAATAATATAATATGCAAAGCTATCGTAACTAATAACATTGACACAGACGAATAAACTTTTAAAGAAAGATATTATAACCACAAAATATCATTCGAAGGAAAAACAGAAAATATACAACCCTTTCAAAATATGTATGGAGTAAAAAAACAAAAAAAACAAAAACAAAACAATATCCCCACCAAAATCGACTGGGAAATTACAAAAAGATCAGCCCTATACACTATTAACAGTAAAAATTGTAAATTACGCTTAAAGGAAAAATTATCAGTAATTATTTAATTAAGACCCAAAATAAACTCTTAAACAAGAAAACTGAAATAATGGGTAAATGTAGCCATATAAATAAATATTTACTTTGCCATCTAAGCACTAATTAAAAATAAGCAAGTAAATATAAATAAGACAAATATAATATAAACTTTAGATGAATAAAAGAACAAATATTAACCATATACTCCTATACGCGTGAACGCAAAAACGGACAAACTCCCCTCCATAATTAATACCTCAATATCCAAGGAAATATATATATATATATATATATATATATATATATATATAAGGTATTTAACATTTAAAGATTAATATCATTAGTATCACATGTACGCACACATACACAAACACGCATATGTAATATTTATCATTTAAACATTAATATCAATTATTTACGCAACAACGAAATACAATACAACTTCCTTAGAAAAAAATAGAATGATCAAAAATTTAAATTGCAACAACTCGCCAGAAACGACGAAAAGAAAAAATGATCACGACACCTTACACGTAACCACATCTGCGTAGACGGACACATGCGTACGAACGCACGAGCGCTCAGATGGGCATATGGCTGCACAAACACAGTCGCACACACGAACACAAAAAATACGGAAAAACTTACGCTAATGATAAGTGTATAAAAAAAGAAAAAATTGAAAAATATAAGCTGATAAACACTGAAGAGTGGACGGAGAGGTCCGCCTACAGAACCCTGCAGTCGGGATACTGAAGGTAACATCAGTCAGCTAAGTGACAAACGTTTACTCACATTAATCCTATTAATGATGTATCTTAGATATCAAGCACTTTATTGAAAAGACTGCCTACCTTAAGTGCCTTTTCTCTCAATATTCCATTGACTGTCAGCATTTTTGGCTTCATACTAACTTTGACATCGCTATATACAACATTTCGACAGTTTTTAAACACTTTATTTTCAAAAAAATAGTTAAACGACTGCAAGAAAAACTGAATAAAAAGCTTAATCTTCCCGAACACAACCTATGACCTTCTTCTTCTATGTTCAAAATCCCACTCCCCAACTACGCACACATATAAAGACTCCTCCGGCCTAACGAGTTCACCCCGGTCACAAATTTTGGATCAAAGCTTATTTTCAAAAAAAGAATTTTGCACGCGAGGAATCAGACAGAGATCAGATTTTGACTAATAATGCCATCTATCACAGGATTCATACCAGCTGTTGAAAGAATAGAGGCAAATCCGAAAATTCCGTACATAGGAACTTTATTTCCGTGCTTCATTTCCGTTTTGTGGTTAATAATTATTTCTTAATAAATGTTTTTACTACTGATCACATTGATACCCTTTCGTTTGGCTTTGTTTTATTAACCAAACTATCTATTTTATATATATATATATATATATATATATATATATATATATATATATGAATTAATAATATCAGTGGTCAATATATATATATATATATATATATAAAAGTGAACATAGAAGTCAACACTTAGAGACGACAGTCTGTTTCATGGTATATGCAATCGTCAGGTCACGTGTGCTGTTAATTTTCTCGGCTATTTATATATATATACGGGTCAGTGGTGGATTGTGGGTAGTCTATTATGGCGGTTATTTTAGCGGAAGTCGTTTATTTATTTATTTGGGTTAAATTATTTTGCTTGTTTTTATTTTTTTTGTTTCTTATTTTATTTATTTATTTTTATTTTTTTTAATCGGTGTTTTTATTAACGTAGTA
>CAHIKZ030000181.1:1475000-1590000 GCA_903632075.3 Acanthosepion pharaonis
TAAAAATATATATATTTATCCATATATCAGAACCTATATATATATATATATATATATATATATATATATATATATATATATCCAAATAAACGCGATACCTTAGGATTAAAATTAATAGTATCGATACCAGAAGCGATTGTCTCCTTTTGGCAGAGATGAAGTCATGTTTGTAACTATTAAAAATAAGACCCTCTTTCTCTTTGATGTTTTCGCATTGCTTGTGTGGTATACATGTGTTATAGTTTCTTTTCGTGGGAAAATATAAATATAGGTATATAATTTTTGTGTATCATATAGTAGTATAAAACTCTCTCCGGAAACAAACCATGTTTGCCATTCCTTTTCTTTCCTCTATTTTCTCCCGTTCGTTTATTAGTGTTATTGCGTTATAGATATAACAATGCCCATAGCACTCTAATTAGAATTTTGAATAATGAAAATAACATTTCTTGAAGCTTTTATTTTAGTTTTAATTTCAAGCTACAAATTTGTTGTGACCAAGTAAATGGTTAAGTAATAACAAAAAACAGGTTTGCAGATATATCGTATATTAAACATTAAGTACACCAGAAGATTATTACACGACTAGTGAGAGTTTATTGTATGAACCAGCACTCAATCTATTCACTGTTCACCTTCTCTCCTACTTATCTTATAGTAGGCGGAAGAGTCTAACATACTATTTGAGGGAGGACACCACAACAAAATTAAATTTAATATTTCCAATAAGCAAATTTGCTTTATTTCAAAATTAATTAAATTGAATAGAATGAGTTATTTAACTGCTAGAAATGGTTGATTTTTATCATATTTACAGTTTTCTTGGCACAGTTTAAGTCTCGTTATCTCAAAAGAATCTTTAAAAATAAAATATACTTATCCGAAACTTTATTTGAGCAAGTTTAGCTGATTAAAATTTCAATTAATCTGATTTGGAACAAGTATTAATTTCTTTTAGTTTAAAATATTACAGAAAAGCATTCTATAACAAGGTGGTGACTGTTTTATGGGATGTTAACAGCTCCGTTGAAAACCTGCTGTTTGGGTAATTTAACTCCTTTTTCTTCTTCTGTAAAAATTATTCGACGAATATAACATGAGCACCTTTTTATATAATTTGTTTTAACTAACCAGCAAACTTAAACATTTAGGAAAATATTAAGGTAATCTAATGTTTTATCGAATTTTAGAAACTTCGGCTTTAAATTTACTATAGTTACGGATATTTTTTGAAAAAATCGTTAATCGACATACGTACTTACGAAACTCGCACATTTATATACGCACACACAAATAAATGCTTTTTTAAAGTACTGGGGGTCACTGAACTATAGTAAGCTATTCCTTTTTTGATTAATAATATAATGTTTACTTAATAAAAATATCAAAGTAACTGGTACAAATTAATACAGAAATTTAAAAGAATGAATACTTTTCTTATGAATAATCAAGTGTAGTCTCTTTTTTTTTGTTACCCTCCTCATTGAGAGAGCTATTTCTGTTTACTGGGACTATAAAAGGACACTATACGCGAACCTTGTATACTTAGTTGAATACAGGTTTCTTAAAGCCTACACCTGCGTACTTTTGTCGTTACAACTTTATCAATTATTTTAATTATATTTTCTTTTTAAATAAAAATAATTATTGTAAAAATTTATTACACATCATTTTTTTCTTAAGACAATAGTGTCCATAATTTAAATAATGCCATATTTTTATTGTATTTTTTTTATTTTACGATTCAAAGTAGCTTTTTGGTAACTGGGAATCCTCTTTGACTAAAAATTGATATTTAAATTGTCCCAGAACATGTGGTTATCAATAATATCAATATAATGCTATACACAAATGGATTTCTCTAAATTTCAAAAATGAAATAAGTGCGGGGAAAACAAATGTAAAAGCAATACATTTACCAAGATCTTTTCAAAACAAACCCCATTCTCAAATAATTTAATTAATTTGTGAATAAGTCCTGAAAATTTCATTAAAATTCTGCAATTATTTGATTTTAGCAAGAATTTCAAAATAAATTTGTTTTTCGCAGCAGAAAGACACTAAAATTTCCCATACTAATTTATGGTTACCCACTGGCGCAAGAAAAAATGTTCACCAAAATTCTGAAAATTCTAAAAAGGATTAAAAATGATCTAATTATAAAAAAAAAGCTTTGGTCTTTCGTCTTAATAACAAAGACTTTGATGATAACACTTCGTTTTATTAGATTTTATATATATATATATATATATATATATATATATATATATATATATATATATGTGTGTGTGTGTGTGTGTGTATGTGTGTGTGTATGTGTGTGTGCGTGTGTTTGTGTGTGTGTGTGTGCGTGTGTGTGTATTTCGGCAACAATCCTTCTTTCATGCACATTTCATTAAATACGACAGAAAAGGTGCTTTTATTTAGTTTTTTTATACAATTTCTCATGCGATCTAATATTTTTTTCTTTTCGGTTTATATAAAAACTGTCCGAATGTTCTTTTTTATCCGTGCGCTTTCGGCTATACATTTAGCCATTTTCAAGGATTCAACTGCTAAATAAGAAATAGTTTGCTGTATGCATGTTTTATAAAATGTTTTCATTTTTCAAAACACAGTCCAGATATTTTGTCCATTTTCAAAGTTAATATTATTAATTGTTGTTTTATTTTGTTTTTATTAATAAGGCTTCCATTATTTTTAGCCTTCTTTTGCATGTAGATGATGCTATTATATTAGTGTTGTCAACATGTATGTTACAAATAGTGTCCGGTAGGTCTCCATGAATATTTTAATGAGATCTAATGGAGCTATGATCAGAAAGGTGTAGAGTGAATCTGCGTGCCAAACATGTTGTAGGGTGAAATTATGTAAAACAAAGTATAATATTTTTTCTCAATAAATCCACATTACAACCAAAAACGTTTGCGGCACCCCTCTTCTTTTTAATATACATACTTTTCTCTCGTTGGAACCACTACAACATATTTTTTTTTATATATATATATATATATATATATATATATATATATATATATATATATATATATATATATATATAGCCAGGGTAACTATATATATATATATATATATATATATAGTTACCCCAGCTTCTAAGCAAACATTACAGATACACACGTTACTAAAGATGAGCGGTATTTAAAGCCTTGAGTGCTGATAGCTGCTTTACCGGTGATAGAGAAAAATGACGTAATGCCCAGCTGCCGGTTGAACAGAAGTAGAGAACAATGAGTTAATGACCAGCCGCCGGTTAAACGGTGGGTAAACACTTGCATCATGTTTTTCTATTAGTTGTCTTATTTTGAAGAGCCAATCAGAAAAGCTCTAATATTCTGATGTCATCGAATCTTATAAAACAACATGTCCGCGCTTTTTCATTAGATTTTGTGCATGTGTTTTGGATAAAAAAAAAAAAATCATTTTTAACCATGAAGCGTGCAGAGTCTCAACCGGAGTCGTAAAGGAAGCAATCATGAAGTTATATTTTTTTCTAACAATTTTTATATCTGCCGTGAAACATTACATACCAATTATTTGCGAATTTTGACTCAAGAGCTCAGGAAAAATGGTTTTAAAATTGTTCAGGAACACAGGGTTCAAGAGGTTAAAATTCAAACAGATATCAAAAGAAAATAAATGTGTTTTATTAAATTATGTAAGAACCATTTTACAGAAAAAAAATGTTTTTTTTTAAATTTTTTTATTGAATTATCTTTCATAAGACCCGATACAAATTTCTCGGTATGTTCACACATGATATTGCGCAAGTCTTTAACTGAAATAACACCTTTTCCTTAATAATATAAAAAAAACAATTTGATGAACACCCCGCCAAATTTAAAAACTACACACAAGATGTCGAAAAGAGGATGGGAATGAAACAGACCGCCCAAAAATATTTTTCAGAAAGTCTTCTAATAATAAAACGTATTCTATTCCGTATTCCTTAATCCTTTGAGCCCTGACCGCCTTTCATGGGTGATAGTGAAAAATGGTGTAGTGCCCAACCAAAGGTTGAACAGTGGTAGAGAAAAATGACTTAATGCCTAGCCACCGGTTAAACAGTGAGTAAACACTTGTAACTATTTTTATATCTACCGTGAAATATTACATACCAATTATTTGAGAATTTTGACCCAGGAGCTCAGGCAGAAAGGTTTTAAAATTGTTTAAGAAGGCAGAGCTCAAACTGTTAAACTTCCGTCAATAATTGATATGAAAGCTCAACTAAAAAACAAGCATTTTGGTACGGGTTTCCAAAGTACACATTTGAACATTGTCGTGTTAGAATCTTTTAAACTTCCTTTGGACCTGTATATCGCGTAAACTAAACGAATGTAATTAAAGCGCACACATCCACGCACACACATATACATATGTATTTATTATTGCTACTAAAAACGTTTATTTATTGGGTATATACATTTCAGTAGCCATTCCTGCTTATTTACATAAACGGGAATTACCATCTTCTGAGCTAGATCTGAGAAAGTCTTAGTAAAGATTTTATACAAAGAAGAATGGTATCGGTCCTTATCTGGCATATCGGCTTCAGTTCTTTTTCCTCCGTTATAATGTCACTTCCCTTACCTTTTCTATAAACACTTTCATTGTAACTGTTCCGATGAACGTTCCTCGTCGGGACAGACAAATTGTACATACGGGAGCTGGTTAGACCTAAATAGAGACTATGAGGTATTATGGTGGCTGTAGTAATGGTTAGGCCTAAATAGAGACTGCGATGTATTATGGTGGCTGTAGTAATGGTTAAGCCTAAATAGAGACTGTGAGGTATTATGGTGTCTGTAGTAAGAATGTTAAGTAAAGATGTGTTGTTTATGGTGTAAGGAATACTGTGGTATGTTTGGGTCAGTAATTGTGGCTAGCTAAGTTTAAGATAGGACACATTAAAGACTAGCCTTCCCTTATCCCCCTTTTAGTCTTGAGCCAGTTTTTTGTATTATATCAAAATAATAATTATTTTCCACTTTGTTACCTGGACTTTATGAATTTAAGCGCAGTACTAAATTGACGGCAAGGTCGCGTCCTGTTCCAGTTGAAATGGCGAGATGTAGCCGTAAATTCTAGGCTAACAGGTTCGTCTCGCTTATGGAACTCTCTTTCGGCTTCAGTCTTTCAAAAAATTAAATGCGTTATCTTATGTCTTCAGATAAAATTCCCGTTCTTTTATTTTTCGCCTTTCTTAATAATGTTTTCTTTGAAGCCTATTCTCTCACACTCAATGACCTCTTGCGTCTTAGTGGCTTTATTTTAAAAAAAACTAAAAAGAAGGCAACATACCTGCCGTTTTTAGTTCACCACATTTTAGTCTGGCGTGTCGTTGCAGTTCCGGTCACGAAGAACTTTACAGGAAGACAAGATTCTATAACCGTTTTGTCCATTGGTATTTTTCTGTATCTCTATCTGATAAAACATATCTTAATGTCTGAGACGTCTACATCCTAATTTTCCGATTGGGGGAACACCTTCCTGATTGATCATGTCTTCAGAGCTGTAGCCATTCTTACCATACTTGGCCAATTCCGATTTAGTGAGGCTATTTAACCCATCGTTGGGATTTTGAATTCAGTGTTGTCTTTCTTCTAGACCTGTTGTCACTAACCGCTATAGGATCCAGTCTATTCCGCTATTTAAGCCATAGCTGGGGGCAGATGGATTCATACTTTACCCAAAGGTATTTTCACGTAGATGAATGTAACAAAGTAGACTGGAATTCGAACTGGAATCTCTGATTGCCCAATGCTATCGATTACTCTAAAAAGTATTTAATTTTTTTTTTTTTTTTCTGTTTGTTTTTCAATCTGATAACATGAAAAAGTTTATTTAAAATATTTACTATTTTCCTAATTTTTAAGAAAAAAGTTCGAACGTTGTGACTTCTTGTTTGGATAACCTATTTTCCAAGTGAATCCTAACAGGGGTAAATTGTTCTCCGTCCTCAGTCTGGATATCTCATCTAATTCTTCTTTAGTCACGTGATTAGGAATCCCGTGATCGCCCAGGTTCGTAAGGACACCACATGTATTTCAACCACAGTAGAAGTAGTGTTACTTGGGCGAAGTTCAACTGGTTTTAAATTTTAAAATTAACTTCAAGACTGATTACGGTTGCTATAAAATCCAGTCTGTCCTAATTACCCATAAATGGCGGGGGAGCGAAGAGGATTAATACATTTACACAAGGGTATAAGCACGTAAGTGAAGACAATGGATCCTAGTGAAATTCGAACTCGGCTTTCTGATTATTCAATCCGGGCCGCTATCCATAACTCCACCGTGCCTCTATCTATACACGCGCGGTAGAACACGGTATGTCCTTCTATTTACCCATATCTGGGGAGAGAAGAAGAGGATTCATACCTTTCCCAACGTATGGATACCAGGGTAACTGCACTGATCTCCAGTCTGCCAACCCATGTTGTGAATTCCTCAGACAGACGAGATCAATCCAGGGTTGGGCCGTGTAATGCAATCTGAGTCCAACGCGGTGGTAGAACACAATTATGTATAAAATAAAATAAAATAAAAACTCACAAGGGCCAACGTATCAAAAGAAAAAAAGATAAACTATTTATTAGTCTAATTGCTCGGTACATGGACTATGTCTGGAATTCCGACCCGTTCTGTGGATTGTGGCACGACGTTTTACTATCCAACTCCACCGGCTTCTATTGTCTGCGCGGTAGAACACGGTGTGTCATGTGAACTTTTTACCCATATCTGGGGAGAGAAGAAGAGGATTCATACCTTTTCCCAAGGGTATTAGCACCTAAGTGAATGTAATGGATTCGACTGGAATTCCAACTCGCCTTTCTGATTCCTCAATCCAAGGCTCCTTAATTACTCCACCGTGTCTATATCTATACACGCGCGGTAGAACACGGCATGTCCTTCTATTTACCCATATCTGGGGAGAGAAGAAGAGGATTCATACCTTTTCCAAGGGTATTAGCACCTAAGTGAATGTAATGGATTCGACTGGAATTCCAACTCGCCTTTCTGATTCCTCAATCCGAGGCTCTATCCATTACTCCACCGTGCCTCTATCTATACACGCGCGGAAGAACCCCCTATGTCCTTCTATTTACCCATATCTGGGGAGAGAAGAAGAGGATTCATACCTTTTCCAAGGGTATTAGCACCTAAGTGAATGTAATGGATTCGACTGGAATTCCAACTCGCCTTTCTGATTCCTCAATCCGAGCCTCTATCCATTACTCCACTCTGCCTCTATCTATACACGCGCGGTAGAACACGACATGTCCTTCTATTTACCCATATCTGGGGAGAGAAGGAGAGGATTCATACCTTTTCCAAGGGTTTTAGCACCTAAGTGAATGAAATGGATTCGACTGGAATTCCAACTCGCCTTTCTGATTCCTCATTCCGAGGCTCCTTAATTACTCCACCGTGTCTATATCTATACACGCGCGGAAGAACCCCTATGTCCTTCTATTTACCCATATCTGGGGAAAAGAAGAGGATTCATACGTTTTTCCCAGGGTATTAGCAAAGTGAATGTAATGGATTCGACAGGGAATTCCAAATCGGCTTTCTGATTCCTCAATCCGAGGAATGTATCCATTAGAATATTTCTGCCTCTATCTATACACGCGCGGTAGAACACGACATGTCCTTCTATTTACCCATATCTGGGCAGAGAAGAAGAGGATTCATAACCTTTTCCATTTTATTCAAAACCCACATGAATGTAATGGATTCGACTGGAATTCCAACTCGTCTTTTTGATTCCTCAATTTGAGCCTCTATCCATTACTCCATATATGCCTCTATCTATACATTATTTATTTAAAGAATGATATGTATTCTATTTAAAAATATCTGGGGAGAGAAGAAGAGGATTCATACCTTTCCCAATTTTATTAGCACCTAAGTGAATGTAATGGATTCGACTTTTTCCAACTCGCCTTCTGATTCCTAAATCTGAGCCTAATATCCATTACTCCACCGTACCTCTATCTATACGCGCGGTAGAACACGGCATGTCCTTCTATTTACCCATATCTGGGGAGAGAAGAAGTGATTCATATTTTCCCAAGGGTATTAGGCACCTAAGTGAATGTAATGGATTATGACTGGAATTCCAACTCGCATTTCTGATTCCTCAATCGAGCCTCTATCCATTACTCCACTCTGCCTCTATATATACACGCGCGGTAGAACACGACATGTCCCTTCTATTTACCCATATCTGGGGGAGAGAAGAGAGGATATATACCTTTTTAAATGGTTTTAGCACCTAAGTGAATGAAATGGATTCGACTGGAATTCCAACTCGTCTTTCTGATTCATAAACTGGAGCCTCTATCCATTATATATATATATGCCTCTATCTATACACGCGCGATAGAACACGGTATGTCCTTCTATTTACCCATATCTGGGAGAGAGAAGAGGATTCATACCTTTCCCAAGGGTATTAGCAACTAAGTGAATGTAATGGATTCGACTGGAATTCCAACTCGTTTTATGCTTCCTCAATCCGAGCCTCTATCCATTATATATCCATATATGTCTATATCTATACACGCGCGGTAGAACAAGGCAGGTTCTTCTATTTACCCATATCTTGGAGAGAAGAAGAGGATTCATATATTTCCCAAGGGTATAGCACGTAAGTGAATGTAATGCAACTCGTCTTTCTGATTCCTCAAATGGAGCCTCTATCCATATTATATATGTATATATATATATATGTATATATGTATATATGTATATATGTATATATATATATATATATATGTATATATGTATATATATATGTATATATATATATATATATTTATATATGTATATATGTATATATATATATTTATATATGTATATATGTATATATATATATATATATATATATATATATATATATATATATATGTGTGTATGTATGTGTGTGTGTGTATGTGTGTGTACTGGTTCCATGTCGCTTGGGAAATATGTGTGTATATGTGTGTGTGTACTGACTACTTGTGGTGGGATAGTGTGTATGTGCGTATGTGTGTGTATGCGTGTATAAGTACAAATAAGTTTACGAATTCCTCGTAGTAAGGAATTATACGCACGCATATATACACGCATGCTGACAGGAACACGCCAAAATAGAAACAGATCCAAGAGCACATAGAGGTCACTAAAACATTAAAAGATTAAATGCCGATAACTACTGCTGGACAAACTTTAATTGTTTTATGACCCTTCACGCAGAACTCTTCATTGACAATTCTAGAAAGAAAATTCGATTGCCAACACACAAACAGAATGTCTCATATCGAGAATATTCCACATTGAACATGAAGAAAAATTAATTATTTTAATAATATGTAAAAATCTCCACTTTCACCTGAAGACGGTTGCGAGACCAGACCAGAAACACGTGTCGTGAAATTATGTAAAACAAAGTATAATATTTTTTCTCAATAAATCCACATTACAACCAAAAACGTTTGCGGCATCCCTCTTCTTTTTAATATACATACTTTTCTCTCGTTGGAACCACTACAACATATTTCTTTTATATATATATATATATATAAAGAAAAATTAGGGGGAGAATGTATGACAAAGCGGAAAAACGTCTTCTTCTGACGCGTTTCGCCTTCTAGGACTTCATCTGACTAAATTTAGTCCGATGATGTCGTCAAAAGATAACATTTTCCACTTTGTCATACATACATGCATACATATATACATACATACATACATACATACATACATAATATAATAGCTGGCCAGTCGTATTCGAAAATATCCTTCTATTAGGGCTAACTAATCCTATTGCCGACGCTCGCTCAAGCACATTTGTGTTTGTTTAACACCCACAGAGCCAAACTGTGGTTTATACTGCAACTATACTGAAAAGACCTTAGTTACAATCTCTGGGAGAGAGCTTTTTATCTAGCGTGATCAACAATCTGAAAAAGGCCAGCACAATCAAATCTCGGTCACGATGACTTGTGACTTGGTGCTAGCACAACTATCGACGGCCCCCAAGGGTTCCGTCTACCCTATTTCACTCTCAAGGTTTGGGTCAACCCATTGTATTGTTTTCAGGCACTTTCCAAAGGTGCTGCATGCTGGGGTCACTCCTCCAAACTGGTAACATCCGGAAGTCTACTTTCTGACCAATCAACCATGGTGAGATTCAAACTCGGGCCTCATGCTCACAAAGCGGACGTTCTAACCACTTAGCCACGCGTCCACCAAATGCCCACCAACGGATCCCTCCAGAGCAGAACAGAAGCTTCGAAACCATGGATATTCGGTTTTGCCACCGATGTTGATGCGTGGCCGGGTTTGCCCCACGATCTTCTACGCTTAGTGTTATTCTAATGTATCCACTTTTCATCGCCGATCACAATACAAATATAAATATATATATATATATATATATATATATATATATATATGTGTGTGTGTGTGTGTGTGTGTGTGTGCGGGTGCCTCTATTGTATAGAACTCTCACTCACCTTCAGATAATTTTAATGACAGGAGGCGATGACAAAAATCAACAATTACCTTCTAGAATATTAACGTCTTCAAATCGAATTTAATCGTTATCTATCCTAATCATCCTCATAATTTTCACTTCCTACCACCGCTTCAATTATCACACCTCATTTAATAATGTTCTACTTTGAATGTCTCTTGAGACTTGCATTTAGTGAGCTTTAGTGAAAAAGAAATTTGCATTTTTTTTATTTGATCAAATTCTCCGAAGAACCTTTCCGTACAGCTCGAAGGAATCTTGCGCATCTTTTAAAAACTTGCTGGATTTGTGATTCGGCATCGGCGTCTAATTTTAAATGTCTCCGGCGGCAATAACTACAAAGTATTAATGATCGTTTAAGCTGGACATGAATTAACAGTCGACAATATGGCCCGATGCACAGATGACGGAACAAAGCACTTCACAATATCGAACACCGCCGCCAGGGGAAAATAATTATTCTTATCGACTAACCAACCAATGCATCAGCCTTGCTGTAATATCGACTAACGTCATCAATATCAGTCAGATGCGTAATTCGATTTGTCTCGTCTAAGATTGCAAAAGAGTTAGCGACACGAAAGATTAAAAGTAATGAATAAAAAAAAATAATAAAAAAGAGGAGAAAGTAAGGGGTAAGACGAAAGAAACAACAATGAAGTGAATAAGTTGCGCAAGGTAAGACCAGTTTTAATAGAAAGCGTGGATTTATTGGGTCGGATGGTAAAAAAAAACCTCTATTGAATCAATATTCGCATGCAGCAGAGTGTGTTAATATGGCGCAGTGTTACGTCCATAGTCGTCATCTTAGGATAATCTACAAGTTCGAACATTTGCATTAATTTATGTTTATTGCGTCATGGAAAAGATGAAAATCAACATCAAGATTGAACATTATGGCGTCCCATCTTCTTCCGTGTAACGTGTCACTTCAGGACGTTGGCGAGCATGCTTCTCCACAATTCCCTGTCCTTTAGTATCTGTCGATATTTCCTCACATGGTACAGTGGATAAAGGCGTTAACTAGATCCAGTGACAGGACCCAAAGCGTGTGAGTTCAATACCCGGTTAAGGCAGCGGAGAACTTGGAGGGGGAAATTAACACGAGACAACTGATAACTGACATCCATTAAACATGGCACGTGAAACTAGAACTGTCTACACCAGTTAACGAAATAAAGGGTTCAGTTGGACATTCCAACCACCTAAAGAAGGCCGGAACCTACAACGGCCGAAACGTTGTAATAAATATGGCGTCAAAGATGAGGACATGAGTCCGAATAATGTAAATAGTGTGTCTTTTGTAGCCCTTAAAATCTTTTTTCTGTTTGCCATCTCTCCTAAACCCCGATCTGCCATCAGATGTGACACAAGGTCTTTTTAAAATGGTGACCCGAGCGCGTACACCCGGGCAAGGGACAAAATTGGCCACAGCCCCCGCAACTGTCTGGTGCGCTGGCCTCGATGCGAGCACCGATCCCTCCATCTTGGCCACCACTCAGTATTATTTTCTCAGTTGCCCCTCTGTTCTTTGACAGATGACCCCCTGAGCGCACTCTGTCCAAAGACAGAGACTCAACTGAGAGATGATAAGCCATGCGTTACAAATGCCTCCAAGGATGAATTTTTCACGCTTCCGTCATCCATTCACTTGAGCTCGAAATTTTAGTTATACGTTATACACCTTCAAATAGTCCTGTGAGTGACAAATTTCCCTAGCCCCTTTTCTTTATGATGTGCTCAAGAAATTTCATCTAGCTCTTCTTGATGTTACGTATAAAGTTTTTTTTGTTGCCATGGACTCTAGAACTTTGTATTTGCTTACATGTTCGGTCCTTGGTATTCTCAGCATCCTTCTGTAGAACCACATTTCTGTTGCTTCAAGTCTCATCTATGAGGAGATTGTCCAGCATTCATTAATATAAAGGAGAACTGATACTATGTAACTCTTCTGTACACTTCTTTTTTTTTTAACGATATCTTTATGTTGGCTAATTCTTTGCTAATTTTTTTGGAAAACATTCCATTGTGCCTTTGAATTTCCGTGTGGTACTTTCCGTCTTCTTTTTTAGGTTTGCCGAATATCTATTAGGACCTTGAATAGGTTCTCGCTGATTTATCATGAAAAGTAATGTAGTATTTACAAAAATTAGTAAGAAACGTGCCACTGAAAATATTGTCCATCACTAGCCAATACTTTTCCCCGTCTATTCTGCCAGCATTAAAATTCCACGTTGGCAAAACGACACGTCTTTTGAGGATAACCACGTATCGACTCATTTTTGGCATCTTCATAAGAATGAAAGAGCTGCTCAGCCAGGCCAAGTGCTATCGACCGTAACAAGTGATAATCAAACGGGTGAATACTACGGGTGACACAGAACTTCCCATTTCAGCGTTTCCAAGTTGGTTTTCATCCGTTTTGAAACATGTGGCCTGGCGTTGTCATGTTTCAAAATCCCTTTGTCCTGTCTCTGCTCGTACAGCGGCCGTTTTTGTTTTAAATACTCGGCTCAAACGCATCAGTTGTAATCAATAGCGATCTCCCGTGATGGTTTCGGTCGATTTGAGCAGCTCATAAAAAAACTACACCCAGCTGATCCCATCAAATGCAGAGCAGAAGCTTCGAACAATGGATATTCGGCTATGCCGCCGATGTTGATGCACGGCCAGGCTTATTCCACGATCTTCGACGTTTAGAGTTATCGTAGTGTATCCACTTTTCAGCACCGGTCACAATATGATGCAAAAAAGCTTTCCTTTTCAGCCGTTGAAGCAGCTGTTTACACGTGACAAGACGCCGTTCGGAGTCTCTTGGCTTCACATCGTACGGCACCCAATGTCCTTGCTTTTAAATCATTCCTAATGCTTTCAAACGTTTCGAAACTGTTGTGTGATCAACCGGTAATACTTCTGCAAGTTCAGCTTGCGCCTGACATCAGTCTTCATGAATTAATGCCTCCAATTTTTCGTCTTCAAGCATTTTCGTTGCGCCAGAGCGTTCTTTATATTCAACATGAAAATCATTATTTTTGAAGCGTCTAGACCAACCTCTGCACATAGTTTCACAGAGAGCATGGTCGCCGTAAGTCTCAACAAGAATGTGTGCTTCAGCTGCAGATTTCTTTTTTAATAAAGTAGTGCAGTAAAATTCCCCGCAAATACACTTTCTTTGGCACGAAATCCGACCTGTTTAACACTATGAAAAACAAAGTTGTGTACACTTCGGCAAAATGACATACACTAAATTTCAAGCTTGCCTATAGTACATTCTTATAGTTGCGTTATCATCTGAAACTTCACACACGCAGTTCCGGGAACGCCATCTGTTGGAAAACTTGTGGGAACTTATTAAACGCCCTAATAAATTGTTGCATTTGTTTGATTTCATTATATCCAGTTTGTAATTTGCATGTTGGGCTGTTTCGTTTGCTAACAGACAGGCTGCTTGCAATTAACGTTTAATCCATTCCTTCGCTTTCCTTCTATACCTTCTGTAGAAGAGTGTCTTGTAGTTTCCTTTCTGTGTCTGCCTTCAACACTGTGTCATCTGTATGTCTTATGTTGCTAAGATGATGATAAATCCTGACAAGACTTCTATTTCTCTCAGGATCAATTTACTGGACAGTTGAAAAAAGTCAGTCATATCAATAGAATGAATTGTCTTACTTCGAAAATAATCGCTTACAAAGATTTTAAATTTTATAATATAGATCAGGCATGAGCAGCATTTTCCCTTACCAGTGGGCTGTATCAGATATGGCTCAACATACGGCGGAACACACTATTAAAAAGAATCAAGAAAACTCTTCGTGCAAGCAGTCTCAGTCATTTTCATCATAGAAGACCACACGCATAAACGTCTGACATAAAAATGGTGAAAGGTGGATTGTTTTGGAGAAAAGATTTCTCAATAATTAAAAAAAAAACGAAGTCCTTGTATAATTTTATCAGAGATGACAGTGGTTAACACATACTGTTGCAGGTTCTTTGTTTCTTATTTATTCATTTGAAAATACAAAAATAATTTTTAAATTAAAAATATATATTTATTCTGTAGAAAAAAGTATGTTTTTTTTCCTGAAAATATATTTCCTCTGCAGCCATAAAAATCATTATGAACGTCCTGTTTCTAAAGCAAATGATATTTACACGCATGGTCTTACTTAGTGAAAATCAGCAATCGTTTAAAATGATGAAAACGTTGCCTTCAACGAAAAGTTGCAAAATTCAAGACACGTTGTGCGTAATCATTGTTTATGTATGAGAAAATGTGAGTGAACAAGTGAGGAGGAAACGAAATCAACAAAATTTTAATAAATTTTATTTTCCTCAAGGAATTCAGCGTGCCATTTACGAAGCTAAACGGGACACATGTGGCCCCGGGGCCGCATTTTGCCCATAAATTATATAGATAAATCAACAGATTTGTAAGTAAAGCATGTCTTTTTTTGTCAGTAAATCTCTGATTAGTAACTTTTCTTTCAAATATTAAATACCTTTCCATACCAAAAATTGTTTGGGGCACCTTGAGGTGGTGTAATAGTCAGCGAATAGGGAGTTCGATCCTCACTAGGTGCCTCCTAACTTTCGGCCTTGTGCCACATCTAAGCTAGGTTTGGAAAATCACAATAGCAAAAATTGTTTGGAAGTGATATTTTATTTTAGAGAAAATGGAAACAAGAAAGGAAGCATATATAAGATTAGAACGAAATAGTCGAAACTTCTATGGCAAATAATGAGGAAAGAGTGCTTGGAAAATTTGATACCCACAAGATAGATTGAAGGCAAGAGGGACAGAAGAAAACAACGGATAACCTACTTAGCGAGCATGAGTAAATGGATGGCACATTGGGGTTTAGTAGAGATAACAGAAACACAAGTTTATTAAGAGCTACGAAGGACAAGAAGTTGTGGAGAGCCATGATCGTCTACGGCCTGAAGGGACACGGAACATAGAGAAGAATACTTAAACAATAAGCAAAGCATTTATCTTTATATATATATATATATATATATATATATATATATATATATATATATATAAAAGAAAGAACAGTAAGATATATAATCCGGTGTCCTTATAGATATTTTTATTTTTACAAAATAGTGCACCATGTAAATTTACAGAGCATTAATATTATAAATTAATTGATAGCGAAAAAAAGCATATTTTAAATCAATTAATTTTTAATATATATATGTGTGTGTGTGTGTGGTCGTGTGAAGATTCATTTCGTATAATAATATTTTTAATACGTAAATTCCTCCAGAAGTAAAGGATTATTGTCGATACAACTGCACCAGATTAACTGTAACCTCTTTTTTTTTAATATTCACTAAAACAATGTTTGACGGCTACTCAAGTTAGAGAGTGTAACAAAGAATCGGGTCAGCCCGATAAAAGACTTCGAGTTGATTGTATGTGGTGCTATATGTACCAGGAGTTGCGTCCCCTTCCACAATGGGCTGTTGAGAGAAAACCTTCTACTTAGAGTAGGTGGCGCTGCCTATTTGCATATGAACAATACTGGGCGGGTATTAACCAATAGTCAGCGTGAGTCTGGGACTGGGAGAGCTATATAACGACACCAGTGTTGTCTCAGTCGAAGGGCGGGGGATTCTCATCGTCCAGACTTGCGAAAAACCAGACCAAACGAACACAGAGAGTTACAATTAAAATGATAATATTGAATGAGGTGTGTGGTAGAAAGTTAAGATTAGGCGGATAAGAATTATACGTAACAACTGACCCTTGACATGAAGCGGTTAAAATTTTACTATTCCTGCAAGCACATAGACAAGCGTATTTTCCACAGTGTTGCAGTTCTTAGAAAAAGGCTGTATCAGTAGAACATTCTTGTATTTGGAACACGGAAGAAATGAAAGTGCATCGGCTTATATCCAGGGGAAAGAGGTTCCAGATTTGGAAACAAGTCTTCCCCTAACAAGAATACTTAAGCATTTCTTTTTACAAGGCTGGAAACTGAAAATTGGTCGGCTCCATCCTAGATATGATTGCAATAAACTACTTTTGATTTAAAATGTAATCTTGTAAAGATAAAAGCATGGTAGTAGGGGCCAGGTACTTCCTGGAATGGCACGATGAAACGACCATTTTCCCAGCATCGTCAACAAAGGACTGTGTATTAGGGGAAGTTGATTTCCCCTGTTTCTAGAAAACTTTAAATACTTAATAAGAACGAAGAATTAAAAGTCAACCAAAGATAATTAACCATTTCAGTGAATACCTTGTTAGTAGCGCGGCTCGGCTTAACGTCCGGTAAATCCTAAATCAAAACCCAAATCATCGAGGCCCAATAATTCACACTAATTCGACTGGATAGTTCCACTCTATAGTCACTCAATAATCACTGCAGTCAGTAGCCTGACACCGCTATTTATACACCTGGCGGAAAACATATTCATATGTCCAGAGTGCCAGGCTCATACCTCAGTGTTGGTAGTTACTCATTTTTCTTCCTATATATATATATATATATATATATAACGAATACCTTTGAAAAAGTGTTGGCCGAAAGGTACCTAAGGTATGACGTCTGTGTTGTTTAAAGATACACACACACTTTATTGAGTGTGTCTTCATTTGTATTCCCAATTGCCAACGAATAACTTTGAAAAAGTATTGGCCGAAAAGTTCCTAAGGTATGACGTCTGTGTTGTTTAAAACTGTTTCATTTTTGTGGGTACAAATCACTTTATATATATATATATATATATATATATATATATATGTGTGTGTGTGTGTGTGTGTGTGTGTGTCTGTGTGTGTGTTTGTGTGTGTATGTGTGTGTGTGAATGACATAATTAGAGGGTAATAATAAAAAAATGAATTTGTGAGTTTTAAAATTTCCAACATGCAAAAGCAGATTTCAATTTCTTTTTAGTAAACAAATAAAATATCGAATTTCACTCAAATTGTATGACCAAAAATTTGTTGCAGATTTTTTTTTTTTTTTGCATTTCAGCCAAGCAAGGTGGTAACGTCTCTCGTACGCAGAGGGTTATATGTGGACGTAAAAGAAAAGATTGAATATAGGGAAGGTTGAAAAAAAGGTCAAAAGATGATGAGGTTTCAAGAAGACAATAGATGGCACTTGGCCTTGCATTTAAAGTTTTGAACATTGTACTTATCAAGGAAGTAAGTAAACGGAAGGAAGTTCTACAGGCGGGAAATGCGAGTAAAGAAACCGTTGGCGTCAAAATGGCGGTTGCATTTAACAATTTCAACGTGGTACCTAAATAGCAGTCCAGTAGTACGTTACTTAACAGAGGCATTCAGAAAGCTACTAATCAGGAAAATTGGAAAAAAAATATTTAGGAAAACATATTGCAAACAAAGATGGTTAGAATTCCTTAGTACGTCTGATTCGAAGTTTTTATTAATATATTCTTTTCCAGTTGGGAAAAAATAATTGCAGTCAATAAATTTTTTTAGAAAAAAATATTATTTTGTTTTCGAAAATTGACAACCATCAATAAAAACAAATTACTTGCTCGAGAGAAAGTACCAAATTTTAAAATTCATTTCCCCAAACTTTTCTACACAGTCTTCATGAAAAGTAACGACAGAAATTGATATTTTGAAAAACTTATAAGTTTAGCCCAATTTGATGCAGTGTGTATATAGTGGGGATCAATATTGTTTTGAGAAGTCCTGGACACCATTTTTTCAGCTGTAGGACGTATGATCTAAGGATCATCACAAGTTGGGTCGCACTACTAAAAAGAAATTATTTTTTTTAGAAAAGGGTGTTTTTTTTTAATTAAAGTCTGAGTATAATACTGATTTTCTAAGGATAGCTTATATGCGGTACAAGGCCAAATGTATGGGGAACCCAGTAAGGATCGAACTCACTATTCTGTCGTAACTGTTTTAGCGAGACAAACTGACTAGCCATGACACCACGCCAAGGTGTCCATAGTGCGTAGCTTAGATGTGGCACAAGGCTGAATGTATGGAGCACAGAGTGAGGAACGAACTGACTACTCAGTCGTATTGTTCTCATAACCATTACACCGCCTCGAGGTATCCGATTTTCCAAGCATAGCTTAGATGTGGCACAAGGCCGAAAGCAGGGGTCACCCAGTGAGGATCGAACTCACTACTCAGTTGTAATTGTTCTAGCGGGACAAGCTTGTTAACCATTACACCACCTCGAAGTGGCCCATGTCTTAGCATAAAATTAACCAATGAGGGCAGTTGGATTAACACATTTCGTTACGTGTGATTTCGTTCTAATTTATACATTTGAAAATGAAAACATTTCTTCTTTACAGAAAAAAAAATTCTTACTTACGTTTCTTTTCCTAAAGCAAAAGATGTTTACACGCATGGTCTTCCTTAGTGAAAATTGCCAATGGTTTAAAATTCTAACAACGTTACTTTGCCCGAAATTTTACAAACTTCAAATAACACTGTACTTAATCGTTGTTTATATAGGGGGTTATGAGAGTGCGTGTGAGTAAAGTGGGAATGAAACAACATACCATTTTAAGTAATATTATCTTCATTATAAAATTAAGCGTGTCATTTTGAATGACTAAGTAAATATTTTATCACAGTTATAAGTTTGTCTTTGTAATACACCCCTGAGGATGATCTCGAGGGACATCGAAAATACTTAGGTAGGAAACAGCTACGGCGGATTCCTTGATGAATTTCATCTTAACATCAAGAAACTGATTAGAGAACTGGAAAGAACCATTATAAAAATAAATACACAAAACCATGCAACGAAACTTGCTTGAGGTGGAGTAATGGACAGCGGCAGCTTGTTGGATTGGCCGGGTTCGAGGGAGCCGAGATTGAAAGGCTCACCAAACTAGCCTTCGTCATGGGGTTCCTTGATACGATTTCCATTGAACTCCGACAGGCACCGAATGTTGAAGTTCTGACTGTCAGGTAGTCATTCGGCGGACTGCGTGTAATGACGTACGGATTGACAGACGGACAAAGAGGAGGTCGAAGTAGGCGCGGCTGAGATGGTGTCTGTTTCACTACTGCCCAGTGTAAAAGAAAGGGAGTCATGCAATTCATTTCCTTGAGGCGACCGAAGAAGAAAAAAAAAATTGCTGGCGAGCGACGCACTACACTTTTTGTTCCCCCCCTCATCATCATTTTTTTTTCTCCTACAACCTTACCATAATACATTAATTTGGGACAAATATATAGTTCCAACAGAATATTGTTAATTGTAAACAGTGTTTATCTGTATTTCTGAAATCGGGTGTTGTCCTTCCTGGGTATGACGATAAACTACATCCGCGTCCTGGGTTAGATATTAAACTACATCCGACAGCAAGGCCTTTGATCAGGAGGTTTTGAGGAGCGTGGAACCACCTCTTAATTGCTGGTGTTCCCAGGTCCACCCTGACCCCGGGGTGGTAGCACCTGTTAGGGTCCAAACTATGGGCAAATAATTAAACCCCAAAATGGGGTTAAAACACTATGAAAGTGTAAAATAGGTTTTAGTACCAGCCATAATTTTTTGTAAAAAATTATTACTAGCAATGAATTTTGAAGAAAAAATTATTACCAACAATACATTTTTGAAAAAAAATATTACCAGCAATAAAAATCTTGTCGGCATAAAGTAACCCATTGAGATTGATATACCGTAAAACAAATCAAACCAAACCAATTGGGTTTTGCATTTACATTATTCGGAATGTTGTCCTTATCTTTATTGTTATATTCGACGTTTCGGTCGTTGTAAACGCCGATCTTCTTCACGTGATATGCGCTGGAATTTTGAACTAAACCCATGAATTAGTTCCCGGGTGCAGATTGTACTAGTTCCACGTGCCATGCCTTTTCTGGATATCTCAGTTTCACTAACTCAATTCTTCAATTTTTGTTCAGCTATGCTGTAGCCTGGTATTGAACTCACAACGCTTTGGGTCAAGTCACTTTTTGGATTACTTCAATCAACCGTTTTATCCACTGGGGACATCAGTGAGTGAATTTTTGGAACTTATAAGACTAATATCTCAGCAACCATTTTTACCTGCGCTCATATTATAATTTTTGTTATCGTTGTGTTTTTCTCTAGCTCTCTATATTACTGGTTCCTATATATATGTCATTTTATACTATCGTTCAGCCAATAGAAGGCGTAAGAGCCACACAAGGTAGAGCCTTATAGAATGTAGTTGTTCTAAAGGAGTAAAAGGAGGAAGTAAGAAGTGCATATTATGAAGCTGCGGTGGACAGATTACGGTTGACTCTAGACTTGAAGAGGTTACGATAGCAGTGATCGGAGATGTAACATTCGGGAATCCCTTCCACAGCCCTCGAGGAATTAGCTCTCCGAGGGGAACTTACTCTTTACCAAAGGAATGCGAAGGGAACGATGCTACGAATATAGGAGGTCCATTCGAGGTCTGGAGGGAACTTTAAAACCAGCAGACGTTTGAGTTAAGGAGCCTCATTTAGAGTACGACCAGCTCACTGTAATGATCGAGGAAGCATCTTTCGGAATCCGTTCCCCACATAAACAGCTCAGCGGCGAAGAAGCTCTCTGAGTGGAAAATTACTTCCTTACCAAATGAATGCGAATGGAATGTGCATGAGGCGACTCTGTGTACCAATCATGGCGGTCCGGTTCAATCATTAGCAACAAATTGTCTGTGGGAAAGGTGTTGTTCTTTGAACTCTCACAGCTTATAAAATAAGAGGGGGGAATTTTTATGGACTGTAGGAGGGAAAATAGTTTATCCACCACAAGGCCGCCTAAATGATTTTGAAATTCTGTCATGGTAGAAAAGTGAGGATTGGCCAGCTACAAGATATGCTTCTAAGTGTTCCAGTTATTTTATATACGAAGGTGTAAATTGTCTCTTACTGGATATTGTCCTTCTCATTTCCTCTTTCCCATTCGACTTTTACACAAGTTTGTCACGATGCAATAATTAAATTCCTATTACTTGGCCCGTCCTGAGTATGACAATAAACTACAATCGCTTCTTCGGTAAGACGATAAACGACATCCAACAACAATGTCTCTGATCACGAGGTTTTGAAGAATGGGGAACCACCTCTTAATTGCTGGTGTTCCCAGGCCCATCCTGACCCGGGGTAGTAGCACCTGTTAGGGTCCCAGCTCTGAACAAATAGTTAACCCCCAAACTGGAGTCAAAACTCTATGAAAGTGTAAAAATAAGTTTTAATACCAGAAATACTTTGTAACAAAATTTATTACCAGCAATACATTTTTGGGGAAAAAAAAAGATATCACCAGCAATATATTTTTGAAGAAAAAATATTACCAGAAATAACAAATTGTCGGCATTAAATAACCCATTGAGGCTAATAAGCCGTAAAACAAACCAAACCAAACCAATATATCATTTCTCAAAATTGTTTGAGCCGTTCGAGTAGGTAAATGTGGATGATATACTATCATTTCTACAAGAAAATATAAAACAGGAGGGAATAACAATAAAATAAAGTTTTTATAATAAAAATATATATATATATAAATATCTACCAGGCCAGACTATGGATAAAGAACTCATTTTTTCATTCATATGTATTTATATATACAGTAAAATCCCTCATTTCCGGAGTGCCTTATAAATAGAATTCCGCATATCCGGACACGAGTTTCATGTGTATATTTGAATTATTATAACTGATTTGAAATTTCTGTTTTTCAGGAAATTTACTTTGGATAATTGCTTACGTTGATTTCACCCTAATGGCTTGTGTAGATGCAAAAGATGATGGAAATAAAAGGAAAAGATGCAACGAGACACATCTGCAACAAGATAGCGACGAGATGAATGGTTGTGATGAAACCTGGACTAAAATTGAAAAAGCTTTTAAAATGGTTGTCAGTTTTATGGGAAGAAAGCCAGCATTCAGCAATGATGGTTGCAATAACGCACGCAGAATTAAAAAGTGTGTGTCGTTTAAAAAATTTCAAGAACAAAATCATAACGAAATGCGGAAAAAAATATATCTACGAAGCCAGACTCTTGATTAAAAAAATCGCTATTGGCAGAAATAAAACTAGGAAACCGGATATGTGGAGAATTAATATGGCCCACAAGTCTTTATTGAAGGGAAGAGTAATACCGGCAATAAAATTGTCTCTCGACAGAAGCCCTCTTTGCAAAAGTGTTAATGAAACTTGATTTACAAAGTGATTTTCTTACAAAGAATACATTTTTGTTCATAAGTGAATATATATATATATATATATATATATATATATATATATATATATATATTTAAAAAGAAAAACAGACCACTTTAAGGTACCATTATAATAATTTATTTCACCAGATACCCATACGGATTACCAAGTTCTTCATAACTTAATTATATATATATATATATATATATATATATATATATATAATTGTTGATATTAAATAACCCTTTGGGGCTGATATGTCATAAAACAAAACAAACCAAGCCACAATAATACCAGCAATGTAATTGTCTCTCGGCAGAAGACCTCTTTGCAAACGTTAATGAATCTTGATTTACAAAGTGGTTTTGTTACAAAGAATTCTTTTTATTCATATTTCATATATATATATATATATATATATATATATATATATATATATATATATATATATATATAAATCTTATTGGCAATAAATAACCCTTTCATGTCATAAAACAAAACAAACCAAAACTTAATTGGCAAATTATACACCAAGATTAGAAGATTGTATGAATGTTTGTTTTTGTTTTCGAGATAATACAGGGGGAGAAGTGCTGGCTTCATACCTTTCACAAGGTTATTTGCGCGAAAGCTAATATAACGAACCCGACTGGAATTGGAACTTGGCTCACCGATTTCTAACTCGTTATCTAGTATATTACTCGCAATTCCAAGCACCTGGTAATACCAAGAGGTCACTCAGTGCTAATTAGCAGGGTTAACATTGCTTAACTTAATTGACCATACGAGAACCGGTGTTTTTTACGTGATACAGCCGTAAGTCCGACATTAAAACTATTCATCTTCAAGTCTATCCTTCTTATATTCACATCTATCCTTCTTAGCTTCAGATCTATCTTTCTTACCTTCAAGACTATCCTTCTTACCAATAAGTCTCTCCTTCAATTCTATACTTCTGATCTTCAAACTTATTCTTCTTGTCATCAAGTCTATCCTTCTAATCTTCAGATGTATCCTTCTTCTTTTCAGATATATCCTACTTATCTTCAAATATATCATTTTTATCGCCAGACATATCCTTCTTATTTTCAGATCTATCATTCTTATCTTCATATCAATCCTACTTATTTTCTGGTCAACCCTTCCCATCTTCAAACCTACCCTTCTTAGCTTCAGATCTATCCTTCTGATCTTCGTCTATTCTTCTTATATTCAGATCTATCCTTCTTATCTTGGTCTATCCTCCTTATTTTCAGATCTATCCTTCTTATTTTCAGCTCTATCCAACGTATCTTCAAATATATCCTCCTTATCTCCATGACTATCCTTCTTATCTCCAGGTCTATTCTTCCTATCTTCCAGTCTATCCTTCTTATCTTCAAGTCTATCAATCTTATATTCAAATCTGTCCTTCTGTTCTTCAGACTTATCCTTCTTGTCTTCAAGTCTATCCTACTTAGCGTCAGATGTATCCTTCTTCTTTTAAGATCTATCCTACTTATCTCCAAATATATACTTCTTATCTCCAAGTCTATCCTTCTTATCTTCAATTCTATCCTTCCTATCTCCAGACATCTCGCCAAGTATATCGTTCTTATCTTCAAGTCTATCATTCTTATATTCAAATCTATCCTTCTTATATCCAGACATATCCTTCTTATTTTCAGATCTATCATTGTTATTTTCAAGTCTACCCTTCTCATATTCAAACCTATCCTTCTTAGCTTCACATCTATCCTTCTTATACTTAAGTCTCTCCTTCTTATCTTCAAATATATCCTTCTGTTCTTTAGACTTATCCTTATTGTCTTCAAGTCTATCCTTCTTGTCTTCAGATGTATCCTTCTTATTTTCAAATATATCCTTCTTGCCTCCAAGTCTATCCTTCTTATCTTCAAGTCTATCCTTTTTATCTTCAAATTTACCATTGTTCAAGTCTATCCACCTTATCGTCAAGTTTATCATTCTTATCATCAAATCTATCCTTATCATTTTTCCTGCTTCCTTTTACATTCGACTTACACACTTCATTCAATAACGCTCTACCTTGAGTGATGCTTGGACCTTAGTGAAGGGAATGCTGATTTGGATATGCGTCCCATGCAAAATTCGACATTAAATAATGTATTCTGAATGTTCTACGGATCAACAGGCACTTTAAGAAGACTGGAGAGTGCAGCAGTCGGAATATTGTCATAATTACAATAAAGATAAGGACATTAGTGTCACTGTAAATAATGCAAATAATGTAAACCCATCATCACAGAAGTCATATTATTATATAAAATATATTCGAGCATATTTAGCGATTAACATATCTCGTATTGTCTTTCGCATAATGTTTCGATCGCTCTTCCTTCCGGCCTTCCTATTGCATTCGATAACCTTCCGGGAAAGTTTAACCTGACCTTTGATTTGATTTACATGTGTGGATGCTGTTCTTATTTGTCTGACCATATGACATTCATAACCTTTTATTTTACTGCACAACATATCCTCGTACCTGTACAATAGATCTTTCAAGTCAGGTGAGTATGGCACTGAGGCTGACTGGCAACACCTCCGAAGGTAGATGTGCCAAAAGCTGCCTTATCAATATTTCTTGATTGTCTCTTGTACACTTTCTACTTTGGGTTCACCCCAGAGAAGGAAGTCAGGAATCAAATCAGGAAGTGACTTCTAAAATCTACCTCTGTCTCTATATCTCTCCCTACCGATATATATATATATATATATATATATATATATATATATATATATATAGAGAGAGAGAGAGAGAAGAGAGAATGTTATTATTCTTGAAATTATTATTATTCTTCTTTCTTCTTGTAATCTGTTTTTATTATTATTCATCTTCTTCTTCTTCTGGATTTATTACCTGTTTTTCTTCTTCATTTTCTTCTTCTTCTTCTTCGCTGATTTCCTTCCAGCTTTTCTTCTTCTTCTCTTTCTTTTCTTCTTCTTCTTCTTCTTCTTCAGCTGCTGATTTCCTTCATCTGTTTCTTCTTCTGTTTCTTCTTCTTCATCTTCTTTCTTGGCTTCTTCCCTTCTTCTTCTTTCCTTTCTGTTTCATCTTCTTCTTCTTCTTCTTCATCCTGTTTCTTCTTCTTCTTTTCTTTTTTCTTCTTCTTCTTCTTGCTTTAGTTTCCTTCATCTGTTTTTCTTCTTCCTTCCAGCTGTTTCTTCTTCTTCTTCCATGATTTTCCTTCCATCTCTTCTTCTTCTTTTCCTTCATCTTTCTTCTTCTTCTTCTTCTTCTTCTTCTTCTTCTTCTTCCTTAATTTTCCTTCCATCTGTTTCTTCTTCTTCTTCTTCTTGGCTGATTTCCTTCCAGCTGTTTCTTCTTCTTCTTCTTCTTCCTGATTTCCTTCCATGTGTTTCTTCTTCTTCTTCTTCTTCCTCTTCTTGGCTGATTTCTTCCATCTGTTTCTTCTTCTTTTTTTCTTCTTCAATTTCCTTCCAGCTGTTTCTTCTTCTTCTTCTTCTTGGCTGAGCTGTTTCTTCTTCTTCATCTTCTTCTTCTTTTCCTTCCATCTGTTTCTTCTTCTTCTTCTTCTTCTTCTTGGCTGATTTCCTTCCATGTGTTTCTTCTTCTTCTTCTTCTTTTTCTTTTTCTTCTTCTTCTTCTTGGCTGATTTCCTTCCATCTGTTTTTCTTCTTTTTCTTCTTCTTCTTCTTGGCTGTTCCTTCTGTTTTGTTCTTTTTTTCTTCTTCTTCTTCTTCGCTGATTTCCTTCCAGCTGTTTCTTCTTCTTCTTCTTCTTCTTCCTTCTTTCCTTGATTTCCTTCTTTTCTTTTCTTCTTCTTCTTCTTCGCTGATTTCCTTCATCTTCTTCTTCTTCTTCCTGTTTCTTTCCAGCTTTTCTTCTTTTCTTCTTCTTCTTCTTCTGATTTCCTTCCTGATTTCCTTCATTTCCTTGCTGTTTCTTCTTCTTCATCTTCTTCTTCTTCTTCTGATTTCTTCAGCTGTTTCTTCTTCTTCATCATTTCTTCTTCCATCATTTCTTCTTCATCTTCTTCTTCTTCTTCTTCTTCCAGCTGTTTCTTCTTTTCATCATCTTCTTCTTCCTTCCATCTGTTTCTTCTTCTTCTTCTTCTTCTTCTTCTTCTTCGCTGATTTCCTTCATCTGTTTTCTTCTTCTTTTTCTTCTTCTTCTTCTTTGGCTGATTTCCTTCATCTGTTCTTCATCATCTTCTTCTTCTTCTTCTTCTGATTTCCTTCCAGCTGTTTCTTCTTCTTCATCATCTTCTTCTTCTTCTTCTTGATTTCCTTTGTTTCTTCTTCCTTCATCTGTTTCTTCTTCTTCATCTGATTTCTTCTTCTTCTTCTTCTTGGCTGATTTCCTTCCAGCTGTTTCTTCTTCTCATCATCTTCTTCTTCTTCTTCTTGGCTGATTTTTTCCTTCCATCTTCTTCTTCCTGATTTCCTTTGTTTCTTCTTCTTTCATCTTCTTCTTCTTCTTCTTGGCTGATTTCCTTCCAGCTGTTTCTTCTTCTTCATCATCTTCTTCTTCTTCTTCTTGGCTGATTTCCTTCCAGCTGTTTCTTCTTCTTCATCATCAGCTGTTTCTTCTTCTTCATCTTCTTCTTCTTCTTGGCTGATTTCCTTCCAGCTGTTTCTTCTTCTTCTTCTTCTTTTCCTTCATCTTCTTCTTCTGTTTCTTCTTTTGATTTCCTTCTTTTCCTTTCTTCTTCTTCATCGCTGGTTCCTTGTTTCTTCTTCTTCATTTCCTTCTTCTTCTTTTCTTCTTCTTCTTCATCATCTTCTTCTTCTTCTTCTTGGTTTCCTTCCAGCTGTTTCTTCTTCTTCATCTTCTTCTTCTTCTTCTTCTTTTCCTTCCAGCTGTTTCTTCTTCTTCATCTTCTTCTTCTTCTTGGTTTCCTTCTCTGTTTTTCTTTCATCTTCTTCTTCTTCTTCGCTGATTTCCTTCCAGCTGTTTCTTCTTCTTCATCTTCTTCTTCTTCTTCTTCGCTGATTTCCTTCCAGCTGTTTCTTCTTCTTCATCTTCTTCTTCTTCTTCTTCTTGCTGATTTCCTTCCAGCTGTTTCTTCTTCTTCATCATCTTCTTCTTCTTCTTCTTTTGGATTTCCTTCCATCTCTTTTCTTCTTCTTCTTTTTTCTTCTTCTTCTTCTTCTTCTTCGATTTCCTTCCATCTGTTTTTCTTCTTCATCATCTTCTTCTTCTTCTTCTTCGGCTGATTTCCTTCTGTTTTCCTTCTTCTTCTTCTTCTTCTTCTTCTTCTTCAGGCTGTTTCTTCTTCATCATCTTCTTCTTCTTCTTCTTCTTCTTCTTTCCTTCCATCTTTCTTCTTCTTCTTCTTCTTCGCTGATTTCCTTCCATCTGTTTCTTCTTCTTCTTCTTCGCTGATTTCCTTCCAGCTGTTTCTTCTTCTTCTTCTTCTTCTTGGCTGATTTCCTTCCATCTGTTTCTTCTTCTTCTTCTTTTCTTCTTCTTCTTCTTCTTCTTCAGTTCCTTCCAGCTGTTTTTCTTCTTCATCATCTTCTTCTTCTTCGCTTCAGCTGTTTCTTCTTCATCATCTTCTTCTTCTTCTTCCTTCCAGTTTCCCTTCCAGCTGTTTCTTCTTCTTCATCTTCTTCTTCTTCTTCGCTTGTTTCCTTCCAGCTGTTTCTTCTTCTTCATCTTCTTTTCTTCTTCTTCTCATCTTCTTCTTCTTCGCTGATATCCTTCCGGGTTTTCCATCTGTTTCTTCTTCTTCTTCTTCTTCTTCTTCTTGGCTGTTTCTTCTTTTCCTTCCAGTTTAATTTCCTTCCATCCTATTTCTTCTTATTCTTGGTTGATTTCCTTCCATCTGTTTTTCTTCTTCTTCTTCTTCTTCTTCTGATTTCCTTCCATGTGTTTCTTCTTCTTCTTCTTCTTCTTTTTCTTCTTCTTCTTCTTCTTCATGGCTGTTTTCCATCCATCTGTTTCTTCTTCTTTTTCTTCTTCTTCTTCTTCTTGCTGGTTCCTTCCATCGGTTTCTTCTTCATCATCTTTCTTCTTCTTCTTGGTTTCCTTCCTTCTTCACAGCTGTTTCTTCTTCTTCATCTTCTTTTCTTCTTCTTCTTGGCTGTTCTTCTTCTTCATCTTCTTTTCCTTCCATGTGTTTCTTCTTCTTCTTCTTTTCTTTTCTTGGATTTCTTCTGTTTCTTCTTCGATTTCCTTTTTCTTCCTTGGTTCCTGTTCTTCTTCTTCTTTTTCTTCTTTTCTTCTTCCTTTTCTTCTTCTTCTTCTTCTTCTTGATTTCCTTCCATCTGTTTTTCTTCTTCTTCTTCTTCTTCTTCGCTGATTTCCTTCCAGCTGTTTCTTCTTCTTCTTCTTCTTTCTTCTTCTTCATCTTCTTCTTCTTGTTTCCTTCTTGTGTTTCTTTTCTTCTTCTTCTTCTTCTTCTTCGCTGATTTCCTTCCATCTGTTTCTTCTTCTTCTTCTTCTTGGCTGATTTTTCCTTGTTCTTCTTTTCTTTTCTTCTTCTTCTTCAGTTTTCCTTCCATGTGTTTCTTCTTCTTCTTCTTCGCTGATTTCCTTCCATCTGTTTTTTCTTCTTCTTCTTCTTTTTCTTCTTATTCTTCTTCTTCTTCTTCGTTTTCCTTCCAGTTTCTTCTTCTTCTTTTCTTCTTTATTCTTCTTCTTCTTCTTTTTCTTTTCCTTCCTGCTGTTTCTGTTTCCTTCCTTAATTCCTTTCGAGGAAATTCATATTTGCAAAGGAATCGTGACAATAAAAGATGATTCATGCGAGTTTCCAACGGCTGCGGAAATGGCTAATAGTTATGCTTTCTTTCATTAAACACCAAAAAAATGTTCCCCCACCTTCATGGAACAGGCTCCCGAGATCGTGTTTCCCTGAACACTACAACCTTAAACTCTTCATGTCTAGGATCAGCCTTTATATACCCTACATATCATAACAACCTCGCTAAGTAAACCTCTATCTCAAAAATCTTCATCCTAGGAAGGCTCTCGGTCTAGATAAAATCCCAGTGGTTGTCCTTAAGAATATTAACCCTGAGTTAGCCCCGATCATAGAGAAATTATTTAACCGCTGCTTGAAGTAGAAATCTTTCCCAAGTCTGTAGATGGTGTCAATTTTATGCCCAGTCTTCAAGAATGTGGTATAGACCCACCTACCAGAATCCTCAATGTTATTAGCAAATCTTTGTAGCTATAATATAAAAAATGTTGTCGATCACCCCAATAGGGGCGACTTCTTGAGCGACAAATGTACGAATTGCTATTTGGGTCCACTGCTGATATACTGCGCTCTCAGAATCAGTGATACACTAGACAACAAATACATCTAACGAACGATTGCATTAACTTCTCCAGCTATGGAATCACTTGAAGAGTTTTTTCAATTATCTAGTCCTTCCTAACGGGTAGGCCCATGAAGGAAGTTATTAGGGGTCAGTCCTCCGAACCACTGGAAATCAATGCAGGCGTCCTCCAAGACTCGAAACTCGGTTCAACAATCCTTTTACTTTCTACCTTTACACCGATAATTTATGCATATCTATGTTGATGATACAATGGTATATGGGTGTACCTCAAGAACACTAGATAACCAGAGCTTGACAACTGATCTCTGATCTGATTTAGATCTAACAGCTCGATGGGTGAAAACAATCTGGCCACATTCAATGTCTCGAAAACAAATCTATTGCCGTTCCATCATCACCGATTTGGCGCTTGACTCGCAATGAACAAGTGTCCTCTCAGAGAGGACTCGTTCCTTGAGAGCCTGTCAATCCAGAACTTAAAGGTCTATCGCTAAAGGTAATGGAAATTGATTGTTTCCCTGTATCGCTCCAGTAAGCACCTGACGTTACAAGAGCCAGATTAGGCCGACAATGGACTACTGCTATCATATATCGGCATGATGTAATCCAGTCTTCGCTTTCCAGAAAATGGCTATTGCTTTTCATAAATCATAAAAGACTGCTATCTAATCCCGCATTAAATTTATTGATCGGAATCCGACAGAATGATAAGATAAAGAACACACTGGAAACGATTATCAATCTAACATGTCTCACATCTATTAAAACTTCATCAGAGAATGAGATACGGAGAGAAAATAAAAGAAATTCGGGTATTTTTACTTCTGCCCACAAAGGTGGATAAGCCGTAAAAACAAATCAATTAATCAGTCAATCGACATAATGTGTGTGTATGTGTTTGTGTAAGAACTTAAATTGATACATTTTTTTTCTATTGAAACAAAGCGACATAGTAAATGGTAAGGGAGATGCCGGGAAAGATTTCAAGCTGAAAGTTTAGAGTGTAAAGTTGAAATAGTACTTCAAATATTGGTAATTCCTCACAATGAAAAGTATTACAATGTTATTAAGAAAAAAAAAGAGATTGAAGCTCTGACATGCAGGCTTCCTCAACTGCTCCTTCGTTTTTAAAACAATTTAATAGAACAACAAAAGAGATCCAAACTTCGCATAAATTCGAAACTTTAGCTCTATTGATTTTTCTTTCAGTTTAAATTCTACTGACATTCTTCAAAATTCGGTGCTGCTGACGCAATACTATCTTCTTTTTCTTCTTGCCGTGTCCATTCAGGACGTTGTCGATCACTTCTCTCCACAATTTCCTACCATTTGTAGCTCTTAATAAAATTATGACTTTTTGTTATCACTCCTAAATCTTGTTCTACCAACTATTTGCACAAACTTATTCTTTTTCTTGTATGTGCAATTTCCCTTCAGGACGTTGGTGATCATGGCTCTCCAAACTTCCCTGTCTCTTGTACCGCTTCATAATTTTTTGGTTATCTCTCCTAAATATTGTTCTGCCATCCATTTACTGAAGCTCGTTATATAGGTTGTGCGCTGTTTTCCTCTTGTTTTTAGTCCCCTGTGAGTATCAGATTTTCCAAGCCCTCTCTCCTCATTAGGTTGCCTAAAAAATTTAAATGTCTCTTCTTGAATGTTAAGTATAAGCGTCCTTTTTGTTTCCATTTTCTCTAAAACTTCGACGTTGTTTACATGCTCGGCCCTTAATATTCTCAGTATCCTTCTGTAGAACCACATTTTCTGTTGCTTCAAGTCTCTTCTTCATCTGTGAGGAGATTGTTCAGCATTTACTGATATTACATTAGGTTTCAGTATATCTTTCTTTGTTTATAAGGATATTTTTTTTTCTGTTTCTTATAAAAATCCTCGTTAGTAGATAGAAGGTGCGACGGAAATACATCCCATATTTTAAACTATCGCTTCTGTGGTGCTAGTGATCTTGTCAAGGTTCAATGATATCTTCATCCGCTTAATGCCTTACCATTTTGTTTAGATAGCATATATTGCCATCTTGGTTTGAATCAGGACTTACCGTGCCTTTGTTCTTGAGACGTTTTTTTAAGTTTGATGAATCGGTAACACAGAGAGCTTTTCATGCTTAATTAGGAACGATTCTGTTCCAGATAGTAAATCGATACTGCTATGGGTTAAAAATTTCAAGGACACCTTTTCAGTGCTTAAAAGAAAGCCACCTGGAAGACGTCGAAGCGCTCAAATTTCCGGGTGAAGGGAAACTTTAGAAATCGTCTACACGAGTGTATGGCGAATGGAAGCCAACATTTGGAGGCTATGAAATTTAATAACTGAAAGGAATAACAACTACAGACTTTTGTTTAAACAACATAGAAATATTTTTTTAATAGCAGTTAAATTGGTGGTTTTGTCAACCATTAAAATGTGGGCCGTATTTCTACCACACCCTGTATAAGCGCAAAAATCACACCTCTTGTTTCCGCGGAAAAAGTCGAGCCGAAATTCTTACCCAGTCCTGGGTAAGACGATAAACTACATCCGGCAGCAAGGCCTCTGATCAGAAAGTTTTGAGGAGCGTGAAACGACCTCTTAATTGCTAGTGTTCCCAGGTCCACTCTGACCCGGGGTGGTAGCACCTTTTAGGATCCTAGCTATGGGCTAATAGTTAACCCCCAAACTGTCGTCAAAACACTATGAACGTGTAAAAATAGATTTTAATACCAGAAATACTTTGTAAAAAATTATTACCAGCAATAAATTTTTGAAGGAAGAAATTATTGCCATCAATACATTTTTGAAGGAAGAAATTATTACAGCAATACATTTTAAAAAAAAAAATATTACCAGCAATACATTTTTGAAGGAAGAAATTATTACAGGCACAAATTTTTGAAAAAAAAATTTGCAGCAATACATTTTTGAAATAAAGTAACAGTTATACATTTTTGGAAAAATTTGAGAAAAAATATTACCAGAAATAGATTTTTGAAAAAAAAATATTACCAGCAATAAAAATTTTGTCGGCATTAAACAATCCATTGAGGCTGATATGCCGTAAAACAAAATAAACCAAACCAATATATACTGAGATAGATAGATAGATAGATAGATAGATAGATAGATATGAAGAGACCAACAGAGACGTATAGACATGAAGAGACCAAGATAGATAGATAGATAGATAAAATATATTACCATCAATAAAAATTTTGTCGGAATTAAATAACCCATTGATGTTGATATGCCGTAAACCAAACCAAACTGAAACTGAAACCAAATTCTTACCACGCAAGAGTTATTATTATTATTATTATTATTATTATTATTATTATTATTTCAAATCAGTGAACGAGAATTTTCTTCGTGAGGATGGTAGCGGGCGGTGGTAGGAGTTAAAGGGGGCGTCATTTTCTTTAATAGTCAATTATCATTTTTATTCTTCATTTTTTTTTTCATTTCCCTTTCAGAGATTGCTGTACCCAGCATAAAATCCAGCCTGAAATCATTTTGCTAACGCACTCGATTCCCAGATGAGCAAAACTGGCGAGCGCTAACGTTCATTCTGCTCTTAAAAAATAATTTCTGCCTTAATAGCCAATTTGCATTCGAAGATTTTTGAAAATGTTACCTCAATCGGAAGCTTGCCGCCCAAGAAAAGAGCAAAAAAAAAAAACAGATGTCTGAAAAAAAAAAAAAAGAAAAAAAAAAATGGTGGTGAAAAGTACGACTAATTTCACTTCTCATACATTGTCGTTATTTTAATATTAACTTTATTCAGAACAATGGATGAACATAATTTTACTTCCACTTTGTGAGTCATTATATAATTGGGTGTATTTTCCGCCCGGGCTGAGGGCGATGTAGAGCAAGTTTCTAATGCTATAAACTATATCGATGTTCGAAAAAGACTAAAGCTATGATTGAGAATAAAATCGATAGAATGATATGAGCATATTAATACAAATATACACAAATAAGTCGGGAGTACTGTTTAACTTCATAAATAGATTGCAACAGACTGGGATAGATAGATAGATAGATAGATAGATAGATAGATAGATAGACTGTGACAGAAAATGAGTGTGATAAACAGAGGTAGATAGAAAAAAAGAGACTGAGATTGATTGATACATAGAAAGGTAAAAAGATAAAAAAGAAAGAGACTGATGATGGATAGAATTATATATATAATATATATATATATATATATATATATATATATATATGTATATATATGTTTAGAGAGTGCGATGGTAAATTGTTACCAATTTAATTCTCTCTTTTTTTTTATTTTGGCGATTGCACAGTATACTAGGTTCAGTTAGCCGCCATCTGTGAGAAAAAAGAACTCCATGACACAATTCACTCGAGAAATTTGGAAACGGCATAGTGTACTGATGAGCATTCACGCTGGAAGCTCCAATGTGAACATTTTTAGAGTGTTTGGGTGTCAATGAGAGCACAGTGCTGGGGATTCAGAAAGGTTGTATGAGTCTAATGGTGATTCCGATGATGTTTGTAATGATCACTGGTGATAGTGACTTTATGCCTCTGTTCAACTTACTACAGGGCCTCAGACTCAAAGGAGGTCTACATTTAGTTCATGCCTTGATACATATATATATATATATATATATATATATATATTGGTGAAATATTTTTTTATGAAAAAGTAAATACTCAAAATTTCCAACTTTCTGGGTTTCGTTCCTGAAGCGCTCGCATATCTAGCTACACTGATACATAGAATCAGTCTATCTGTGGATGACTATATATATATATATATATATATATATATATATATATATATATATCAGTATTCCCTGACGATCCGCGTAGGCGAAACCTTGGTAGGTTTAATTAGGTTTGCTCTACTTAGCGTATTGGGCAATTTACTTAGTTATTTTACTTACTCGTATCGGGTTCTTTTCTTTGGACTCTGAACTTGGATGCTAGATGATTGTCTTCAGCTGACGTATATGTTCTCTGTTCTTTCTTTTTTTTTCTTTCTTTTCTACTTTTTTACCCTTGGGTATTGGTCTGTTTAGTTACATATCAAAGTACCCAAGGTTTTCCGGATGCGTATAATTTCTTATATTTATAACATTATTACTATTATGTATATATATATATATATATATATATATATATATATATATATATATATATATATTGTCATCATCGTCAGCTTTATCTCGAACCTGGAATTTAATTTCTTCTTTACTGATCTCTGTCTTGATCATAATGCTGCGGATGACGTTATGCTTACAATCATTTTTGTGCTAGTGCTGCCCGAAATGCGATTTGCAGGTCGAGAACACTAGAATCAAGCAGGCACGGAAGCTTAAATATCTGGAAAGTGTTCTGACAGAACACGGTAAATGCGACACTGACATCTGTAGATGTATTGGGATGGCCAAGGACACATTCCAAAAGCTGGGCAGTGTATTGCGAGACAGGAGGATTTCTTTGGCAACAAAGTAAAGAATACTGACCTGTTACGTGACATCTGTCCTTCTTTACGGCAGCGAATGTTGGATGATTTCATCAAAGATGAAGAAAAGAATCAAGGCGACGGAGATGTGGTTCTACAGAAGGATGATAAAGATATCATGGACTGAGCGTGTGAGCAACGATGAGGTCGTAGCAGGCAAACAAGGCTTATACTTAACATCAGGAAGAGGCAGCTCCCAGTTCCTGGGATACATAATGAGGTAGGAGTGCCTGGAGAATCTGATACGGTTCGAATAGAGGGAAAGAGAGACAACGGAAAGCAACGAATGATACAGCTAGCAGCTTTAAGCAAGTGGATGACAGAACATGGTTTGTGGGAGGTGGAAGCAATACAGGGAGGTGGAAAGCGATGATCGCCTACGTCCTGAAAGGTTATGGCACATAAAAAGAAAAAAGAATTCTTCTAGATTTTATCATATTGGTGACATGTACGATAATCCTCTGATGGAACTATATGTCCCTTTACCAGAAAATTACAGTGACAAACCAACTTTGCTTCAGGACCGTCGAAAGGATTAGATTTTAACTGAAATCGTACTTGATGGTGGCGTTCTTGGCTCATTCTTTTCAAGTTTTTCACCTTACTAAAACATGCAGATTCCTATTTTGTCGATTTTTAGCCTGATGATTTATGGTATATACTGGTATTACGCACCATTTTAAGTTGACTTCAGTATACACTTTGATATTTAATTACACGTTATCTCCGATATTAAGCATTTTTGTCCATGAATATAGCAAACCTTGAAGCTGTTTTACCATATAAATATATATGTATAAGCCATTATATATATATATATATATATATATATATATATATATATATATATATATAATATTATAATTATCCTTCGCTACATAAGAGTTCTCATGTTTCAAAAACGAGAGCCGAAATATCCAAATAATTATTAAAATTAAGTTGGATTGTGGTGTTTAGTCCCGTTTCATCTCCAAGCGAAATTTTAGGAATAAGCTATTTGTCGGTTTACGTGTATTTTTAGGCCCGGTCATTTTGGAATTCGTTGTTGTGGGAGTGGCTAGACTATTTTCCTTCGTTAAGTGGTCAGAGAGTTGATTCTTATCAATAGATTCATCATCTTCTAAGAGGTTTTGGTAAGGTTGGGTAGGGTATCTATTTCAAGGCTAATGTTTGCGGTCACCCTTTAGTTAGTTCCCAGTGAGGGATATTTTTATGGCGCGCCTACACTCGTTATGTGTCTGGGGAATTGTCTTTTATTATTGTCCATCTGATTATCTATTTATTTATTTGTTTATTCAAGTGGGTGTTTTATATACAGATCGCAGTGCACTGAATTTCAATTTGTTTTTTTGTTTTTTGACGACTGCAAAAAAAGGGTTTTCCTATTTAATGATTTGGCTTTGCTTTTAAGAATTTTACTTAGCTATGGGATTTTTTTTATGCTAATTATTTAATGCGAAAGTTTGTTGATGTCTGCAAAAAACCATTAACTCCTGCCTATGGTTTAATAATTTTTCATTATTTAGAAATTTAATGATGTGTAGTTTTTCCTGTAAGCATAAAGGTCATGGGTCATCCCAGGTTTTACAGGTTCTTGTTTTCTTTATTATTTTCCATTTTACTTTTGGTGTTTTATTCGTTTCTTTTAGATGCCAGAAATATTGGGATAGAGATGTTTGATTTTTATTTTGAATATTGTTGAAGGAGCTCTTGTGTTGCCTCCATCTAATTTTAAGATTATTCTTTGTTGAGCCTATGTATATCCTATCAGTGTTAGGACTCTCAATGGATGAGATAGTGCATTGATATACCACATTTTGTGAGGCATTTATTTTCCAACTGGCAGTTTTTAGGGTTTCTACAATCACATAATTTTTCGTTATTTTTATCCAATTTTAGTTTATGTGTTTTATTACTGTTTGGGTTTGCGTGTTTTTCTAGGATTTTCTTATTATGTCTTTTTATGATTCTTTCTATATTTTCAGTGCAGCTGTAACTCAATTTCAAGGTGTTTTTGTTAAAGATGTCGCTAAGTTTGCTATTAGTGGGAAAGTGCTTTTCAATTAAAGCTAGGAAGTTATGGCCTAGTTTGGTGCTGACCATTTGGTTGAACGGGGGGGGGTATACGAGATGATCTTTCTTTTCCTGTTTTTTCTTATTATTGGTACTATCGTTTCTATAGGTTATGTCAGCGTTTTTGTATCCGCTATTTTTCAGGGCTATGTTGAAAAAACTACTGTGTTGTTGGAATATTTCCTTATTTGCTGAGTTCATACTTATTCTTTTCTCTATTGATGCGTGTATATGCTTAATTATAGATGGAGGGTGGTTTGACTTAGGGTGTACATACAAGGGATTAGTATTAGGTTTTCTGTAAGGTAGGTGAATGTTGTTCGTTAAGTCTAGGGTTACGTCTAGGAAGTTTACTCTTTTTAATTTAGTGTTGACTATTGTTTTTAAATTTAGTTTCCTAAATTCATTGTAGATTATTTTTCTAATTTTCTCTGTTTTAAAGTTTGTGGAGCTCCTCACTACCATGAGCCCGTCATCTCTGTATAGCCCGATGTCTCCAACGTCTAGTTCACGGTGGGCGGTTAGATTGTACAGTATAAATAGACCGACAAGGTCCGAAGATTCTGCAGAGTTTAGAGATCCCATGGGGATGTCAAAGTTGTCATTGGTGTTTTTAATCCACTGGTCCCCATTATGGATGAGGACAGATTTCTTTGCACTGAGAATTATGTTTCTTTCTTACTCGCCCGTCGGTTTCGACGTATGAGGATCTGACAACTTAATTGATATATATATATGTGTGTGTGTGTGTGTGTGTGTGTGTGTGTGTGTGTGTGTGTGTAGAAGGCATTTTTGCAACTATATACATTATAATTCTTCACTTCGTAAATGCTACTCGACTATCATAAAAGAACAGTATAAATATCAATTTCAATAGGAAGGAAAAAGTAAAGGCTGAAATGAAATCAAAAAAGAAAGAAAAAGGAAGAAAGGAAGGAAAAAGTAAAGGCTGAAATGAAATCAAAAAAGAAGAAAGAAAAAGTAAGAAAGGAAATAAAAGGAATGGCTGAAATGAAATCAAATAAGAAGAAAGAGAAAGGAAGAAAGGCAGGAAAAAGTAAAGGCTGAAAGGAAATCAAAAAAGAAGAAAGAAAAATTAAGAAAGGGAGGAAAAAGAAACAGCTAAAAGGAAATCATCCAAGAAGAATGCGCAAGAAAGAAAAATAAACCGCTACAAGTTACTTGGCCAAAAAGAATAAAATGTAAGGATAGCTGGAAAAATATCGAACTAAAATGTCGAATGAAGATTGAAGAAAAAAATGTTATAACAGAAAAAGCTTTTCCAGTTAATAAAATAAAAATAATAATTAAAAGAATCAATAAAACAATTTAATTGTTTTATTGATTCTTTTTAAAAATATGAAAATGTATTTGTCTTTGTCCCCGAATAATTTTAACTCCTGATATGTGTAATTGTTACTAGACAGTAACTCTCATTCTTGTCGCTGACTACTAGTCATAAAATTCATCAGTGTTTGCATTTCGTTGCTCAGTGTTGACTCCAGTGTCCGCTTATATATATATATATATATATATATATATATATATATATATATATATATATATACGCTTTTTCTTATATTGAGCACTTTTGTCCATATATATAATTTTTATTTTTCACTTTGTAAATAAATGGACTAGTCGACTATCATAAAAGTATTGTATAAATATCAATATTTGAATTTTACAGCGGCCACTTTTCTGTCCGTACTTTCTGATGTTCGTCCTGCAGGAAACTCAGAGATGTTCTGACCCCTATTCTTGTCGATTTGCAGCCTGATGATCTATGGTATAAATTGGCGTTACGCAACTTTTTTTAAGTTGCCATTGTGTTTGCGCCATAAAACGGAAAGAACGATCAGCTCGAAGCTTCAAATCAACTCGTTATCTAAAAACGACTTGCTTCATCAAAAGATGAGAAGCGTCTACCCTGACAAGATAACCACCGCAGCGCATTCCTGTTCTGATGAACATTACTTCAATGCGCGATATATTACAGCTCTTAAGGTACTACAAAAATGTACGAAAGCTGGAAAAACTAAATAAAAAAATTATAAAAATGCTTCCTTCATATTTAACGAAAGATGTTTAAAAGAAAGGTTACTACCCGAAAAAAGACAATAATGAAATATATATTATATATATATATATATGTGTGTGTGTGTGTGTGTGTGTGTGTGTAAAATATATATAGAAAATAGGAAAGAACTCTTTAGGTAAATAATCCAAAGTTCTTTAGTATTTTTGTTATTATTTTAAAAAAATAGTGCGTGTTGTATATATATATATATATATATATATATATATACATGTTTCATTAAATAATATAGACAAGTGTTGTCTATTTTATGCAAATTCTTTCATATCGTCTGATAAGCTTAATAACTTTATCATTAAACGAAGAAAGAAAATCACAATATTGATACATATTTTTTAAGTCTAAGCTTTCGGCTTACATAAGCCATTATCAAAGATGACAATTACTGTACAATATATTATGCAATACACAGGCAAGAATGTGATGACAGTCTGTTTCTGTTTACATGGAGGATTTCCAAGCAACGATAAACACGTGCATATAAGACGCTGGAAGCGAAAATCGCACCGCAGCTCATGACGTCATACATCACCACGCGAGAGTTAAACAATTTCTATGTTTTTAAAAAGTCGATTGTACTTACGGTATTGTGGCGGTAAAGCAACGACTCAAGTGATAGTAGCAGATAGAAAAAAACCGCGAGGAGGGTAACCGACAAAAACCAGTGTCACACGACCAACCTTCTCACGAGCCAGAAGCTCACTGATCAGACACAAAAACGCCCCTGCTTTATACAGCCGAGGACCGACCATAATTTGCATGCGAATAACGAGACAACGAGATTTTGCGTGAACTGTCCGAGACCGCCTGGTATAAAACATGGGCGCCGCCATTTTGGCCTAAACCCATTGAGCAACCGGAGTTTGCACATCGCACAGATTCACGGGCGTTTGTGAGGTAGGTCATTTTCACAATTTTCCCCACAGGTATATATGACAGTTGGGTCAAAGGTTAAGTAATTATTTTTGGTGCTTAGTTAGTTCATAGTTGGAAAGGTTAATGAATTTAGCAGTTTTGTTAGGAAGAGTGATATTACCTTTGTATAATTTATTCACTTTTTTATAATTTTAAACCGGTGCTGAGCTTCAGATTTGTTGGTAATTTCTGTGAGTCTGTGTAATTTCCTCCTCTATGAAATTATAAACACAATAAATTAAATATTTGCATCTATAGAAATAATCTACAAAAAAAAAATATTAAAATAATTGTCCATTTTATACTATATATATATATATATATATATATATATATATATATATATAGGGAAAAGTTTATAGTAGTTCCAACGAAAGAAAAATGTATATTTTAGAAAAGAGAGAAACCGGAAATTGTTTTTGGTTATAAAGTGTATTTGTTTTAGTATATAGATTATATTTAATTTCTCATATTTCTGCTACATATGCTTCCAGTCTCGTAAACTTCTTCAGGCAAATCAAAGGAATAATTTTTTAAAAGAAATAAATGTTCTTTTAATATCTCATCGTTCGTTCTCTGTATTTGTTAGTGAGTCTTGAACTTTATACATACATACATATATATATATATATATATATATATATGATGGACTCTCCCGTCGAGTTTGACGTATGAGGTTCCGACGACCACGAACTAATTATCTGCATGCCTATGACGGGCATGACTTTTGAGGCCGACTCGAAAATTGCACAAAAGACCACAAACAGTACAGGAGAATATATTATATCCAGGTGCAATAGGAACACTGTTAGATGTCTTATTTTGCTTTCTCGTTTCATGTAGTCGATTGATAGTCACTTCTCAGTGCAGCTATATCAATCTTGTACTTCTTTAGCTCCAATGCGACCGGAGCTGTTTTTCTTTCTGGTGCTGAGTTGTTGTCCTGGAGAGTTCGTACATTCCAAGTGCCAAGATTAAGTACAGAAGACCACAAACGGTACAGGAGAATGTATTGTATCCAAGTGCAGCTGGAACACTCTTAGATGTCTTCTTTTGCTTTCTCGTTTCATGTAGTCGACTGATGCTTACTTCCCAGTGCAGCTATATCAATTGTTGTCCTGGAGAGTTCGTACATTACAAGTACCAAGATGAAGTTTATGTTGTTTCGTAAAGTTTTTTCGTAGTAGCCGGATATGTGTGGATCTAATTAGATGTAGCTGTCAGAAAGGTGATGGACTATACTGCAGAATTTCCCTATCCTAACAGACAGAAAAATTGATGCAAAAATATATCAGGCATAGACACAGAAGATTTCCAAAAAGGAACCTGATAAACTAAAATATATTATTTGCCCACAGAATTTCAAAAACTGTCAAATTATAGGGACTTTAAAATCAAAGGAACAAGTATGTAGAAATTTCAAACTATGATTATGCCTGTAGTCACAGAGAAATTGGATATGATAATGAATGGTAAGTAATAAATTGGGTAGGATAAAGAATGGTATCGAAAACCATACAAGTAAAATTCCTGGAGACACCAGCATCTCACAACTTTACATACCATCCGCAAAATCCTCTAAACGAAACGTTCCAAATGTGCATAGATATTTCTCCCACAGTGAACTTTTCACTCAAAGACTTTGGAAGAAATCGAAATAGGCACTCAAAACGGCTTTCTGACAAGATGATAATACAAATATTAATAATGAAAATATATAAATAAATAAAACTTAGCGTTCAAATGCAATCATTCCTCTCGATAGTTCTGGAGAAAATAATATCTGAACTGAACTCTGAATGTAAAATTTGGCGTAAGAGATTAGGCCAATAACTGCACGGGGAAAGATGCAACTTTTACGGGAAGGAAACTGCAAGAAATTGGTATGAACATCACCCAAACCGTGTAAAGGAATAGGACCTGTAACAATATTATGGGACTTGACATACAGACAAGAAAAATCAAAGCTAATAGATCAAAGACCACAAGAACAGAATGTACTTATTTATTGACATTGGTAACTTGAAATTATCAAGCACAGATAGTGAAAAACTGTGTTAGCCCGAAATGCTGATTCTGTAATAAATATCCCGAAATAATTCACCATCATGTACCAGATTGCACGGCATTGGCGCCAATAAATATAAAACCCAGAATGATAAAGTGAGTCAATATCTGCATTGGAAATTGGACTTTTACAGAAAAGGAAACGGCAAGAAATTGGCATAAACATCACCCAGATCTGGTTACAGACATGGGACCTGTAATAATTTTAAGGGACGTTACAATGCACACAGAGAGAAGCTAATCGCCCAGACATCGTCATCAAATTACACAAGAACAGAATGTGCCTTTTTATTGACATGTCACTTCCTGCAGATTTTAATGTATCTTTGAATATCTTCAAAGGCTACCAAGATACAAGATTCTTGAAGTAGAAATCTAAAGAATATGGCACACCAATAATTTCAGTTGCAGTTGGAGTCCCCGAATTGATTGCAAAATCTTTCGATAGACACAGTGAAGATATTCTTGATAGCCTATGCCTTAAAGAAATGCAAAAAAGTACTCAAAAGTACGGATAGCACATCATGAACAGCTTTATATATATGTTTGGTCTTGGTTTTTTTGTGTATACAATTGACATTAATCTGTCGTTTTAATCATATTCTTGCATTGAAAACAAGAAAATTTAATCAAAAGTTCTAAATATATCTAACCTGTCGTTTTTAATCAAACGCACACACACATATATATATATATATATATATATATATATATATATATATATATATATATATATATTATATATATATATATATATATATATATATACATTTCATTAAATAATATAGACAAGTGTTGTCAATTTATTTTATGTAAATTTTTTTCGTAACATCTGATAAGTTTAATAACATTATCGTTAAACGAAGTAAGAAATTCACAATATTGATCCATATTTCTTTTTAAATTATTGATCCATATTTTATTAAATTATTGATCCATATTTAAAAAAAAAATAAAAATATGGATCAATATTGTGAATTTCTTTCTTTGTTTAACGATAATGTTATTAAACTTATCAGATGTTATGAAAAAAAATTACATAAAATAGACAACATTTGTCTATATTATTTAATGAAACGTGTATAAATAAAAAATATGCTGCCTAAATAAATACATATAATATTTATAATATATATATATATATATAACGAAAAACTAAAACTTAGCCGACGCGTTTCGTCCTCAGAGGGATGTTATTTTTGTGTATAAGGGTATTACAAAAATGATTAGTGAAAAATGTCATGAAGATATTTCTAATCTTAGGTCTCTGGTTGGGACCCGGATGGAAACGTGTATACAACAGAAATCAAAGAAATAATAATAATAATAATAATAATAATATAGTTTAACCTTATAAATCAAAACTTAATTAGCCAATTCAACGTCAGGTTACTTATTGATTGAACCACTGTCGGAAGAACAGGCCATTGTCTACTGATAATTCTTCCTAAGTAGCTTGGTTTATTTCGCTTTTGATAATGTCTTGGAGGCTTAGCCAGATATATGTTTTCTAAGAATTTTTGAAAACAACTTACCAATACAGAAATTTGCTTGCTGTCTGCAGAAATAATCTGAAGTCAGATAATGTTTATTCACATCTCGTTGAATCGTATAACTTTGATTTCACAAAACAACAAATAAAATTCGTCGAAACACGAGAAACAAAGACGGCATTTTTGTTAACGTATCTACTTTCAACTTTTCTTGTTGTGAGGATAATTTCGTTGCAATGTCAGTTCTTGTGTGACGTCATCACAATGCACATTCGACGAGTTTAACACATATTTGAACATTGAAAAGATGAATTTCATGCAAAGTTTCGACGTTCCGATTTTCATAATGGTTGGAAATACAGTTGAAAATGCTGAATCTTGGAATATGAGGACGCTATCTATATTCAAGGATATCGCACTTCTTGCATTGAAAACAACAAAAAAATTAATCAAAAGTTCTAAATATCACTAATAAGTCGATTTTAATCAAACATCCACACACACACGCATATATATATATATATATATATATATATATATATATATATATATATGCGTGTGTGGGGGGTGTATGTATTTATGTATATTGTATAATAAACAAATGAGGACACTACAAAAATAGTGCTTGATGATATGAAAAATATATTAACTAATATAAGGAATATATTAAAAGAACGATACGCACACATATATATATATATATATATATAACGAAAAATTGTGTGCGTGTATTGTATCTTGTTTTGTAGATACAATTGTATCTATAACTAACATATGAGCGTAAATTATACTAAAATAATTGTCTAAATTAGTCCATTTCATAGTAAATATATATGTGTGTGTATGTGTGTATGTGTCTGTGTGTCTGTGAGAGTATTACAAAAATGGCCACATATGCATCATATATATATATATATATATATATATGTGTGTGTGTGTGTGTGTATAAGGAATATATACATATATATGTGTGTGTGTGTGTGTGTATTGTATTTTGTATCTATAACAATAACATATAAACGAAAATTATACTAAAATAAGTGTCGAAATTAGTCCATTTCTATATATATATATATATATATATATATATGTGTGTGTGTGTGTGTGTGTGTGTGAAGAAATTTAATGGATAAAGTGCTCAATATCAGGATAGAGCGTATGTAAATATAAAAGTGAACAGGCGGCCTGACGATTGCGTCTAGCATGAAATAGCATGTCGCCTCTGAGTTTTGACTTCAATGTTCACTTTATATATATATATATATATATATATATATATATATATATATATATATATATAAAATAAGTAAAGACAATCCTTAAAAGTCCATTTCGGTTATAATTTATTTTATGAATATATTTAAGGTTTTTTTAGAAAATGAATTCTATTTGAACAGACGAACCGAAAAGGGGGACGAAAAAAGACAGAAAAAGGAAAATTTTTATGATATAAAAGGAAGAAAAAAAAAAGAAAAATTTAAATATAAAATTAAAATAAATCGGTCTGAAGAGTTGAATGTTCAAATAAATATACATCTGAAATAAATTATAACCGAAATGGATTTTTTAAGGATTGTCTTTACTTATTATTATTATTGTGCTCTGTTCTTACATTGAGCTCTCTATGGATTAATGTCCTCCTTGGAATTATCCCTACCAATTGGTATTATATATACCACAAGTTTGCATCCGTTATTAATAAGACATTTAAAAAAAAACATATTAAGATTCCCATTATATTTTTTCATCCTGGATGCTACCTGACGTTTACCAAAAGCAAAATAATTTCCATGATTGAAGATGGCTGAAAGTACAGTCGAAAGTACTTGCGTATTTAAGGATGACATAACAGTTTATAATTTTAAAAAAACAAGGATTATAACATTCATCGAGTGATTGGTAGGTTAAAGCATCTTTAAAATTGATATAGCAGTGATTGGTATGTATATATATATATATATATATATATATATATATATATATATATATATATATATATAAAGACAAAAGCAATTCTTGTTTTTAATTATATTGTTCTTTTACAGATTTTAATTATATCTGAAGATTTACGCATATATATAGGGATTACGGCCATATCACGTTGAAACACCTGTTTCCATACAATTATTGATGTTAAACATCGTTCAATCTGGTGAATACCGAGATGGCTCTCAGCTTCGGAATACCAGATAGATAGATAGATAATTAGATAGATAGATAGATAGATCTTAACTAGCGTTACACTTTCTTTTTTTTTTAACTACGTGTTGAGCATTTTTTTAAATATAACCGTTTCCTGGATACACTGATGAGCTGTGATACAGCGAAACAGTCTGTCTGTAAATGACAATATATACGCCCTCAGAAAATTTAATTCCGGTCGAGCAGTCTGGAGAGGAAACGTGAATTTGTAAACTTAGACTACTACTGCTAATACTGCAAAGTTCTTCCTTAACTTGAGCCCTCTTGGTAATTGGCGTTTTTATTCGAAGAACAAATACATAAAAATCCGCCTTCCGCTCCACCCGGCGCTGATAGCTCAGGGGTAAAATCTCAGACTGATGCTAAATTAGTCGGGTTACGATCCCGGCTTGATGTAATCGGATGTCTAGCCACACTGATGAGCTGTGATATAGCGAAACTGTATGTCTGTGGATATATATATATATATATATATATATATATATATATATATATATATATATATATATATATATATATATAATACAGAATCATTAAAATTTCCATTCAGGTGATATTTTATTTCGTGAACTCAGAAGTCTACATCTTCAGACCAAATTTTACAAATGGAATTCAATTATATTTAGACACAAGAGAAAGAAAAAAGGGGAGGGATAAGGGAAAGAGAGAAAGAGAGGAAAAGAAAGGACTTAAGCCAGTTGCCATGGTGACCAGAATATACTTTATTCCCCGTGTAGACAATTTAAAAAATAGGGTGGGTAATGGAATGATCATATTCCAAAATAGATTCGTTAAAATTGTCTTGTCATATATATATATATATATATATATATATATATATATATATATATATATATACAATAGCAGTAGAGCCCGGCGTTGCCCGGGGATATAACAGTAAGAGATAGATCAAGTATCCACCAGCATAAAGACTGAAAAATAAAATTGACGAAGATTATTGTTTAAGGTTGACGGACACGCATGTCTTAATTTTTTTTTTTTTTTTTTTTTTTTTTGCGAATTGGTCAAACCCAAACTCAAACAAAAACATTGTTTTCAATCGTTATGAGTCTCTACTGATTGAATAGAATAATTTTATAAACAATTGTCTTGTAAATGGAATTTTTAAAGCATTCTGAATGTAAAAATAAAGAAAAAAGTGTGCAAGACAATAAGAAACACTACATGCCAAAAAAAAGTGAAGTTTTGTTGAAATCGATTGAAAAATGTAGGTAGCCTTTCTGTAATCTTTTAGTTTTACAATTTATGATTTTTACTTATTGAATACAGTAAAAAAATTGCATATTTTGCTTGTGGTGATTCATAATTAGAATTCTGATTAGAATATATTTTCCACTCGTTGTTTCTAATACAAAAATATTAACTTTATTTGGGTTTATTAATTATGATCTAACAAATCTTATTCATTTAGTAGCCTTTCTGTAATAATAATCTTTTTACAATTTATGATTTTTACTTATTGAATGCAGTAAAAAAATTGGACACCATGTGTATTTAAAGTAGTTTCCCGTTCCGGTTATTATTTTTAGTTAGGACTTGTGTATGTTTAGATTTCATTATCTTTCCCTAAAGATAAAGAATTTATTCCGATGTTTGTATTCGTACAATCAGTAGAGATCGTTAGATTATTGTTTAAGGTTGACGGACACGCATGTCTTAATTAGTTTTTTTTTATTATTTTTTACGAATTGGTCAAACCCAAACTCAAACAAAAACATTGTTTTCAATCGTTATGAGTCTCCCAATTGAATAGAATTTTATTATAAATAATTGTCTTGTAAATGGAATTTTTAAAGCATTCTGAATGTTAAAAATAAAGAAAAAGTGTGCAAGAGAATAAGAAACACTACCTGCCAAAAAAAAGTGAATTTTTTTTTTATCGTCTGAAAAGTATAGGAAATCCGGTCCCATATTTAAAGGAACACACACACACAAACAACCCGATGTGAGTTGTCCCCCTTCCATTTTCACGATGTCTCTTAATCGTGTTTTCAAATTGATTTTGTGCAAAAACAATTGTATTTTTCCCATTTTTGGCGCTATTAGAACCACCGCAAGGTAATTTTATGTAGTCTTGTGAAGTTTTGTTGAAATCGGTTGAAAAATTTAGGAAATCCGATCCAATATATAAACGTTACAGACACACACACACACACACACACACAATCTGCGTTTTATAATAAGTAAGATATATATATATATATATATATGTGTGTGTGTGTGTGTGTATTAGGATAAGAATAGGATAGAAATGTTCATGAATCTAACATACTTCGCTTTTATTAAAGCTTCATCAGAGGATGAAATATGGATACAAAATATAAAATTCAGCCATTTTTTGTACTGTGTGTTTTTCACTGGTTAAGCAGACGTCCCGTTTATCTGTCTTGTCAAGCAACGTTCATGTAGATAATTCATGTTTGCCAATGGGATGTTTAGCCACACTAATGAGCTATACTGGTGCGTTTATGAAAAAAATAAATACAGCGAATCAAGATGTCTGCTGATGAAGATATTAGCTCTGGATGAAATAATTTAATCGGTCGAACGAATTTATAAACAGTCAATATTATTGCTGATAATGCATGGTGTGTTTATGAAAAAATCAACATGCAAAAATTCGCATTTCTCTAAGGGTTACGAGTGATCGGGTTTCGGACCTAAGCGATCGAATATCTAGCCACATTAATGAGCTGTGATACAGCGAAACAGTATGTCTGCGGATGACTATATATATATATATATATATATATATATATATATATATATATATATATATATATAAATATATAATAAATGACAATTGGAAAAAAAAATCTTAGATTTGGCCGACGCGTTTCCGCTTCCGACTTTTTCAAGGCAAAAATCGAAGTGTCTTTGTTGTTATAGTTACATTTTAAAAAATCCCAATTTTAAAAGATAGACGCTTTTGTCTAAGCCTTTTTCTGGTTAATGTAAATTTCCTTTATACTAAGAGATTTTTTTTTTTTTTTGGAGTAGAAGAGACGGCTACATTTAAAAGTTTCAAAAGTGAAAGGGTGAGAGCGGGATGGCAGCCTCGTAGGGCGCTTGAATTCATGAATTCCGGGAACCAGCGAAAGCAGCTCATCGGAGCAATTACCATGAAAGTATTTGTAAAAAAAAAGACAGAGAAAGGCGACGGAACGTCTGTGAGAGAGCGGTTGCAAACGAGATGCCAGATCAGGGCCAATTACATTGCATATCCGTCTCTGGATCTTATCAAGAACCCCGAGACAAACAGAAGGGTCTCCAGACCATATATGGCAGGAATACTCCATACAAGGACGAATGGTTGATTTGTAGATTTGAAGGATCGATTCCGGGGAGAAAAATTTCCTGGTGCGTCACAGAATCGTCATCGTCGTCGGCTTTATCTCGATCCTAGAATTTAATTTCTTCTTTGCTGATCGTTTCCGTTAATGATAATGGCGTCGATGGTTAAATCCATCTCCATTGTGCACGTTCATGAAATGCTGCTCTCGCTATCCATTCTCTATCAGCGCAAAAATTGTTTGGAAGTGAAACAACATCAGACTCCAAGAGAGTGTTGATGACGTGAATAATAGTAATATAGTTTGAACCTTATAAAACAAAACTTAATTAGCTAATTCAACGTCAAGTTATTTATTGATAGATCCACTGTCGTAACTACCGTCTATTGTCTACTAATAATTCTTACTAAATAGCTTGGTCTCTTACGCTTTTGATAATATCTTAGAGGGTGAGTCAGTGTTATGTTTTCTAAGACTTAAAACCAATAAGAGAAATTTATTTACTGCTACCTGCAAATTAAAGTTGGACAATTCTACTTGTTGAATCGAGTAACTGGTTTTACAAAAAAACATTAAACTCGCCTAAACATGAGAAACGAAAACAACACTTTTGTTAACGTATCTACTTTATACTTTTGTTTCTTGTGGGGACAATTTCGTTGCAATGTCAGGTCTCGTGTGACGTTAGCACATTCGCCGATTTTAACACGTATTCGCAAATTGAAAAGAAGAATTCCATCTAATGTTTTCGCGATTCGATCTTCATGATGCTTGAAAAAACAGAATATGTATACAATAACTATATTCAATCAGAAAAAATCAGAAGTGGCTGGCCACATATGGAGAGAAAAGATGGGATCACCGCCCTCTGTGGGATCAGCTTGGGAGCATATACAAAGAACATCATTGGAAAATTCGTAAATTTAAGAAATCAGCACATATTCTAGGCCACAAAAATCTTTTGAGACGACCAAGCATAGAAAAGAACACAATATAGGAAGTAGTGCCAGAGAAAATTGATAACAACGATAAAAATTGCAATATGAGCTCTGGCAAAAGCATGCAATGATAACAGCAAAAATTTGCAATATCAGCACTGGTAAAAATGATGCTGAAGACATTAGGTTTATAATACTCAGAAATTTATACACAGATGTCTTCAAAAACAGTGGATAAATGCGTTAGTTAGATCCAGTGACAGGACCCAAAGAGAGTGAGTTTAATACACGGTTAAGGCAGTGGAGAAGTTTCAGAGGGAAATTAACACATGATAATTGATAACTGACATCCATTAAACATGGCACGTGGTGAGCGAAATAAAGGGTTAAGTTCAACATTCCGAGCGTACGACGGCCGAAACATTGTAATAAATATGGCGACAAAGATGGGGACAATAGTCCGAATAATGTAAATAGTCTACGTAATACCTAATCTCAGAAATATAGACAGATACTGAAGGGCCGAAACATTGTAATAAATATGGCGACAAAGATGGGGACAATAGTCCGAATAATGTAAATAGTCTACGTAATACCTAATCTCAGAAATATAGACAGATACTGAAGGGCCGAAACATTGTAATAAATATGGCGACAAAGATGGGGACAATAGTCCGAATAATGTAAATAGTCTACGTAATACCTAATCTCAGAAATATAGACAGATACTGAAGGGCCGAAACATTGTAATAAATATGGCGACAAAGATGGGGACAATAGTCCGAATAATGTAAATAGTCTACGTAATACCTAATCTCAGAAATATAGACAGATACTGAAAGGCCGAAAATTGTAATAAATATGGCGACAAAGATGGGGACAATAGTCCGAATAATAATAAATGTACATAATACCTCATCTCAGAAATATAGACAGATACTGAAAGGCCGAAACATTGTAATAAATATGGCGACAAAGATGGGGACAATAGTCCGAATAATGTAAAAATAGTCTACGTAATACCTAATCTCAGAAATATAGACAGATACTGAAGGGCCGAAACATTGTAATAAATATGGCGACAAAGATGGGGACAATAGTCCGAATAATGTAAATAATGTACATAATACCTCATCTCAGAAATATAGACAGATACTGAAAGGCCGAAACATTGTAATAAATATGGCGACAAAGATGGGGACAATAGTCCGAATAATGTAAATAGTCTACGTAATACCTAATCTCAGAAATATAGACAGATACTGAAAGGCCGAAACATTGTAATAAATATGGCGACAAAGATGGGGACAATAGTCCGAATAATGTAAATAGTCTACGTAATACCTAATCTCAGAAATATAGACAGATACTGAAGGGCCGAAACATTGTAATAAATATGGCGACAAAGATGGGGACAATAGTCCGAATAATATAAATAATGTACATAATACCTCATCTCAGAAATATAGACAGATACTGGAAACATTGTAATAAATATGGCGACAAAGATGGGGACAATAGTCCGAATAATGTAAATAGTCTACGTAATAACTAATCTCAGAAATATAGACAGATACTGAAGGGCCGAAACATTGTAATAAATATGGCGACAAAGATGGGGACAATAGTCCGAATAATGTAAATAGTGTACATATTACCTCATCTCAGAAATATAGACAGATACTGAAAGGCCGAAACATTGTAATAAATATGGCGACAAAGATGGGGACAATAGTCCGAATAATGTAAATAGTCTACGTAATACCTAATCTCAGAAATATAGACAGATACTGAAGGGCCGAAACATTGTAATAAATATGGCGACAAAGATGGGACAATAGTCCGAATAATGTAAATAATGTACATATTACCTAATCTCAGAAATATAGACAGATACTGAAAGGCCGAAACATTGTAATAAATATGGCGACAAAGATGGGGACAATAGTCCGAATAATGTAAATAGTCTACGTAATACCTAATCTCAGAAATATAGACAGATACTGAAGGGCCGAAACATTGTAATAAATATGGCGACAAAGATGGGGACAATAGTCCGAATAATGTAAATAATGTACATAATACCTCATCTCAGAAATATAGACAGATACTGAAAGGCCGAAACATTGTAATAAATATGGCGACAAAGATGGGGACAATAGTCCGAATAATGTAAATAATGTACATAATACCTCATCTCAGAAATATAGACAGATACTGAAGGGGAAACATTGTAATAAATATGGCGACAAAGATGGGGACAATAGTCCGAATAATGTAAATAATATATTACCTCATCTCAGAAATATAGACAGATACTGAAAGGCCGAAACATTGTAATAAATATGGCGACAAAGAAGGGGACAATAGTCCGAATAATGTAAATAGTCTACGTAATACCTCATCTCAGAAATATAGACAGATACTGAAAGGGCCGAAACATTGTAATAAATATGGCGACAAAGATGGGGACAATAGTCCGAATAATGTAAATAGTGTACATATTACCTCATCTCAGAAATATAGACAGATACTGAAAGGCCGAAACATTGTAATAAATATGGCGACAAAGATGGGGACAATAGTCCGAATAATGTAAATAGTCTACGTAATACCTAATCTCAGAAATATAGACAGATACTGAAAGGCCGAAACGTTGTAATAAATATGGCGACAAAGATGGGGACAATAGTCCGAATAATGTAAATAATGTACATATTACCTCATCTCAGAAATATAGACAGATACTGAAAGGGCGGAACGTTGTAATAAATATGGCGACAAAGATGGGGACAATAGTCCAAATAATGTAAATAGTCTACGTAATACCTAATCTCAGAAATATAGACAGATACTGAAGGGCCGAAACATTGTAATAAATATGGCGACAAAGATGGGGACAATAGTCCGAATAATGTAAATAATGTACATAATACCTAATCTCAGAAATATAGACAGATACTGAAGGGCCGAAACATTGTAATAAATATGGCGACAAAGATGGGGACAATAGTCCGAATAATGTAAATAATAAAACATAATACCTCATCTCAGAAATATAGACAGATACTGAAGGGCCGAAACATTGTAATAAATATGGCGACAAAGATGGGGACAATAGTCCGAATAATGTAAATAATGTACGTATTACCTCATCTCAGAAATATAGACAGATACTGAAAGGCCGAAACATTGTAATAAATATGGCGACAAAGATGGGGACAATAGTCCGAATAATGTAAATAGTCTACGTAATACCTCATCTCAGAAATATAGACAGATACTGAAGGGCCGAAACATTGTAATAAATATGGCGACAAAGATGGGGACAATAGTCCGAATAATGTAAATAGTGTACATATTACCTCATCTCAGAAATATAGACAGATACTGAAAGGCCGAAACATTGTAATAAATATGGCGACAAAGATGGGGACAATAGTCCGAATAATGTAAATAGTCTACGTAATACCTAATCTCAGAAATATAGACAGATACTGAAGGGTCGAAACATTGTAATAAATATGGCGACAAAGATGGGGTCAATAGTCCGAATAATGTAAATAGTCTACGTAATACCTAATCTCAGAAATATAGACAGATACTGAAAGGCCGAAACGTTGTAATAAATATGGCGACAAAGATGAGGACAATAATCCGAATAATGTAAATAGTGTACATATTACCTCATCTCAGAAATATAGACAGATACTGAAAGGCCGGAACGTTGTAATAAATATGGCGACAAAGATGGGGACAATAGTCCGAATAATGTAAATAGTCTACGTAATACCTAATCTCAGAAATATAGACAGATACTGAAGGGCCGAAACATTGTAATAAATATGGCGACAAAGATGGGGACAATAGTCCGAATAATGTAAATAATGTACATAATACCTAATCTCAGAAATATAGACAGATACTGAAAGGCCGAAACATTGTAATAAATATGGCGACAAAGATGGGGACAATAGTCCGAATAATGTAAATAATGTACATAATACCTCATCTCAGAAATATAGACAGATACTGAAAGGCCGAAACATTGTAATAAATATGGCGACAAAGATGGGGACAATAGTCCGAATAATGTAAATAATGTACATAATACCTAATCTCAGAAATATAGACAGATACTGAAAGGCCGAAACGTTGTAATAAATATGGCGACAAAGATGGGGACAATAGTCCGAATAATGTAAATAGTCTACATAATACCTAATCTCAGAAATATAGACAGATACTGAAAGGCCGAAACGTTGTAATAAATATGGCGACAAAGATGAGGACAATAATCCGAATAATGTAAATAGTGTACATATTACCTCATCTCAGAAATATAGACAGATACTGAAAGGCCGGAACGTTGTAATAAATATGGCGACAAAGATGGGGACAATAGTCCGAATAATGTAAATAGTCTACGTAATACCTAATCTCAGAAATATAGACAGATACTGAAAGGCCGAAACGTTGTAATAAATATGGCGACAAAGATGAGGACAATAGTCCGAATAATGTAAATAGTGTACATAATACCTCATCTCAGAAATATAGACAGATACTGAAAGGGCCGAAACGTTGTAATAAATATGGCGACAAAGATGGGGACAATAGTCCGAATAATGTAAATAGTCTACGTAATACCTAATCTCAGAAATATAGACAGATACTGAAAGGCCGAAACGTTGTAATAAATATGGCGACAAAGATGGGGACAATAGTCCGAATAATGTAAATAGTCTACGTAATACCTAATCTCAGAAATATAGACAGATACTGAAAGGCCGAAACGTTGTAATAAATATGGCGACAAAGATGAGGACAATAGTCCGAATAATGTAAATAGTCTACATAATACCTCATCTCAGAAATATAGACAGATACTGAAAGGCCGAAACGTTGTAATAAATATGGCGACAAAGATGGGACAATAGTCCGAATAATGTAAATAGTCTACGTAATACCTAATCTCAGAAATATAGACAGATACTGAAAGGCCGAAACGTTGTAATAAATATGGCGACAAAGATGGGGACAATAGTCCGAATAATGTAAATAGTCTACGTAATACCTAATCTCAGAAATATAGACAGATACTGAAAGGCCGAAACGTTGTAATAAATATGGCGACAAAGATGGGGACAATAGTCCGAATAATGTAAATAGTCTACATAATACCTAATCTCAGAAATATAGACAGATACTGAAAGGCCGAAACGTTGTAATAAATATGGCGACAAAGATGGGACAATAGTCCGAATAATGTAAATAGTCTACGTAATACCTAATCTCAGAAATATAGACAGATACTGAAAGGCCGAAACGTTGTAATAAATATGGCGACAAAGATGGGGACAATAGTCGAATAATGTAAATAGTCTACATATTACCTAATCTCAGAAATATAGACAGATACTGAAAGGCCGAAACGTTGTAATAAATATGGCGACAAAGATGGGGACAATAGTCCGAATAATGTAAATAGTCTACGTAATACCTAATCTCAGAAATATAGACAGATACTGAAGGGCCGAAACATTGTAATAAATATGGCTACAAAGATGGGGACAATAGTCCGAATAATGTAAATAATGTACATAATACCTAATCTCAGAAATATAGACAGATACTGAAAGGCCGAAACATTGTAATAAATATGGCGACAAAGATGGGGACAATAGTCCGAATAATGTAAATAGTCTACATAATACCTCATCTCAGAAATATAGACAGATACTGAAAGGCCGAAACATTGTAATAAATATGGCGACAAAGATGGGGACAATAGTCCGAATAATGTAAATAATGTACATAATACCTCATCTCAGAAATATAGACAGATACTGAAAGGCCGAAACATTGTAATAAATATGGCGACAAAGATGGGGACAATAGTCCGAATAATGTAAATAGTCTACGTAATACCTAATCTCAGAAATATAGACAGATACTGAAAGGCCGAAACGTTGTAATAAATATGGCGACAAAGATGGGGACAATAGTCCGAATAATGTAAATAGTGTACATAATACCTCATCTCAGAAATATAGACAGATACTGAAAGGCCGGAACGTTGTAATAAATATTGGCGACAAAGATGGGGACAATAGTCCGAATAATGTAAATAGTCTACATAATACCTAATCTCAGAAATATAGACAGATACTGAAAGGCCGAAACGTTGTAATAAATATGGCGACAAAGATGAGGACAATAGTCCGAATAATGTAAATAGTGTACATAATACCTCATCTCAGAAATATAGACAGATACTGAAAGGCCGGAACGTTGTAATAAATATGGCGACAAAGATGGGGACAATAGTCCGAATAATGTAAATAGTCTACGTAATACCTAATCTCAGAAATATAGACAGATACTGAAAGGCCGAAACGTTGTAATAAATATGGCGACAAAGATGGGGACAATAGTCCGAATAATGTAAATAATCTACATAATACCTAATCTCAGAAATATAGACAGATACTGAAAGGCCGAAACGTTGTAATAAATATGGCGACAAAGATGGGGACAATAGTCCGAATAATGTAAATAGTCTATAATACCTAATCTCAGAAATATAGACAGATACTGAAAGGCCGAAACGTTGTAATAAATATGGCGACAAAGATGGGGACAATAGTCCGAATAATGTAAATAGTCTACGTAATACCTAATCTCAGAAATATAGACAGATACTGAAAGGCCGAAACGTTGTAATAAATATGGCGACAAAGATGGGACAATAGTCCGAATAATGTAAATAGTCTACATAATACCTCATCTCAGAAATATAGACAGATACTGAAAGGCCGAAACGTTGTAATAAATATGGCGACAAAAGATGGGGACAATAGTCCGAATAATGTAAATAGTCTACGTAATACCTAATCTCAGAAATATAGACAGATACTGAAAGGCCGAAACGTTGTAATAAATATGGCGACAAAGATGGGGACAATAGTCCGAATAATGTAAATAGTCTACGTAATACCTCATCTCAGAAATATAGACAGATACTGAAGGGCCGAAACATTGTAATAAATACGGCGACAAAGATGGGGACAATAGTCCGAATAATGTAAATAGTCTACGTAATACCTAATCTCAGAAATATAGACAGATACTGAAAGGCCGAAACGTTGTAATAAATATGGCGACAAAGATGAGGACAATAGTCCGAATAATATAAATAGTCTACGTAATACCTAATCTCAGAAATATAGACAGATACTGAAAGGCCGAAACGTTGTAATAAATATGGTGACAAAGATGGGGACAATAGTCCGAATAATGTAAATAGTCTACGTAATACCTAATCTCAGAAATATAGACAGATACTGAAAGGCCGAAACGTTGTAATAAATATGGCGACAAAGATGAGGACAATAGTCCGAATAATGTAAATAGTGTACATATTACCTCATCTCAGAAATATAGACAGATACTGAAAGGCCGGAACGTTGTAATAAATATGGCGACAAAGATGGGGACAATAGTCCGAATAATGTAAATAGTCTACGTAATACCTAATCTCAGAAATATAGACAGATACTGAAAGGCCGAAACGTTGTAATAAATATGGCGACAAAGATGGGGACAATAGTCCGAATAATGTAAATAGTCTACGTAATACCTAATCTCAGAAATATAGACAGATACTGAAAGGCCGAAACGTTGTAATAAATATGGCGACAAAGATGGGGACAATAGTCCGAATAATGTAAATAGTCTACGTAATACCTAATCTCAGAAATATAGACAGATACTGAAAGGCCGAAACGTTGTAATAAATATGGCGACAAAGATGGGGACAATAATCCGAATAATGTAAATAGTGTACATATTACCTCATCTCAGAAATATAGACAGATACTGAAAGGCCGGAACGTTGTAATAAATATGGCGACAAAGATGGGGCAATAGTCCGAATAATGTAAATAGTCTACGTAATACCTAATCTCAGAAATATAGACAGATACTGAAAGGCCGAAACATTGTAATAAATATGGCGACAAAGATGGGGACAATAGTCCGAATAATGTAAATAGTCTACGTAATACCTAATCTCAGAAATATAGACAGATACTGAAGGGCCGAAACATTGTAATAAATATGGCGACAAAGATGGGGACAATAGTCCGAATAATGTAAATAGTCTACGTAATACCTAATCTCTGAAATATAGACAGATACTGAAAGGCCGAAACGTTGTAATAAATATGGCGACAAAGATGAGGACAATAGTCCGAATAATATAAATAGTCTACGTAATACCTAATCTCAGAAATATAGACAGATACTGAAAGGCCGAAACGTTGTAATAAATATGGCGACAAAGATGGGGACAATAGTCCGAATAATGTAAATAGTCTACGTAATACCTAATCTCAGAAATATAGACAGATACTGAAAGGCCGAAACGTTGTAATAAATATGGCGACAAAGATGAGGACAATAATCCGAATAATGTAAATAGTGTACATATTACCTCATCTCAGAAATATAGACAGATACTGAAAGGCCGGAACGTTGTAATAAATATGGCGACAAAGATGGGGACAATAGTCCGAATAATGTAAATAGTCTACGTAATACCTAATCTCAGAAATATAGACAGATACTGAAAGGCCGAAACGTTGTAATAAATATGGCGACAAAGATGGGGACAATAGTCCGAATAATGTAAATAGTCTACGTAATACCTAATCTCAGAAAGATAGACAGATACTGAAAGGCCGAAACGTTGTAATAAATATGGCGACAAAGATGGGGACAATAGTCCGAATAATGTAAATAGTCTACATAATACCTAATCTCAGAAATATAGACAGATACTGAAAGGCCGGAACGTTGTAATAAATATGGCGACAAAGATGGGGACAATAGTCCGAATAATGTAAATAGTCTACGTAATACCTAATCTCAGAAATATAGACAGATACTGAAAGGCCGGAACGTTGTAATAAATATGGCGACAAAGATGGGGACAATAGTCCGAATAATGTAAATAGTCTACGTAATACCTAATCTCAGAAATATAGACAGATACTGAAAGGCCGAAACGTTGTAATAAATATGGCGACAAAGATGGGGACAATAGTCCGAATAATGTAAATAGTCTACGTAATACCTAATCTCAGAAATATAGACAGATACTGAAAGGCCGGAACGTTGTAATAAATATGGCGACAAAGATGGGGACAATAGTCCGAATAATGTAAATAGTCTACGTAATACCTAATCTCAGAAATATAGACAGATACTGAAAGGCCGGAACGTTGTAATAAATATGGCGACAAAGATGGGGACAATAGTCCGAATAATGTAAATAGTCTACGTAATACCTAATCTCAGAAATATAGACAGATACTGAAAGGCCGGAACGTTGTAATAAATATGGCGACAAAGATGGGGACAATAGTCCGAATAATGTAAATAGTCTACGTAATACCTAATCTCAGAAATATAGACAGATACTGAAAGGCCGAAACGTTGTAATAAATATGGCGACAAAGATGGGGACAATAGTCCGAATAATGTAAATAGTCTACGTAATACCTAATCTCAGAAATATAGACAGATACTGAAAGGCCGGAACGTTGTAATAAATATGGCGACAAAGATGGGGACAATAGTCCGAATAATATAAATAGTCTACGTAATACCTAATCTCAGAAATATAGACAGATACTGAAAGGCCGGAACGTTGTAATAAATATGGCGACAAAGATGGGGACAATAGTCCGAATAATGTAAATAGTCTACGTAATACCTAATCTCAGAAATATAGACAGATACTGAAAGGCCGGAACGTTGTAATAAATATGGCGACAAAGATGGGGACAATAGTCCGAATAATGTAAATAGTCTACATAATACCTAATCTCAGAAATATAGACAGATACTGAAAGGCCGGAACGTTGTAATAAATATGGCGACAAAGATGGGGACAATAGTCCGAATAATGTAAATAGTCTACGTAATACCTAATCTCAGAAATATAGACAGATACTGAAAGGCCGAAACGTTGTAATAAATATGGCGACAAAGATGGGGACAATAGTCCGAATAATGTAAATAGTCTACGTAATACCTAATCTCAGAAATATAGACAGATACTGAAAGGCCGAAACGTTGTAATAAATATGGCGACAAAGATGGGGACAATAGTCCGAATAATGTAAATAGTCTACATAATACCTAATCTCAGAAATATAGACAGATACTGAAAGGCCGGAACGTTGTAATAAATATGGCGACAAAGATGGGGACAATAGTCCGAATAATGTAAATAGTCTACGTAATACCTAATCTCAGAAATATAGACAGATACTGAAAGGCCGAAACGTTGTAATAAATATGGCGACAAAGATGGGGACAATAGTCCGAATAATGTAAATAGTCTACGTAATACCTAATCTCAGAAATATAGACAGATACTGAAAGGCCGAAACATTTGTAATAAATATGGCGACAAAGATGGGGAAAATAGTCCGAATAATGTAAATAATGTACATAATACCTAATCTCAGAAATATAGACAGATACTGAAAGGCCGAAACATTGTAATAAATATGGCGACAAAGATGGGGACAATAGTCCGAATAATGTAAATAATGTACATAATACCTCATCTCAGAAATATAGATAGATACTGAAAGGCCGAAACGTTGTAATAAATATGGCGACAAAGATGGGGACAATAGTCCGAATAATGTAAATAGTCTACGTAATACCTAATCTCAGAAATATAGACAGATACTGAAAGGCCGAAACGTTGTAATAAATATGGCGACAAAGATGGGGACAATAGTCGAATAATGTAAATAGTCTACGTAATACCTAATCTCAGAAATATAGACAGATACTGAAAGGCCGAAACGTTGTAATAAATATGGCGACAAAGATGAGGACAATAATCCGAATAATGTAAATAGTGTACATATTACCTCATCTCAGAAATATAGACAGATACTGAAAAGGCCGGAACGTTGTAATAAATATGGCGACAAAGATGGGGACAATAGTCCGAATAATGTAAATAGTCTACGTAATACCTAATCTCAGAAATATAGACAGATACTGAAAGGCCGAAACGTTGTAATAAATATGGCGACAAAGATGGGGACAATAGTCCGAATAATGTAAATAGTCTACGTAATACCTAATCTCAGAAATATAGACAGATACTGAAAGGCCGAAACGTTGTAATAAATATGGCGACAAAGATGGGGACAATAGTCCGAATAATGTAAATAGTCTACGTAATACCTAATCTCAGAAATATAGACAGATACTGAAAGGCCGAAACGTTGTAATAAATATGGCGACAAAGATGGGACAATAGTCCGAATAATGTAAATAGTCTACGTAATACCTAATCTCAGAAATATAGACAGATACTGAAAGGCCGAAACGTTGTAATAAATATGGCGACAAAGATGGGACAATAGTCCGAATAATGTAAATAGTCTACGTAATACCTAATCTCAGAAATATAGACAGATACTGAAAGGCCGAAACGTTGTAATAAATATGGCGACAAAGATGAGGACAATAGTCCGAATAATGTAAATAGTGTACATATTACCTCATCTCAGAAATATAGACAGATACTGAAAGGCCGGAACGTTGTAATAAATATGGCGACAAAGATGGGGACAATAGTCCGAATAATGTAAATAGTCTACGTAATACCTAATCTCAGAAATATAGACAGATACTGAAAGGCCGAAACATTGTAATAAATATGGCGACAAAGATGGGGACAATAGTCCGAATAATGTAAATAGTCTACGTAATACCTAATCTCAGAAATATAGACAGATACTGAAAAGGCCGAAACGTTGTAATAAATATGGCGACAAAGATGGGGACAATAGTCCGAATAATGTAAATAGTCTACGTAATACCTAATCTCAGAAATATAGACAGATACTGAAAGGCCGAAACGTTGTAATAAATATGGCGACAAAGATGGGGACAATAATCCGAATAATGTAAAGATACCTCATCTCAGAAATATAGACAGATACTGAAAGGCCGGAACGTTGTAATAAATATGGCGACAAAGATGGGGACAATAGTCCGAATAATATAAATAGTCTACGTAATACCTAATCTCAGAAATATAGACAGATACTGAAAGGCCGAAACGTTGTAATAAATATGGCGACAAAGATGGGGACAATAGTCCGAATAATGTAAATAGTCTACGTAATACCTAATCTCAGAAATATAGACAGATACTGAAGGCCGAAACGTTGTAATAAATATGGCGACAAAGATGGGGACAATAGTCCGAATAATGTAAATAGTCTACGTAATACCTAATCTCAGAAATATAGACAGATACTGAAAGGCCGAAACGTTGTAATAAATATGGCGACAAAGATGAGGACAATAGTCCGAATAATATAAATAGTCTACGTAATACCTAATCTCAGAAATATAGACAGATACTGAAAGGCCGAAACGTTGTAATAAATATGGCGACAAAGATGGGGACAATAGTCCGAATAATGTAAATAGTCTACGTAATACCTAATCTCAGAAATATAGACAGATACTGAAAGGCCGAAACGTTGTAATAAATATGGCGACAAAGATGAGGACAATAATCCGAATAATGTAAATAGTGTACATATTACCTCATCTCAGAAATATTGACAGATACTGAAAGGCCGGAACGTTGTAATAAATATGGCGACAAAGATGAGGACAATAATCCGAATAATGTAAATAGTCTACATATTACCTCATCTCAGAAATATTGACAGATACTGAAAGGCCGAAACGTTGTAATAAATATGGCGACAAAGATGGGGACAATAGTCCGAATAATGTAAATAGTCTACGTAATACCTAATCTCAGAAATATAGACAGATACTGAAAGGCCGAAACGTTGTAATAAATATGGCGACAAAGATGGGGACAATAGTCCGAATAATGTAAATAGTCTACATAATACCTAATCTCAGAAATATAGACAGATACTGAAAGGCCGAAACGTTGTAATAAATATGGCGACAAAGATGGGGACAATAGTCCGAATAATGTAAATAGTCTACATATTACCTCATCTCAGAAATATAGACAGATACTGAAAGGCCGGAACGTTGTAATAAATATGGCGACAAAGATGGGGACAATAGTCCGAATAATGTAAATAGTCTACGTAATACCTAATCTCAGAAATATAGACAGATACTGAAAGGCCGAAACGTTGTAATAAATATGGCGACAAAGATGGGGACAATAGTCCGAATAATGTAAATAGTCTACGTAATACCTAATCTCAGAAATATAGACAGATACTGAAAGGCCGAAACGTTGTAATAAATATGGCGACAAAGATGGGGACAATAGTCCGAATAATGTAAATAGTGTACATATTACCTAATCTCAGAAATATAGACAGATACTGAAAGGCCGGAACGTTGTAATAAATATGGCGACAAAGATGGGGCAATAGTCCGAATAATGTAAATAGTCTACGTAATACCTAATCTCAGAAATATAGACAGATACTGAAAGGCCGAAACTTTGTAATAAATATGGCGACAAAGATGGGGACAATAGTCCGAATAATGTAAATAGTCTACGTAATACCTCATCTCAGAAATATAGACAGATACTGTATTCAATTATTCCGCACTTCTTGTATTCTGTAGGACTTACGGTCATATCACGTCTAAACATCGGTTCCAGTACGATCACCGAAGTTAAGCAACGACGAGCTTGGTCAATACGTCGATTTGTGGGAGTATAATGGATAATGTCTTGGAATTATTCACCTCCGTGCAAAATAGTCCTGGGATAAGCATAAACGCACTTATTCTCCCCCAGTTCTGCGTTAATGAGTGAGACTAATACCACTAAATCATTATTATCTCCCCACACCTGCAAATCTGATAATTCAAAAATATTTTCTGGCTTAAATAACCCGCAAATAGTAGGTAAGTCCTAGAAAACGAATAAATCATTATATATATATATATATATATATATATATATATATATATATATATATATATATATATATATATATATATATATGTCCTGGGTATGACGGTAAACTACATCCGGCAGCAAGTCGTCTCATCGGGAGATTGGAGGATTTAAGGGCGTGGAGCCACCTTTTAATAGCTGTTGTTCCCAGGTCCGCCCTGACCCGGGGTGGTAGCACCTGTTAGGTTCCCAACTATGGGCAAATAGTATCTACCAGGGCTGACCAAGCTCTTTAGTGTTATAGAACACGACTGGTCTAGGAGATGGAAAACTCTTACACGAAAAGCCTGGGGTATATTGTCTGCTTCGTCTGTGGCATTTATTTGCATCGACTAAGTGTACCAATAGTTCCGAAAAGTGTGGATGCTTCTGCAAAAGCCTTCACCACTTTAATCAAATCACTTGTGTGAGTTTCCTGGCGGTTTACCTTGTTTCGTTCTTATCCAAGATCTAAAAGGTCTGCCAATCTAACAGTGATCTCAACTCACAATTCTCACACCGGCTCCATATTTGGCCTTCTTTGTAAATCACTAGCGGGTCTTAAATGCCACTTTAGATTATCGCATAAATTTTCATAACTGAATCAATAAGCTGGCAGATTCTCATACGTCGAAACCTACGGGAGAGTTCATTATATATATATATATATATATATATATATATATATATATATATATATATATAAAAGAAATATGTTGTAGTGGTTCCAACGAGAGAAAAGTATGTATATTAAAAAGAAGAGGGGTGCCGCAAACGTTTTTGGTTGTAATGTGGATTTATTGAGAAAAAATATTATACTTTGTTTTACATAATTTCACGACACGTGTTTCTGGTCTGGTCTCGCAACCGTCTTCAGGTGAAAGTGGAGATTTTTACATATTATTAAAAATAATTAATTTTTCTTCATGTTCAATGTGGAATATTCTCGATATGAGACATTCTGTTTGTGTGTTGGCAATCCGAATTTTCTTTCTAGAATTGTCAATGAAGAGTTCTGCGTGAAGGGTCATAAAACAATTAAGGTTTGTCCAGCGAGTAGTTATCGGCATTTAATCTTTTAATGTTTTAGTGACCTCTATGTGCTCTTGGATCTGTTTCTATTTTGGCGTAGGAAACAGTACAAAAGTTTTCTGTTGTGTGTTTTAGGTTTCTAGATTGGCGTTTGCTCTTAATTATTTTGGTTGTTTTTAGTATATTATTCAGTTTATTATTCTTGCTAAGTAAATCTAGATTTTTTGTGATTTTTGGGAATATTTCTGGGTTGTTTTTGTTGTACGTTGAGACATATGCTAGAGTTATAAAATATAAAATTGACAGACAACAGAAAACTTTTTGTATCACAACACATTTTCAAATGTAACCAGGGTAAGTTTAATATCATGCCGATATATCAAACAGACAATTACTCGTATCTACAAATACAGGAAAAAAACTTTATAGACAAATTCAAACCCGAACTGAATAGATCGTAACCCCCCCCAAAAAAAAAAAAAAAAACATGCACACAGGGTGACCAAATACAATGATCGCTCACATACATGGACGCACACTCATATACGGGAGACACGAGGAGATATATATATGTGTATGTACACATACATACATTTATGTATGTATATGCGGATGTTGACAACTTAAGAAGTACGTGTGTGTGTGTGTGTGTGCGTGTGTATGTATGTGTGTGTGTGTGTGTGTACTGGTTCCATGTAGCTTGGGAAATATGTGTGTATATGTGTGTGTGTACTGACTACTTGTGGTGGGATAGTGTGTATGTGCGTATGTGTGTGTATGCGTGTATAAGTACAAATAAGTTTACGAATTCCTCGTAGTAAGGAAATATACGCACGCATATATACACGCATGCTGACAGGAACACGCCAAAATAGAAACAGATCCAAGAGCACATAGAGGTCACTAAAACATTAAAAGATTAAATGCCGATAACTACTCGCTGGACAAACCTTAATTGTTTTATGACCCTTCACGCAGAACTCTTCATTGACAATTCTAGAAAGAAAATTCGGATTGCCAACACACAAACAGAATGTCTCATATCGAGAATATTCCACATTGAACATGAAGAAAAATTAATTATTTTTAATAATATGTAAAAATCTCCACTTTCACCTGAAGACGGTTGCGAGACCAGACCAGAAACACGTGTCGTGAAATTATGTAAAACAAAGTATAATATTTTTTCTCAATAAATCCACATTACAACCAAAAACGTTTGCGGCACCCCTCTTCTTTTTAATATATATATATATATATATATATATATTTCCAATAGGATAGAATTCAGTTTAGTGTCTAGGACAGAACAAGAATATAATATAAAAGGCTCAAAAACTAATATTCCCTGGTTATAATTTATTACATTATTGAAATCGTAATCACGATCCAATTCATGAGACCTACGAATTCAAACATACATATATATATATATATATATATATATATATGAAGAAATGTAGTCTTAAGGTGTGCTATATTTATGGGTTAAAGTGCTCAATATCAGAGATAGAGGGTGTGTAAATATAAAAATGAACATTGACGTCAACACTTACAGGCGACAGTCTGTTTCCTGCTAGACGCAATCGTCAGGCCACGAGTGCTGTTATTTTTCTCGCCTACTTATATATACGGGTCAGTGGTGTATTGTGGGTAGTCTATTTTGGCGGTTATTTAACTGGAACTCGTTTATTTGTTTATTTATTTATTTATTTGGGTTAAATTATTTTGCTTGTCATTAATTATTTTTATTTTTATTTTTTATACATTTTTTTATTTTTTTATTTTAATCGGTGTTTTATTAACGTAGTAAAAATTTGTTTATATCTCTTATTCAATAGTTTTGGTTTGGGAAGATAATTAAAACTATTTATTCAATTTTGGGGTCCATTGTTGTAGTTTATTCTAAGTATTATTTTGGCAGGAGAAGTTTTTAATTTGTTTATTAGTTTATATATTTATTTGGATTGATTATCTTTATTTGTTTTGTTTTTTTTCTAACGGTTGTCATTAATTATTGGGATCGGTTTGTTAGTTTATTTATTTATTTATTAGGATGAATTTAGATTAATTTATTTTACTTGTTTTTTATTATTTATTTATTATACTGCATATTTTTATTTATTTACTCTTTTCGGTTTTCGATTTTTAAGTAACGTAGTATTTTTTAATCGTTATATAACAGTTATAGCTATGTTTTTCGTCCCATTTTTGATTTGATTTTTTTAGTCTAACTTATATTTTGGTCATAATTGCTTGTTAATTTTTTTATTATTTACTTCATTTATTTGGGTGTATTGATATTTTTTTATTTTTTATTTATTCTATTTCGTCTATTTTAACGGGTGGGATTTGGTAAATGGAAAACCGAGTAAATAAAAATATGCAGTATAATAAATAAATAATAAAGAACAAGTAAAATAAATTAATCTAAATTCATCCAAATAAATAAACAAACTAACAAACCGATATTAAGATAGAGGAAGAAATTAAAATAAATAGATAAGTAATAGCTCAAAAGAAAATTTTACAATATAAGGGGGAAAATAAATAGATAAATAAAAGTTAAAACAGATTAAACTTAAGATGAAATTTAAAGATTATAGAGATCAATTATAGATTAAAATGTAAAGGATTATAATAGATAAAACAGATTAAAATTAAATATAGATTAACTTATAAATTAAAACAGATAAAAGCATAAAGTGTTCTTTTACAGATGAATATATATATATATATATATATATATGTATGTGCGCAATGCAATTGGATTTTTTCCAGGGAAGGTCTACTCAGTAACCAGAAACACAGCAACACCAACAGTCTATTGTATATGACGATTTGGTAATGACATGCTTTGAATGCCCAAGCTCCATTAGGGTGTGAAAGTCCAGGTTTGGCTTGACAACGCATATGAAAAGGCACCTTGGAAGTGATGAGGATCAAAGTCAACTTCCAACACCCGGACATGATTTGATATGCCACAGATGTGACAAGAAATGCAGATCAATGGCTGGCTTTATGAGCCACTGTCATTAACACAACCGATGAATGCAGTGTTGTGGTGGTGGTGGTGGGGGGGTTAACTGAAGGGTTGGACATGTCAATGATGGTCATACTCGCTTTGTGAGTCGAGAGCCACCTATGTATGTATATACATGAATAAAACCAAAGGAAACGTTACTGAGAGTTACGCTATTTGATATCGCTAAAAGGAAAATAAGAGCTCGGGATTTTTTTTCAAATATCCCTTTTCCTAAATGACATAACCCTTCCCCAGATCAATACACATAACTATAAATATATGAAAATTAAAATGAAACATTTAAATCAAAACCTTCTGTTATTTTGAATACGCAGTGTGATAGGTCCTGATCTGGCATCTCGTCCACAGAAACTTGCACACAAACGTGCGGTGGCTTCTCTGTCTTTTCTACAAATAATTTCATGGCAGTTGCTCCAGCGAGCTACTTTCACTGGTACCCAAACTGCATGGATTTAAGCGTGCTACTAGGTTGGTATCTTGGTCTCACCCTTTCACTGTCGAAATGGTTAAATGTAACCGTCTCTTCTACTCCAATAGCTTATTATCTCGCACTTCCCGACAGTGGAACGCCCTTTCTCTTACTTGCTTCCCTTATAGCTATAATCTTCAAATATTCAAATGTAATGTCAATCGACATCTTCCGATGTCTCGATCCTGATCCCCGTCCTTCTCAATATCCTGTCCTCAAACACCCGTCTTTACTCTTGCTCTCACTCTGTGTAACCCCTTGCGTGCTAGTGGCACTCCCGTCTTGCTTGGGGTGATATGCTTAAAAAAACTGTTGATTTATGTCTCTTCTTCATCTGTGAAGAAATTTTCTTGCATTCACTGCCATATTGGAGAATTGATAACAGTTCAGACCTCTTTCTGTTTCTTCTTTTCATCCTTCTGTAGAACGACCAGTGGAACTCCATTTTGTCTTAGTTGCTTCCCTGATAGCTCTAATCTTTAAATATTCAAATGTAATGTCAATCACCATCTTCTGATGTCCTGATCCTGATCCACATCCTTCTCTTTATCCTTTCCTCAAACAACCCCCTCTTTACTTTTGCTCTCACTCTCTGTAACCCCTTGCATGCTAGTGGCACTAAAAAATTAAAATGAATGCATAAACCTAAAAAAATCCCCAAAATAATTAACTGCATTAAAATGATGAACAACAACAATAACAATATTTACTTTCGTTTATCTAGCATTGAATTAAAATTAAAATTTAATTAAATTATTTCGCTTAACTTCCTTCATAGTTTACCTTGACATTGATAATTATCTTGAGAGTATTTCGCAAATTTAAAAATTTGTACAGTAACATTTTTACTTCCGTTTCTAAATACTTGTGGCAAAATAAAATCCTTACGTTTGCCTTGATAAAGTTCAGCAGAGGACGAATCGCCTCTGTAATGTTTTCTTTCTCCTTTTACTGATATTTTCACAGATATATGTTTTTTTTTTTATGTCTGAATTTTTACACCCACGCACACACACAGCAAACGCAAACTGGTTTATATGATATCTGGTACTCTTCGGATATTATCTCGTATCTTATTTACAAATACAAGAAAAAAAATTCATAGACAAATTTAAACCAGCAGTAAACAAATCATAACCCCACACATATAAACAGACACCATACACATATAGTGGCAAAAGACACTAGTCGGACCACACACACACACACACCATATACAAGTAGTTACTAGATATATATTCTTTATAATAATATAATACATAGATTTTATGTATGGAGAACGAATATATACGCATATACTAGCAAAAACAAAAACATTAGACGGACCACACGCACATATGAACCCTACACACCATACAAAGTGTGTGTGCATATAAACTCTTTCCTTGTAATAAAACAATATATATTTATGGGGAAAGAAAATATATACACATACTAGCAAAAAAACACACACAACAAAAACGGAGAAAGGCTTAAAAAAAATACAGGGGTCATAAAAAGATAAGAAAAAAGATATCCTCCCTTCCCCATTCTCTGACTAATCCTATTTTATTACCCCTTAAGCAAAGGAAGATTTTTACCGCCAGTCTAAGAATTTGGATTACCACCACACACAAAAGACAATGGTTAAACATAAGAAAAAATAATTCTTTTAAGTAATATGTGCAAATAACATTTCTTCGCCTGATAAAGGTCACCAGACCCGAACCTCGTGTACCAAACAATATGGAAAATAAATGATATATATATAAACATCCATGTTATAACCAAAATAGTTTGCAGCTTCTCTTTTCTCTTCAAAATATACACTTTACTATAATCTAATTTCAGATATATATATATATATATATATATATATATATATATATATATATATATATATATATAAATTAACGGATTACATATCTTACTGTTCTTTCTTTTTATTTAAATATACACACACCCATATATATATATATATATATATATATATATATATATATTGAAATGGAGAAGGAACTGGTGGATAAGGGATTAAACCCAATTTTGAAATGGAGATACTCCACCGCGTATATATATATATATATATATATATATATATGACTTTTTTCTCGGTCTTCAAGATTCAGAGCTGCTGTTTTTACAGCTTTTATGAAATGAAAAATATTACTTATAGGATTCTAAGTGTTTGATATTCTTTAATTAATAATAATTTTGCTCTGTCTTTGACATAGAGCTCTCCCTGGATCTATATCCTCCTGGAAATTCCATACGGATTACCATATTGTATCATTACTATATATATATATATATATATATATATATATATATATAAGCGTGTTATGTCGTGAAAGGAGGCAGTTGCTCTCGCGCAAATACTCTTGGAAAACGTATAAATACAACATTGCCATTTAGATTTTGCTCAAATACAAAGGAAGACTGATTTTTGATTAGTGGAACAAACAATTTTAGGGAAGCACATCTCTGAATTCAAAACACATTTCACGTGGTGTGCGTACTTCTTTAAAAGGTTGAGAATGACATTAGAAGAAAAAGAATCATCATGCAACAGCCATTAAAATATTATTTGTTTTGCATACGTGGCATACTTAATTTAATGAAACTTCATTAACATTACATAATTTATTTATTTTTCCTTAAAATCGGTTCCGTTATATTTCACTCACCATTAGCTGATTTTGTTTAATATAAAACATTGAAAATAAATGTTAAACCTGATTTCAGTTCTTTAATTTTAATTTAAATGTAAGCCATAGTATCCGTAACGAATTCCTCATATCCGGAAGGATTTCTTAGTCCGGTTGTCAGGGGTTCTAGTGTATTTGCGTTAAATTTAATTTCAGTCGTGTTTTCATTGGCAGCTGCTCAGACAACCATTCTATTTTCATTCGCAGACTGTACGGTTCCAAAAAATTAAATTCTTGGCAAAAAGAGAGTCAGTTATTCTTGTCTCATAAATCCTTTTTTTTTATTGGCTTCTCTGTGGGTTGGGTTACGCGAACCTTTTCATTTGGCAGAAGATCCAGTTTAAGCATTTAAACTTACTCTTCATTATTCTTTTGCCGCTAAGTAAGATTATGCTTTTTACACACACTACTAATAGTGTTAGTAAAGTTATTTTGAAATTTTATTAGATATAACATTTTCAACTATTAAAATTTTTTTAACTATATCTTTAATATTAATTGTAGTTGCTTTATTTCCATTAGTATTATTAGCAGTAATAGTATTATCTTTAATTCACATCTCGAAAGCCTTTAACAGGGTCAGGCATTCAGGTATCCTCACAAGCTGAAAAGTTAAGGTGTCTCCGGGCATTTTTTGAACTGATCCAGTTTCCCCTATCAAATCGTGAAATAAAGGTTATCCTGAACGGCCACTCGTCTACATCATTTCGTACTAACGCAGATGACCCCCCCACCACCAGGGATCCATCCTTGGTTCTACTCTGTTTTAATTTTCATTAATGACCTTGCTGATGAGGCTTATCAGTCTGACAAGGTCAAAATGGCAGCCGTTGTCCAAAACCATCTCATGTCCATTGTTAACTGGAGCAAAAAATGGCTTGTTAATTTTAACGCATCCAAAGCTAAACGTCTCTCGATTAATCAGCTGAGAGAACCCTCGCCACCTTCCATTAATATGGCTGATGCTAACCTCCAGGAAAGTGAATCGTTGCGCCTTCTCTCAGCACCATGAAGTGGAAAGAGTATATTGAATCCATTCCAAGTTCAGTTGCTAAGAAAGTCAGTTCACTATGTCGGACGAGAGAATTTTTCTCTCCGGAATCTATCTCACATATCTCTAAGTCTCCTATTCGTCCATCCTTAGAATATTCCTGCCACATATGGTCCGGCACCCCTGCTATTTTTTACCTTGAACTCTTTGATAAGATCCAAAGAAGAATCAGCAATATTATTGGTGTTGATATGGCAGCTAGGCTCCAGTTACTTTCCCAATACAGTAAGGTTGCCTTTCTGTCTTATCTATGACTGTTTCCCTGGTAACTGCTCGGATGAGCTTTTCGCTATGGGACTTTTTGAATTTAGTCGCAGCACAAGACTAGCGTCGAGATCTTGTCAATTTACAGTTGAGCTGGATACGTGTAGCCGCAAATTCTATGCTAACAGGTTCTTTTTTCGTACTTATCACCCGTGGAACACCCTTTCGGTTTCCATTCTTTCCAGTGAAGTTTAATCGGCAAAAATTTAAATGCAATGCCAATCGCTATCTACTGTCCCCCTGATTATCCTCATCTTTTTTTCATTCATCATTAACGTTTCTGTTCCCTCACACCTTGTGACGCTTTGTGTTTTAGTGGCATTACTACATTGCTTGGAGTGATACCGATTAAAAAAATATATCAACTGCAATAGTGTCAATGGTTATTAATATTTAACTACTATTTCTTTCATCTTAGTATTACTTACTTGATTTGTACTTGTCGTAGTATTAGCAACTTTATTATTATTATTAAATTACGCATTATCAGTAACTAGCAATATAACTCGTCTACGACCGGATGTTTCATTACTGGGAATTTTTGCCGTTCAATTAGAGCAGTTTAATTTTAAAGTCAGCCCACCCGAAAATCAATATTAGTAACAACATTTGGGTACAACTTAGGTAAATCTCCAAATGGGGAGGTAACAATTTGAATAGGGGGTGGCCCTGAAAAGGGCCGTTTTTGCATTCTCAATCTTGCAAGGAAAGAACCTCTTCCATAGAACGTCATAATAATAATGTATGATAATTTTTATTATATTTTTTTTATAATTCTAATAATCTTTTTTGCGTTAGATTTCAACTCTCTAAATTGATTTTACGCTGTTTATTATAGACATTAAATTTTGCCTTTGATTCTTGTGCAAAGTTTAAAAAATTAGTTTTTTTCTATTTTTCACCTTCAAGGTTGTAATTTTTTCAAACCAATTTGGACTCAAAACCGGCACTGAAGAATTATCTATCAAACAAAAAAAAATTTCGTCGAAATCGGATGGAAACTGTGGAAACGCATAAACAACATCCGATCACACACACATACATACACACAGATTTTGAGAATTCTAGATATAGATTAGTGTTTTTTACTAAGATTTTGTTCAGCTTAATTCCATTAGCTTTATTTACACTAGTACTATAAGCAGTCGTAATATTATTTTGAATTGTAAGTAGCTGGGACATTATTAACAATTACTGACTTTATACTCGTAGTTTTGATCGTAATCTTATTACAGTAGAATCCCTGACAACCTGACAAAGAAGGCCTTCCGGATATGAGGAATTGGTTACAACGTCCGGATAGAAGAGGTTATATTTAGATTAAAATAAAAGAACTGAAATCAGGTCAAACATTTATTTTCAATGTTTTATATTAAACAAAATAAGCTAATGTTGAGTGAAATATAACGGAATTGATTTTAAAGAAAAAAGAAATAAATTATGTAATGTTAATGAAAATTCATTAAATTAAGTATGCCACGTATGCAAAACAAATAATGTAACGAGGATTTTTTAATCGATGTTGCATGATGATTCTTTCTCTTCTAATGTCATTCTCAACTTTTTCAGCATTTTGTTTTGCTTTTGTTCTTGAAATCTTTAAAACGAAAGCCACTTATTAACTCTGCGTGCGTTATTGCAACCGTTATTGCTGAATGCTGGCTTTCTTTCCATAAAACTGGGAACCTTTTCAATAGCTTTTTTCAATTTCAGTCCAGATTTCATCACAATCCTGCATTTTGTTGCTGTCTCGTTGTCACCCTTTCCTCTTATTCCCATAATCTTTTACACCAATACAAGCCATTACGGTGAAATAAGCCTAAACAATTATCTAAAGTAAAAGCTGAAATTTCAAATCAGTTTCATATCACCCAAATAGTTCAAAATAGTTTATAGTACCAAAATCATGTTCAGATATGCGGGATTCCGGATATGAGCAACTCCGGATATGAGGGATTCCGGATATGAGGGACTCCAGATATTAGCAAGTCCGGATATGAGGGATTCCGGATATTAGGGAGTACGGATATGAGGGATTCTACTGTATTATTATTGGTTGAAGTAGTAATTGCAATAGTAATAATAAAAATAATCATAATCTAGTATTTTGTAGATAGATCATTATTTATTTTTGACGCGTATTTCTTTTTTCTTTAACCATGAAGGCCCCTTTTTAAGGGAAAGGTGGGCTTTAGTGAGTCATGAGAACCAAATTATAATTAATAACAGATTAGTATAATAATATTTAGAAACCCATAATATCGAACTATTATTTTTTATTATTATTATTGATACCAGATTTTACGCTTTTGCATTACCAGCTTAATTTTAGTCACTTCACTGAAATAAATTATGAAAATAAGAGAGAGAGGGTGGGTAAACTAAGCTTTTTGTGCGTTGGAAACACAAAAAAACTACATAACAATTGAAAATAAAACAACGGGAAAAACAAGCGCATATGTGTTTTAGCCATGAAGTGTACCATACCTGAAAATTGAACAGTAGTTTGAGTATTTCTCAAAGCCAATGAAATGTGTCCAGTCTTTGCAACAGACCGGACACATTTCCAGAACCATTCTGGACATATGTCTGTTACTTCTGGCGAGTAAAAAGAAGCAAGATCCCCGTGACTAAATTGAGGAGAGAGGAAAGAGAGAAAAGAGAGAAGAGAGAGAAAAGAGAAATCGCTGTTCATTTTATACCATTGATTGTCACGCAATATAGCGCGGCTAGTGTGTAGCTTGATGGTTTGTTGTAGGGCGGCGCAAACAAAGACTTTGAGATTCAGTCATCGTGAGCATGGTTGAAGGACATATCCAAATAAGTAGAACTACGATCTGGAGAATTTGATACTCAAAGAATATATTGAAGGCGTTTGGTGCACTGAGAATCATCGAGTATTTTAATTAATGAGCTTGTGTAGATGGATGGCAAAAGAGAGGCTGGGGAATATTGTATGGGAACAAACACTGCTAAGAGCGTCAAAGGATAGGATTATGTCATGCTTTATATGCATTACAAATTGAACTAAGTACAGTTGACTGTTTCAGGATGAAAAATTCCCACGGATTTTGATGTCATTCTGGGATCTTTTGTTGTCCAGTTCCGTGAATTTATTTTGCTCAGACTAAGTCTCGAAAAAAAAAAAAACTATATAAAAATTCATTATTTTTTATCGATAATGTTGAATGTGTTATAATTATTCAACTTTTTAACAAGAAAAATCTCAAGTAGATTTTACAAATTGCCGCAAAACTTTGTTGATTTATTTAAGATGGAATGATCTATTATGATGTCTCTCAAATTCGTATTTAGATACACTGCATTTATTGCACATAATTAGATTGAAATAACAATTTGGATGTAAATTGAAGGCATTAGATGCACAGAGAATCATTGGGTATTTTAATTTTTTTAAAAATCCACGAATTTCGACGTCATTCTGAGATCTTTTTTGTTCAATTCCATGAATTTGTTTTGCTCATGTTAAGTTTCGAAAAAAAATCTATATAAAATATACAATTTCCATCCATAATATTGAATCAGTCAGAGTGATTCAACTTAAAGAAAATACTATTTGTTTCAAATCATATTAATTAAACTTTAAATCAGCTAATATTCCTCAAATAAAGTTTCAGAAAAATATATTTTATTTTTGAAAGATATTTAATGTTGAATGTACTTTTAAATGCAGTGAAAAATGGAAAGCTGAACGATCAGTGCAAATGATTTCCAAAAAAAAACAGGTAACACTGAACTGGAAGAAATGCCCCACAAAATTGAGAGATTTGCCAGTAAATTCAAAACCAGGAACAGAAAATAGGAGACAAAAACTGCCCGTGAATTTTTAGATTATATTTTTCAAAATCATTTAGTTGATACTTACTCGAACTTGTGCATTCATTGTGTGTTGGACTTCACCACATTAATTTAACTTAGATTAGGAAACCAAACTGACGTGAAGAAAAAGAGGAAAATCCAAAGACATCATTACACATAAAACTTGTATTTAACAAGATGTACAAACAAGGATGTGAAAGAAAAGCATGCATGGAGTAAAATAAGAGTTGTCTCTCTTTAACTATCAATTGTTCCAAAGTTCACTGAAAGACAGTTTCTAATAGTTTCTGGTAATAAATGTTTTCAACGGTTTTGCTGTGTAAGGAAAAAGATTATGTGAGTATAGGGAATATTCAGCATGTGAGTGGTGGTGTGAGTGAGAAGATTGGCGCATGGTTTCAACTGTCGTGGATTCGTTGGCAGCTGAAATAATCACTATTTATCTAATAATATTTCTTGCTTTTATAGGTGATCATCGGCACCGAAGCGCTGCGCGAGAAGAATCATTCTTCACGTGCAGACAATCTGGTTGGCATTGACCAATCAGCGAGCGACCTTTGGGGAGACTCACGAAAGCTTCTAGGATCCGATTCTTCCAAAAGTGCACGAAATCGACTATAGCGATTATAAAATTGTCGTATAGCTGCGATTTATAAATTGTCCATTACACAGTAGTGTTGATTTATTATCCAATGAATGCTTGTTGTTGTATCATCTAATTTGTCTATGTATGTATGTGTGTGATGATGATCATCACAATATCATTACAATTGTGTGTATTGCTGACTACACCAGTGACTATTGCAAGTGCCCCAAAGAAGTTTCAGCAAACTAAAAAATTATCTGCGATCTACAATGAGAGAAGAAAGGTTATCTGGATTAGCAATAATTTCCATTGAAAATGAATTTGTTCGATCGCTCGACTCAAATAAAGTCATGAATATATTTACACATTCTAAATCTAAAAAAAGGGGACTATATAAAATTTTATATGTTTTATCCATCATGTTGCATGTGTTAAAATTATTCAACTTTTTAACAAGAAAAATCTCGACTTGATGTCAAAATTTGCCTCAAAACATCGTTGATTTATTTAAGATAGAAGGATCTATTAGGACATGTCACTAATTTGTATTTAAATGACATTGTATTTATTTTCAATTTTTTCTCGTTGCATTTAGTTGTCTTTAAGAAACACGGCGTCTAAAAAAAGATGTCTTTAATTTTGTTAATGTATCTTTCATTTCGTTTTATCTTTTTGGTTGGATTTCATGTAAAATCCGGAATCAATGACGTTGCAGCGAAACGAAACGAACTGGCATTCTTTCAGAAACGACGATTGTTTGTTTTATTGATTCTCAATGGAACACAGCTAATGAGAATTGAAATCAATGTAATAAAATGGCAAAAGAGATGAAGAGAAATAAAGAAGTCATAAAAAGAATGATAAAATCATTGTAATTATTAACTGTCATAAAAAATAACATCGATTAGAAATATTATTAAGAAAGATAATAAAAACAAAGACTATGACCGATTTTATGATCTGTCATAAGTTTTCAACATTATATTACATTTTTTTATCCCGTGACCCGCAGGGACACCATGTGTACTCTACAGCGGCAGTAGAAGTGTTGTTTCTTGGGGAAAATAGCCTGACGGATTCCAAAACCTCTCCAAGTTTGAATTCAGTGTTTTTCCTTCTCCTAGACCTGTTGCCACATAAGGCTATTGAACCTAGTCAGTCTTGCTATTTATCCAAATCTGGGAGGAGAATAAGAGGATTTATATCCTTCCCAAAGGTATTAGTACGTAAGTGAATATAATTGATCCGAGTGGAATTCGAACTCGGCTCTCCGAGTCCTCAATCCGAGCCGCTATCCATTACTCCGCCGTGCCTATTTGTAACAATGGTTCCTGTTTCCCGGCCGATGCAAAGTGGGGAATCATTATTACGAATATCATCATATAAATATCTCCTTATAACCATATCTATATTATTCGTCGTTAAGCAAAGTCGAAACTAGTCAGTACCGAAACGGGTGACCGCTTGGGAATATCAAATGTTGCAAGCTTGGAAGCACGGGTGGTGTAATGGATAATGTCTTAGAATTGTTAATCGAAGAACGGAGTTCCAATTCCAGTTGGATTCGTTATATTTACTTACGCGCAAAATACCGCTAGGAAAGGTATGAATGCACCTCTTCTCCCCCAAACAATGGATTAATTAGTAATTTCTACCACTAGACCAATATTATCTCCAAAGAAATTCTTATACTCTAAAAATATTTTTCTGGCTTTAAATAACCTACAACGGACAAAAAAGACGTAGAAAACGAAAGAATAAAATACGGATTAGCAACACAGATATGTCTTTTAGACTTATTTACATTCCCTAGGATATAAATGTATTGAAATTACCGTGAACACAAAGTCAGGGTTCAGTTTATATATTGATTATAATACAGATTTGACCTCCCTTTTTATATCCACATTATATTTTTTTTATCAAATTTTGATTAGGTATGAATTTCATCAGTACTCCCTCCAGCTATGGGTTAATTAGTAAGACTTGTATCACTAAACTAGTATTATCTCCATAAAAGAAAAATATTCTTAGATTCTAAAAATATTTTCCGGCTTTAAATAACCTGCAAGGGACTGAAAAGACGTAGAAAACTAAAGAATAAAATACGGATTAGCAACACAGACATATCTTCTAGATTTATTTATATTCTCTGAGATATACATGTATTGAAATTACCGTGAACACAAAATAAGGGCCTAGTTTATATATTGATTGTGGTATAGAATTGATCCCCCTCACATGATATCCACATTATAAATTCTTGTTTGTTTATTAAGTTCTGATAAGTTATGAATACACCGCTTCTACCCCAACCATGGGTTAATTCACAAGACTTTTATTACAAAATTATTATATAAAAAAATTATTACAATAATTTTTGACTCCTAATTATTTCATCTTGATTTAATTACGAACTGGATTTTTTCTTACATGAAGCATTATCGTCTGTTACTAATTTTTGACTGGTATTTCTTTCATCTTTATTACATTATCATCTTTAAATCTTTATTACATTATCATCTAGAGTTTTTATTAAATCCATCTTTGTTGACCATTGTTAACGCTTGACTCGTATTTCGTTTATCTTTTAAGGAATTTATTTACTTTAGACAATATATAGTGAAAGATTAATTTTTGACTCTATTTATCTAAATTTATTTTGCATCCTTTTATTGTTGTCTCTCTTAAATACTGTTTTTTTTTTCTCATATTCTGTAACACTCACTAAACCCTTGCGTTTTAGTGGCTTTCTTGCCTTGCTTGGAGTGAAATAATTACAAAAATCTAGTTTCATTTGTACACTTTTTTTGCTATAAAATGTTTTTTTCTTTCCTAAACCCTCAAGAAAGAGAGAGAAAGGTGGGAAAAAAAGCGTTATGTCCCTTGCTTTTATACTACCTGCTTGCCAAGCGAAGTTCATTAATGACTCAATGCCAGACCCAGGGCCGGTGCATACTATACGTAAATCCCCAACAGGGGGCGCAAGCTTGACTGCGGACTCCGAGCATTGTATTGCGGCCGTCTCTACCTTATGCTTTATAAATTTTACAAATTAAACTAAGAACAACTGGTTATTAAAGGAGGAAAAATGTTCAAGGATTTTGACGTCATTCTGGGGTCTATTTTGTCCAAAGTCTTCAATTTTTTTTGCTCATTCTGTCAAATATATCAAATTTACTTTTTTTTTTATCCATAATATTGAATGTGTTAAAATTATTCAAATTTTTTACAAGAAAAATCTCCAATTCATGTTAAATATTACCGCAAAACATTGTCGATTTATTTAACATGGAATGATCTATAGAGGCTTATCAGTTATAGTGAAGTGTATGAGTGTCGAAACAGATTAGTTTGATTTGGCCTTGTTAGTTAGCCCACCATAAGAGGGGTATAAAACAAGAAAGTCAAATTGTAAAGTGAAACAACAAATTTTATATATATATATATATATATATATATATATATATATATAAATCAATTAAGGTCTCTACAAATAAAATTAATGCATTTTAGTTGGTCGTGAAAATGTTCGTAGTATTCCTAGCAAGAATTAGTTTATGTGTAAGAACTCAGGGACGTATGTATGTATGTATGTATGTATGTATTTATGTATGTATGAGCGATATCGAAGGGTAGGAATGTCTTTGAAGTAATCGCTCAGTCTTTAAATGTTCCGATCGTTTATCAAGTATAAAAGAGGCGAGGGAGAAAGGTAAAGATAATAAAAACGATCGCTTGACGTTTGTTAATACGCTCGTCTCCTTTTCTCTGGTGCCAGGCGAACTTGCCCGTCTTTTAGTTTTGTTTGTGGAGCTTGAAAAGGTCATTTAGGAATTCACTCCCGGATATGATTCGGGGCTTTTCATTGGACGACGATCAAACTTGCGAAAAGGTCCGTAAAAGAATTTGTTTCTGACAATTGAAAATTATTCGAATTTTGTTTTTAAATGTTTCCTAGTTTTCTATTGTCCTAAAAACATTCCGCATCAAGGTGTGAAATTTCACGAGTTTTGTTTTGGATTCGCTTTTGCGTGTGTGTTAAGCAAAGTATGTAAATTCGAGTTTTTTTTTTATTAATTTAACAAAATCAACGAGTTTAGTGCTTAGCATTTGAATTTTAAATCTAGATCTTGTTTTGTTCACTACAGATCTATTATGACATATCTCTAATTTGTATTTAGATAGATTGTATTTCAATTTTTCTAGCTAAATTGTTCAGCTATATTGCATATGACCCATTACTTTATATAATTAAGTTACAATAAAATTTGTATTTTATATAAATACTACTTTATGAAAAGTAGGGGGCCCCGTAGATTCGATGGGTATTATATATTCGTGAGGGGTGGGGCACAAGACCCTTGAATCAGCCCTGGCCATAATCTATTATTATTCTGCTCGCCTCTGTCTTTTTTATGCAACAATTCGGTAAACAGTTCGTTGACTACTGTCTTCCCAGGCGCACAGCCAAACGTACCAACTTCGCAATTCCTTCGCCGTAGAATTCTATCTCCTGCCACATTCCATTGATCAATCTAACGGCTTTCTCGCAGACAACTTTATTACTTATCCAGAAGCAGTGTATTCGCCTGTCAGAATGTCAGGGTAGGCTACAGATGTTTCCGTTTGTATGTCTAAACAGTTATTTATCTCTCTCTCTCTCTCTCTCTCTCTCTTCTTCCCCCTTGACTCCACCCTTACGTAGATGTTCAAGCTATAATGAGTCCTTATCACTCAAATTTGAGTTCTTATCAGCGCATTATCAGTGAGAGAGACAGGGTGAGAGCTTAATCCTAACAATATATTTATCTGTTTCTATACTCAATGATCAGAACATTTCTCATAGAGATATATCTCAGTGTATATCTATCCAGTTATACATAACAATCACCTACTTTATTTTTATATAAAACCAATATCTGTCTATATCGCTGAGATGAGGTATTATTATTATTATTATTATCTACGTTAATCAGACTGTTATCCTCATATTCATTGCCATATTCACAACGCTGTACGCTCCGACTGGAATTTCGAACCGAACCCTTCATTTCGTCTACTGAAGTAGATTGTTCTAGTTCTTCGTGCCATGCCTCTTACGGATGTCTCAGTTATTTCCTTTTGACTCAACACAAGAAGAAGAAGAAGAAGAAGAAAAAAGAAGAAAAAGAAGAATATCCATGTTTGTCTATGTAAGGTATTTTAAAATAGACATGATAGCGATACATGATAAGAAGAAGAAAAAGAAGAAGAAGAAAATCCATGTTTGTCTATGTAAGGTATTTTAAAATAGTCATAATAGCGATACATGAGGAGAAGAAGAAGAAGAAGAAGAAGAAGAAGAAGATCCAAGTTTGTCTATGTAAGGTATTTTAAAATAGACATGATACCGGTTAATAAATTCAGTTGCTTTTTCTTGACTAAGAAGAGCGGATTGCCTCTGGGAAACCCGGAGTCGGGAGATAAGTCTTTTTCCATTTCGTTCATTTGTTTACAACTACCTCCGTGGACCGACATGTTAGGAAGGACCTGACAAGACTGTTCCAGTGATTCCATAAGTGGAGAGCCTTTAGGTCACACCTTGTCAAAGGATTTCGATATATCTAGTGCGTTCGCCCTTGAGCTGTGTTTATTGTCTGATGCCTCAATTGTTCTGTGAGTGATGATAGTCAGGGTGTGAAAAGATTGGTACTGTTCGTTTAAGAATTCCATATCACATCCCAAGTGCATCTACTAACAGAAAACAGATCCCTGTCTCCCCTCCCATGGTAAATATATTGATGATGAGGTGGGGGCTATGCTGATGATGTAGGTATCATACTCTGGCTAAGATCAATCTTTAACACCTTCTAAATGTTCTAAGAAATATGACTGAATTTAAAGCTTTCCAAAATTGAAACTATGACCTTGAATTAGAATACCTACCCAGAATGCAGTTAGTTAATACTAAATAACTATATATATATATATATATATATATATATATATATATATATATATATATATATATATATATATCGCTCTCCACTTCTCCCTATCTCTTCTCAATATGTTTTGTCCTTTTGCTACTTCTCCTAAACTGTGTTCTGTCATCCACTTGCCTCATAGGTATGCCACGCGTTGCTTTCCCTTGTCTCTCTATTCGACCTGAGAGTATCAGATTCTCCAGGCCCTCCTTTCTCACTACGTGTCCCAGGAACTTCAGCTGTCTCATCCTGATGTTGTTTAAGCCTCCACCTTGTTTTCATCCTCTCCAAGACCTCATTGTAGTTTACCCGCCCGGTCCTTCATATCCTCAGCATCCATCTGAAGAAACATATCTCGGTCGCCTAGACTCGCTTCTTTATCATTGAGGAAACCGTCCAACAATCGCTGTTGCAAATGGCCATCCCAATACGTCTTGTTACTAGAATCAATAAATAAGAAAAGGGTAAAAGAATAAAATGATCGGCAAATGTTAAAAATGCTTTCATGATAAATGATAGGAAAAGAAATCGGCGATACTGAACCAATAGTCAATAATAAACAAAATAACATTATAAGAAATGCATTTCCTACCGTTTCAAACATTACGCCGACACATTAGAAGAGATGGTTGCATGTATTGCTGTGAAAGCGTCCAAAAAACATACCGCATCGCGAACAAGCTCGACGACACCGAAGGTTGCTTCTTATACGAGGAATTTATGCAGAAATGGCGTTCAACAGAGGTGCTACAAGAAACCGACGGTGAAGACAGAGATATCGCCGATGATACCAACTACACAGATCTGTACACCAAATTGATAGAGAAAGAATTTCATCTGTTCTATAAGACCGACGACAATGGCGAGTTCTAAGAGTTCGACGGGGAATCTTTCCACTCTCAGATCGTGGATGCCCATAAGCACAGAAAAAAATGACCTTGATTCCTCACAAACTGTTCTTTTCAGAACTACAGTTCTTTTGAGGACTACACAATTTCGAAAGAAATACCTCTGATGGTCGCGAAGAAATTAAAACCAAACAAACAAAATATTATTCAATTTTATTTATACGGTCAAATTTATTTAGATAGCATATGATCTCAAAAAAGCTTCAGTAACTGGGGAAAAGAATGGTTTGTTAATTTTAACGCCTTCAAAACACAAATGTTCTCTCTTAATGATCTAGAAGGCCTTCTTTTTGCCTTCCATCAATGACATAGAACACCTTCTTTTTGCCTTCCATCAATGATCTAGAAAGCCTTCCTTTTGCCTTCCATCAATGATCTAGAATGCCTTCATTTTTGCCTTCCACCAAAGATCTAGAAGGCATTCTTTTTGCCTTCCATCAATGTTCTAGAAAGCCTTCTTATTGCCTTCCATCAATGACATAGAACGCCTTTTTTTGCCTTCCATCAATGATCTAGAACGCCTTTTTTTTGCCTTCCATCAATGATCTAGAACGCCTTTCTATTGCTTTCCATCAATGATCTAGAAGGCCTTTTATTTTTGCCTTCCATCAATGATCTAGAACGCCTTCTTTTGCCTTCCATCAATGACTAGAACGCCTTCCTTTTGCCTTCCATCAATGATCTAGAAGGCCTTCTTTTTGCCTTCCATCAATGATCTAGAACGCCTTCTTTTTGCCTTCCATCAGCTAACCTCCAGATGAGTATCTCATTGCGTCTTCGCGAGCTAACGTTCTCGGGTTAACATTCGCGTGCTAAAGTTTTTCCGCTCATATGAAGGGGAAATATTATATTGAATCAACTGCTAGGCATGCTGCGAAAAAGGTTGGTTCACTGTTTCGTGATAAGCATTTTTTTCTCGTCAGAATCTATTTTACATATTTATGTCTACGATTTGTACTGGCATTGAATATTCGCCTTTAATTTTTTAGAGAACCTTTTTTTACTTTCCATCAGTAAGACTAATGCAAACCATCAGGAGAGTGACTCATTACACCTTCGCAGTCTAATGATTTCCGCTGATATGAATAGGAAAGATTATATTCAATCAATTGTTAGGCTTGTTGTTTAAGAGAGTTAGTTCACTCTGTCGTGTTAGGCAATTTTTCTCAACGGAATCTATCTTACACATGTATGTCTACCATTCGTACAGGCATTGAATATTCGCTTTTAATTTTTTTACAGAAGCTATTTTTTTACCTTCCATTAGCAAGGGTGATAATAACCACCAGGAGAATGACTCATTCTCGGGCTAACTTTTTCCGCTGATACGAATAGGAAAGATTATATTCAATCAAATGCTAGGCTTCTTTTTAGGAAAGTTGGTTCCCTGTGGAAAGCTAGACATTTTTTCTCGCTAGAATCTATTTTATATATCTGTACCATTTACTCATGCTTAGAAAATTGCTGGCCTATATGGTCGTGTGCTCTATCTATATATTTAAAGATTCTTGATAATATCCAAAGAATCTGCAATACTATTGCTCCTGACCCTGCGTTTTGACATCAGTCACTTTCCAACTACCGTAAACTTGCTTCTCTGTATGGTCTCTATAAATACTTTAATGGTAATTTTTCAGATGGTCTCTTCGCAATGGCACCGAAATTTTATGAAAATAATCTCAGTACTAGATTGGCGGCAAGGTCTCATCAGTTTACAGCGGAATTGGCTAGATCTAACCGCACGTTCTATGCTAACAGTTTTTTTTCTCGAACTTCTCGCTTGTGGAACTGACTTCCGGCTCCATACTTTCAAGTTAACTTTGACATTTAAAAATGTAAATGTAATATCAATCGTTATCTACTCATATTCACTAGCAATCCCTTGCAACTAAGTGACTTTATTGCCAGGCTTGTGTTGAAAGTATAAAAAAATAAATCTTAATCTTATGTTTTTTTTTAGATTTTTTAGATTAATTTTTTACTAATATTTCTTTCATCTTGATTTTATTATCTGCTATATCTTTTATTACATAAAAGATTATCGATTATTATCAATTTTTAACTAGTATTTCTTTCATCTTTATTACATTTTCAACTAGAGATTTTATTTAATGAATCTTTGTTAACCATGTTTCTTTTATCTTACATTTAATTAATTTATTTATGTTTTTTAATACATAGTCATATGAAAACTACGTTTCTTATTGGCTAAAAGCGATAGCCACTTTTCTGAATGAATACTTTGAATAATGGTTAAGGGCAAAATGGATTACGCCACTCTGATTGGACGAAACGTCAATAGTGACTTAATTTACATAGTCAAATGAAAACTACGTTTCTTATTGGCTAAAAACGACAGCCACTTTTCTGAATGAATACATCGAATAATGGTTAAGGGCAAAACGGAATACGCCACTCTGGTTGGACGAAATATCAATAGTTAATTAATTTACATAGTAAAATGAAAACTACGTTTCTTAATGGCTAAAAAAGATAACCGCCATTTTGAATGAATTCTTCGAATAATGATTAAGGGCAAAACGGAATACGCCACTCAGATTGGAGGATAGTTAATAATTAAACAAATCCCAATTGGTCAGAATTTATACATAGGATTGAATAAAAGGATCGGCTTTGAGTAGCCACTAATATTGTTCACAGTTCTTGCAATCATGCGGAAGCCATGCCAGAATTATTCTTCTATAGTTCCCACTCATTTCTTTTATTAATTCTTTCATACTCAGTAATCATTTTATATTAGTGGCTTTACTGCATTGCATAGAGGGAACTTTATTCAAAAAATGTTTTCTCAATGTGCATTAGCGATTTAGTGGTCTTGTATACCAAAGGTCAATATCAAGATTCTATAATGTTTCCGAATCACAAAAGTAAATAAAATAACTCTTTTTCATTTTTTTTTCTCTTCGTTTTTATTGCTCTACAATCACGTGCGTTTTATACATTAAAATAAGCTTTTCTTCCTTAGAATATCTCTGATTTTTTATCTGAGTCTTATATTCTCCCTGATCTATACAAAAGGAGTTATTATAGTCTAATCTTCTGGCTTACTACGAAAATGAAGAAATTCTTCAGTATGATGGCTCAACACCCAAACACACCACGTCCAACAAAAAGTTGTCATGTGAATGTTCAACTTTTGGAAGACTGATCCGCAGAAAGTCTTTATCTCAATATAATTGAACCATTATGATGCCTACTAAAGTAACAAGTGCTCCAAAGAATACATCTAATCCTCCAAGAGCCTTGGAATTACTGCAAAGAACTAGAAAAAACTTCCAAATGAAAAGATATGAACCTCGTTCCATTCAATGCCACATCGAATTGAGACAATGATTCGAGCCAAAGACAGTAATACTAATTACCAGCTTCTTAGTTTAATGTTTTGTACTTTCTGTAATAATAAAGATCACGTCTTGCAAAAATTTTGAAAAAATCCATAGTCTCGAAACGTGAAATATTCGCTGGGAGCCCAATATATTTAAATAGACTTTTCAACATCACTGCTTAAAAGGTTCCATCAACATTAACAAAAATGCAGTAAGTTGTTTTCTGACCATCAAAGATCATAAAATGTACTGAGAAAAGCACAATTCAAGCAACATTAGATAAAATTAACATAAGGTAATTAATTTAACAAGATAGCCCAAATATTTTTTCACGCCAATCTATCTATCTATCTATCTCAGCCCGTTCCTATCTATCTATCTATCTATCTATATATATATATATATCCCAGTCTGTTCATATCTATCTATATATATATATATATATATATATCCCAGTCTGTTCATATCTCTCTATCTCTCTCTCTATCTATCTATCTATCTATCCCATTCTCCATTCATCCCAAGCTGTTACATCCATTCATCTATCCCAGTCTGTTCTGTTACATATTTATGTATCTATATCCCAGTCTGTTCATATCAATCTATCTATCCCATCTATCTCATCTATCTATCTATCTATCCATCTATCTATCCATCTATCTATGCTAATCTCTGTACCTATCTACACTCATCTTATAACTCTTATTCTGATCCGATTCACCTCGCTATCAATTTACTTACACGTCCTCTCCTATCCGCATCGTATTTGTCTGCTCTCCAAAGTCTTTCAGGGTTTCCACACCACCATTCATCCAGACAACCAGACGAAGGCGTAAAAAAAAAAAAAAAAAAAAAAACACATAAATCTCCGCGCTCATTGAACTTTCGTTATTGTCAACTCCGACACCCACTGCTTGGCTCCGTCCCCATCTTCCTTGCAGAGTGAAAGGCGGTGATGTCGGTACTGCCGAACTGGGGTTGGACTTTTGGTAGGGATGGTAGAATTAAGAGAGGGCAATATCGACATCCGCTTTAATGAGGTTTTCTCTGAATAGCCCCACCGCAACGTCTTCGGCATGTAATAAAACAAGCACTGATCCTCTTCACCCCTGACCCGACGCCGAACCTCTGTCGCAGCCATTCGCCGTGCGCTGCCGATCAACAACGCTAAGATAACCTCGAGAGTGATTGGTCAGGCAAGTTTATTCACTTCGGAAAAGATCGAAGAAGGAGACAAAAAAAAATATTACAAAATGCAAGTAAAGAAAGAAAGAAAGAAAAAAAAGAAAGAAAAAAAGAAAGAAAAAAAGAAAGAAAAAAAGAAAGAAAAAAAGAAAGAAAGAAAAAGTAAGAAAAAAGAAAGAAAGAAAGAAAAAAGAAAGAAAAAAAAGAAAGAAAGAAAGAAAAAAGAAAGAAAAAAAAGAAAGAAAGAAAGAAAAAAGAAAGAAAGAAAGAAAGAAGAAAAGCAATCTTAAGAGAGAAAGAAAGAAAGATACAATAAATCTGTAAAGAAAGAAAGAAAGAACAAATTGAAGAAGGTGAGAAAATCAAGCATAAAAAAAGAAAGAAAGAAAAAGATAGAATAAATCTGTAAAGTGAGAAAGAAAGACAAAAAATAAATCTGTAGAAAGAAAAGCAATCTCAACAAAGAAAGTAATGTATGAAAAAGCATAGAATGAAGAAATGATAGTGTTGAAGAAACGAAGAAAAATAGAAGAAAGAAAAATGAAACGAAAGAAAGACAAAAAGGAAAGAAAGGAAAAAGAAAGAAAATTTATAACTAAAAAGGAAATAAAAAAGTCCTAAAAATATAAATAAAAATGATAAAAAAAAAGAAAAACGTATGAAAAAATTAAAAACGAAGGGCGACAAGAATAAGGAAGTGAAAAAGACGAAAGAAAGAAAGAAAGAAAGAATAACTGGATAAAAAAAGAATAAAACAAAGAAATCACGCACAAAGTAAAATAACAGAAAGAAAGAAAGAATCTTAATTAAGATCTGCAATAGACGAAGGTAGAAGACTACTTTTCAGAAGAATAAAGCAAATGGAAAAAGAATTTCAAAACAACATTAATTGGGGAGTGGCAGATGGGGTTAAGTGGGGAGTAATTGACAAGCCCTATCAAATCATTGAATAAGGTCGAATTGACCAATGCGGAAAGCTAATATGTAAAGATAAAGAAAAAAAAATCAAAGGAGTTAATTAAAAAGCTAAAAAGCAAAGAACCGCCTCGGAAAGAAAAAGAATAAGTCAGAAAAATCGATATAAGAAAATCATGATTAACATTATTTTCACCCTAAATTCTGACAAATAGATTGATTCTTGTTGCACGAATTGTTGTCTCGTAACGGCCAACTGGGGACTCGTTTCACAATTGTGCGTGAATACTAGGTATTTGTCTCGCAACGACTTCACTGGGATCATTATGTGTGAGTCTGTGCATATTCTTTCATCTGTGCATGTGTGAAGCTTTATACACAGGCGTACGAGTGATTAGAAAGTGCCATTCTGATCATGAGACCCGGGTTCGAATCGCACTATGGTCGATTTGTCAGGAGAAGGAAGTCATCTGACTGGAGGGGTCGATCACAGCGTGCGCCACATTTGGAAAGTAACTGAAAACCATACCAAGTGTTGACCCAAGCCTTGTCAGTGAAATCGGCTAGAGGGAAACCTTGGGCCCGTCGATAGCTGTGCTAGCACGAAATCACAAGTCATCGTGGCCGAGGGATTGTAGCGGAACTGAAAGGCAGCAGTCTGTGGGTTCTGCTGAACTGACTACAGTTCGCCGTTCCAAGAGGCAACGAGTGGCATGCGTAATATGTAAGCAGAATAGTGGACGCTTACGCAAATGTAGCAACAGTCCCTGGCAAAATGAAATACTGGACGAACGAGGAAAGAAAAGAATGGCCTACCTTGGAAACGTCCACGAATCTGTGCGTAATATAAAGTCCGGTTGCTCGACGTGCAAAAAAGAAACAAAATGGCGGCGCCCATGTTTTATGATAGGTGGTCTCGGATGACTAACGCGAAATCTCGTTGGCTAGATTCGTATGTAAATTATGGTCGGTCCACGGCGGTATAAAGCGAGCCGTCTTTTGGGAGAGACAGAGGCGTTCTTGTTGGCGAGAAGCGAAGGCTGGGTGTGTGACCCAATTTTGCCGTCTCTACGTGGCCTGTTGGATTGTTACGTCGGACGGTCGTTGAACTGGATTTTAGCTACAAGTGTTGCGGTTGAGAGATGAATCTGTTGCAGACTTATTCGTACCGGAAATTGATACTCATTATTTCTTTTCTTTTGCTTTTTCTTTACCAACACAGGGATTGAGCGTGTTGGTCTTGTTCAAATTGTTGATCACGTTAGATAACACGCTCTTTCACAGAAACTGTAACTAAGGTCTGCTCAGCAGAGTTGCAGTATAAACCAGTATAAGGTGGGCTCTGGGGGTGTTGAATAAACACAACTGCGCCTGAGCAAGCGTCTGCAACACGGATTGGCTAGCCGTCCTAGTAGACGTATATCCTCGAATACGAGTGGCCAGCTATACATACATATGGGAGAATTCTAACGAATTATATGCGCCATCTTTCACTAAATCTCTGGCTACAAATCATTTTTATTTGAAGTCTTACTCAGTCGAGATAAGGGCATTTCATCAACCACCAATATATATTTGATGAGATTTCAACTCGTTCTACAATAACTCCCTTTAAGACGCCACAATTACTAAAAGAAAATATAAATTATTAATCAGTAGTCAATAAATTGACAAAGCGCTATCTGATAGATCAATAGATCTTTAGATAAAAAGTAGAATTATTATCATGTGAAGCATTCACTGCCGTTATAGAAAGACCAATATTATATAACAGTTAAGTACTCTTAAATACAAATAAAAATGATATAAAAAAAACGTATGAAAAAATTAAAGAAGAAACGACAAGAATGATGAAGGGAAAAAGACAAAATCACAGACGAAGAAAGAAAGAAAGAAAGAAAGGACAAAAGAAAGGACAAAAGAAAGAAAGAAAGGACAAAAGAAAGGACAAAAGAAAGAAAGGACAAAAGAAAGGACAAAAGAAAGGACGAAAGAAGGAAAGGACAAAAGAAAGAAAGAAAGGACAAAAGAAAGAAAGAAAGGAAGAAAGAAAGGACGAAAGATTCTTAAGTAAGATCTGCAACAGAAAGACCGATATTATATAACAGTTAAGTACTCTTATCTTTGTTTCTAACGAGATTTTCCTGTTTCTTGATGCTACGCTTAACTTTTGGAAGGCATCTTTCGCTATATGAATGCGTCTTTGGATTTAGGTTATACATTTTCCGTCCTCTGTTAAAACACTTCCTAGATATATAATCCTTTTTTTATCTGCTTGATTTCGGCATCCCCAATTTGTAATTCTTTTGTGATGTCAGCGAACACTCGTTGTCACTTTCGTAATACCCGTTGTAGTAGACACTTTATAATCGCCGATACAAATATCGTAACGCCGTTGAACAATGCCGGTGTCAGACGCCTTCGAATAGCACTCGTACGAATAGTACTTGCTCGATAATACTCAATCGAATAGTAGCCACCGAATAGGGATCTGTATAGAGAATAGTGTAGACAGAAGAATAGTGATCCGTACAGTAATAGAAGACAGAATACAATTGGTAATTGTTTAAACATCATGCTAATTCCTACTTATGCGTTTCCTCTATGGTCACGTGATCTACCTAATTCAATAATGGGATCGCCTGTGTTTGCTCACTGGCGATCTATGTTCAAACTCAAGTGTCGGCAGCGACAATTTATTTCTCTATAACACAGTGAAAAAAGTTCTCATCCAACCAAATAATTGTCCGCGGCACACTGCATCTCCATCAACATTTTCTTCCATCTGCTAAGTCGTTTCACAATCCCTCTCTCCCTCCCTTTTATATTTATATATATATATATATATATATATATATATATATATATATATAAAGAAAGAACAGTAAGATATATAATCCGGTGTTCTTATAGATATTTTTATTTTTACAAAATAGTGCTCAATGTAAATTTACAGAGCATTGTTTTAAATAAATCAATTTTAATATATATATATATATATATATATATATATATATATATATATATATATATATATATATATACTCGACTTTCCTGTCGAATTCGACTTATGAGTGTCAAGCACATCAGTTCCTAGGAAACCGACAGCCCGACACCAGCACATGAGATTTGATTATAGTTGTGAAGGCTTTGTGCAGGACCATCCACACTTTTTGAAGGGCCGAATACAGAGACCTGGTGCACTACGTGCCACAAGGCCGCCATAGAACCCTCTGCAGGTTTTTGAATTCAGAGTCGTTCTCATAGACGAGTTGCCATCCAAGGCTATAGAACCCAGTCTGTCCTGCTATTTACCCATAGCTGGAGGGAGAAGAAGAGGATTCACACTTTTCCCAAGGGTATTAGCACGTAAGTGAATGTAATGGATTCGACTGGAATTCGAACTCGGCTCTCCGATTCCTCAAACCAAACCGCTATCCATTACTCCACCGTATATATTATTTGTGTATTTAGGCAGCAAATGTTCTTTAAGTCAAATCCTATAAAAAATAACAGATATTTTGTGTCGATTGTGTCAGATTCCTTTGAATAACACTCTCACTAATAATACTTTCTCGATAATACTCGCTCGAATAGTAGCCACTGAGTAGTGATCAGTATTGAAAATAGTGTAGAGAAGAGAATAGTGAGCCGTATAGTAATAGAGGATAGAATAGAAATGATGATCTATACAGTATAGAGGATAGGTTAGAGTAAGCAAACACTATTAGACGTCACGGGAATTCCTCTATATATACCTTTTCTCTATGGTCATGAGATCTACATAGTTTAATAATGAGATCACCTGTGTTTGTTCACCTGCATTCTATGTTGAAACACAGATGGCAGTACCAACGCTATTCCTATATAACAATTAGTCACTTCTAGACAATTTAACTGTAAATTAATGACACCTTCTTTGTGATTTCAACGAATACTCGTAGTCACTTTCGTAATGCTCGTTGTAGTGGACACTTTGTAATCGCAGATACAACTATAGTAACGGCGTTGAACAATACTGGTATCAGACGCCTTCGAATAAAACTCGCACTAATAGTAGCCACCTAATAATGGTCATTATAGAGAATCGTGTAGCAGAGAGAATAGTGATCCTTATAGTAATAGAAGATAGAATAGAAATGGTGATCTAATTCCTACTTAACCAACAAGATGAAACCTTGTACACCAATGGGATCCACCCATTGCAATACAAGAATGTGTCAACCACAAAGGGGGAGGGTATGTTGAAAAATAAACCTCATTGGGTTATATTCCCTGAGAGTATCTTGGTCAACCTATGAACTTTTCAGTCGTAAGAATAAAATGAACTTGCTGCAAAAAGTTGTTGATTTTGTGATGTCAACGAATACTCGTAAATGTCAATTTCGTAAATGCTCGTTGTAGTAGAGACTTTGTAATCGCAGTTACAACTATAGTAACGCCGTTAAACAATTCTGGTGTCAGACGCCTTCGAATATCACTCGCACTAATAGTACTTGCTCGATAATCCTCACTCGAATAGTAACCACCAAATAGTAATACGTATAGAGAATAGAGGATAGAGTAGAAATAGTGATCAATTAAACGTCACGCTAATTCCCATATATACATTTCCTTTGGGGTCACGTGATCTACTTCTTCAAAATGGGATCATTTGGGCTCTTTATTTTTCTAACAACCATACATTCTGTCTTCTTACAACTGATGCTTATTTTTTTTGGTTTTTTTTCTTCTTCTTGCTTTCTTTTATGACCTTCTGTAGGAATTCTTATAGTTTCCTTTCTATGTCTGCGATCGACACTGTAGTAGCGGCATATCTAATGCTGTTAAGATTGTTGGCGCCAATAATAAAATTTTCTCTATTCTAATACGTGTTCGGATTTTGGTATCGCCATTTTTGTCCTCTATAAAACACTTCCTGAATATTTCAAGTTTTGTAATTGCTTCGTTCTTCTTCGATTCGTCTTATATTTGGTTTGGTTTAATTATTTAATTACGACATATCAACCTCAATGGGTTATTTAATGCCGACAACATTTTTTTATTGCTGGTAATATTTTGTTTTGATAAAAATCTGTTTCTGGTAATATTTTTCCTTCAAAATTGTATTGCTGGTAATAATTTTTTTCAAAAAGTTATGCTGGTAATAATTAACTATTTGCCCATCGCTGGGACCCTAACAGATGCTACCACCCCAGGTAAGGGTGGACCTGGGAACACCAGCAATTAAGAGGTGTTTTCACGCTCCTCAAAACCTCCTAATCAGAGGCCTTGCTGCTGGATGTAGTTTATCGTCTTACCCAGGACGCGGATGTAGTTTAACGTCTTACCCAGGACGATGTTATATTTGTCTAACTTGATAAATCAAATAATTGCTTAGTATGTGTACTATTTCATTGTCGTGCAAACCTGATTGATATCTACCGATTTACACTGATGTAAGCATGACATTGATTCATCGTTTTGAGTCTAGTGTAAAGCGAATATCTGTGTAACTTTTTGGCGATAATGTAAAGTTATAGCAGCATTTTTATCCCTGGTTTAAACCAGAACTATGTCAACTTTTTTTTTGATTCTGGTTGAATCAATAGCTTCATCTACCGCAAATAATATGGATTCTCTGAGGTCGTGCGAGAATTTTTTTCTCGTCTAAGTCCATCTTTCAAATCTATAAATCACCCCCTGTCTTTGCACGGAATACTGCTCTCATATATGATCTGGTGTCCCCGCTGTACGTCTTGAGGTCCTCGACAAAATCCAGAGACGGATATGCAATGTAATTGCATCTCGTCTGCAGTCACTTTCTCACAGACTTGCCGTGGCTTCCCTATGTCTATTCTACAAGCATTTTCACGGCCGTTGTTTCGACGAGATTATTCCGCTGATCCCCAGAGTGCATGAATTTAAGCGTGCTACTAGATTGGCATTTCGGTCCCACCTTTTTAACTCTCGTAACGGTTAAATTTAACCGTCTCTTCTACTCAAACAGCTTCTTCTCTCGCACTTTTCGTATGTGGAACTCCATTCCTCTTAGTTACTTCCCTGATAACTATATCTTCAAATATTCAAGTGTAATGTCAATCGACATCTTCAGAGGCCTTGATCTTGTTCCCCGCCCTTCTCTATATCCTGCCCTCAAACACCCCTCTTTACTCTTGTTCTCAACCCTTTGTAACTCCTTGCGTGCTAGTAGCACACCCACCTTGCTTGGGGTGAAATGTTTTAAAAAAATCAAATATATTTTTATTTTTATTTTTAGCGTACCTTTGTCTACCCTCTTGAATCTTGAATAAGCGAAATCTATGTTTACCTTTTCGTCTCTAGTATAAACCAAATCTATGTTGACCAATTTCTGACACTGGTGTAAACCGAATACGTATCTTTAGTGTTAGACGATTGCTCCATTTTTTTTTTTTAAATGAACAAATGTCTACTGTTTTGACTCTAATTTAAGCGCGACAAATCTCTACTTTGTGGACCTCTCTTTGATTCACCTTGAAGCCAAACCTATATCTACCTTTTTTTGTCTATTTTGTAAACCAAACGTACGTTCACATTTTGACTCAAAATATCTTCGTATTTGAGGATTCATTCTCCTGTAAGTCTTATATGCGACGTTAAATGAAAATTGAATTTTTGATGCAAATCTTGAACACATTGACAGAACACGTTAGCCAAGGGGAAGTTCTAAAAATAAGAATTAGAAGGCAGTGGACATATCTGGGACACATTATGAGGTAAGCGTTTAACAATTTTAAGACATTGGAATACGGAGCAACAGAGAGAACCAATCAGTAACCTACCAACGAAATTTAAATGAGTAGATAGCAAACAGTCAACATTTGCTTGGAGATATAAGTTTGAAGAAGCTGTAGAGAGGCAACATCATGACGGCACATGAAAGAAAAATAAAAGCACATACCTTCAATAAAAAAGTGATTACATTATTGGGGTAATCAGATGGCAGTTTTAAATTCAGACATCATAATTAGTAATGCGGCAACAGAATCTACCGAAAGTAGAATATGCCATAAGAACATTGAAACATAAATCTGATAGATTATTTTGTATTGCCTTAAAAAAAAAAAAAATTCAGTAATATATTTTCAGTTCCACTGTTATGAGGCACACAGACCTCTAAGACTCAATCCAGTGAGGTTAGTGATTCCCAGATATTTTTTTTTCTAGGGCGCGTTTTCAGAATGGCAATTTTCTTGTGACTCACCATATTTTATGCGATTAAAAGTACATTTAAAAATAAATTAAAAAAAACAGGAAGAGGGTTAAAAGGAAATAATAGCAGATCAAACGTCAGAACATTATCATTGATAACTCTCTCCTCCAATTTACGAACCCTAGTTACTGTATTCTTAATACTTGATAGAATGTAAAAGTACAACAATGATAAAATCGGTCAATAATTATTTATAACTATTTATACTGGGACTTATTCATGCAATTACAAGTATTCCATAATAATATTTAAAATTTTTAAATCATATTTATTTTTGACATGAAATTTTTTAAACATTTTCTAAATCTTTGATTGTGTTTCAATCATTCCGCCTTACCTGCTATCCTCTATTGCCGCACCTGCTATTCTCTTCCGCCTCACCTGCTACCCTCTTCTGCCGCACCTGCTACCCTCTTCCGCCTCACCTGCTTCCCTCTTCCGCTTCAGCTGCTACCCTCTTCCGCCTCACCTGCAACCCTCTTCCGCCTCACCTGCTTCCCTCTTCTGCCTCACCTGCTACCCTCTTCCGCCTCACCTGCTTCCCTCTTCTGCCTTACCTCCTATCCTCTATTGCCGCACCTGATATTCTCTTCCGCCTCACCTATTACCCTCTTCTGCCGCACATGCTACCCTCTTCAGCCTCGCCTGCTACCCTCTTCCGCTTCACCTGCTATCCTCTTCCGCCTCACCTGCTATCCTCTTCCGCCTCGCCTGCTACCCTCTTCCGCTTCACCTGCTATCCTCTTCCGCCTCATCTGTTACCCTCTTCTGCCGCACCTGCTACCCTCTTCCGCCTCGCCTGCTATCCTCTTCCGCCTCACCTGCTACCCTCTTCCGGCGCACCTATGAGGCGCGGCGCATCATTTTGGAACCACTGAGCTAATGCAATTTACGAGTTCTGATCAAAAAGTATCGAGACTATTGTTAAAATAATTCAGCCAAGTTTTCATAATGGACAATCTTTTCGCGGACCGGTAGTGGCACACATGTGTTATTTAAGTGCATTTTGATAAAGAGAGCAATAATAAAAATGGAAGGAAAAGTGTATAATCTTTTTAGTCTCATGACTGGAGTCCAGCCCGACCACGCCCTTATGTGTTTAGTTCCCCTGAATCAATCCCTATTACACTATCCACATCAATATCAACACACCATAATGTAGAATCAGTGTCGAATCTGAAAATTAATTCGGATTAATTTCACTGGTCAGCACGATTTTTGGTGCCAAGTAACAAAACCCGTTTTTTAGCTAATCTAATTTGATGGTGCTGATTCCGAAAAATGATCTTAGTTTTTCATGGTTAGCTACCATTTTTTGCTGTACTGAAATTGCTCATTTTTGGAAAAAAGATCAATTTATGATCTTGGCTGATCGCAAAATTTGATTAATAAAGCTCGTCGGAACCCATCAATTTTCAGATAGGCCGAGCAATTTATGTCAGCCACCTGAAATAAACTATTTTTAAGAAAAAAGTGTTTCTGAGTCAAAAATTTTAAAATAGAAGTACCGAAATTTGCTATTTTATCGACAAAATTTAAACTAACTGATAAACTTTAGTAAACCTGATAATTAAGGTGACATCAAAAAAAAAAAATGAAAAACCCTAAAATCTTCTGTTTGATGCTCATAAATTTATCCCATCACTACGGAAGAAAAGCAAGCAAATTGAGAGCATTTTGTTTTCACAGTTGGAAAGAAATTCCAACTAAAGACATCCCAATTGAATCCACCTATTCCATTGTACATGATCCTGCTGGAGCATCAAAAGGGATTTAAATAACATTGAACATGGCAGACAATCAAGAAAGGGAAAATATTTAGCATAATTCTTATGTTCACGAATGTTTTATTTCTGCTGTTAGTTTAGTAAATGATTTGATGAAAATGGTTGTTAGTCTTGGTATATTCAATCGTGTTATTTTTAAAGACTTAGGGTCTGATTCTTATTACAAAAATAGTATTTCTCAATAAGCAGACAAATATTTGTTAGTTTAAATACGAATTGAGAGGCGTCTACGATTTTATTTTGAGAAATATTGCCATGGGTCAAAATCTTATATACAGAAAGCAAATCAAGAAAAAAGCTTTTTTTTTTCCAAAAGTGAGGCATTACTGTACAGCAAAAACGGTGGCTAACCAAGGAAACTGTCATTTTCAGATTCAACGCCCCCTAAAAAAGATTTATTGTGTCTCGACACCATTTCAATTTTTTTGTTGACAAGTGTTATTATTGAAAATTATTACAAATTAATATAAATATACATTAATTGTGAAATGTACTTAAAGTTATGATAGATAGTACAAGACGTAAAATTAATTAAAAATATTATTTATAAAAATAAACATTAATTATAAAGATAAACATGAATACTGAATATTTAAACAAATCTTTTAAAATTAAAATCCAATATCCAATTTTTCTATTATAAAATTTTAAACAAGTTAATTACTTTTTTGAGATTGCATCTTGGACTTCCTCTTAGATCCGTTCAGGCCCAGTATAATTGCGTGACATTCACTTGAAGAGGGGGAAAAAGGCTGTTGTAGACAACTAGGTTATTTAGCCAGGAGAAGGAAACTCCAGCCGAAAACCTGAAACTTTAGTACCTTAAACGAGAGGAGATATGGTATATAATAATGGATCGGTCATGATAATAAAACATCTTCACCCAAAACATGACGAGCACAGAGGTGTGGGTTTGTGACTTCGAAGGTGTGCCAGATTCCATATATATATATATATACATACAGTAGCGTCAAAACTTTAACTTTTGTTAGAAAAATTTTAAAACTTAATATTTGTTGAAATAACAACTGTGAAAAGCTATAAAATTTTGACAACTGGTAATTTTTATCATCCTTTAATAAATGATTCAAATTTTAATATGTTATTATGGATGATAACGACTACCAGTTGTCAAAATTTCAGCTTTTCACAGTTGTTATTTCTAACAAATATTAAGTTTTAAAATTTTGTCCCTTAGTTTTGGACGCTATATATATATTCGACTCTTTCGTCGAATTCGACGTATTAGAGCCAAGCAGATCATTTCCTAGCAATCGACAGCCTGACACCAGTACATGAGATTTGATTATAGTGACGAAGGTTTTGCGCAGAACCATCCACACTTTTTGAAGGGCCGAATACAGAGACCTGGTCCACTACGTGCAGGTTTTGAATTCGGAATTGTTCTTCTCCTAGACTAGTTGGGATCAAAGGCTATAGAACCCAGTCTGTCCAGCTATTTACCCATAGCTGGAGTGATTAATACCTTCCGTTGATTTGAAGGGCCGAATACAGAGACCTGGTTCACAAGGTCCTCAAACGACCCTCCGCAGTTTTTGAATTCAGAGCCTGTCCTGCTATTTAGCCATAGCTGGAGGTAGAAGAAGAGGATTCATACCTTTCCCAAGGGTATTAGCTCCTCTCTCTCTCTCTCTCTCTCTCTCTCAACGTAACGTTGTGTTACTGTTTCTTTTTTGGTCTCATGGTCATGTTTTTGTGTTGTAGGCTATATATTTTCTGTTCTTATAGCACCTCTTTAGCCAGTTGGGCCTGACGATCCGCGTAGGTGAAACCTAGTTAGGTTAGTCTGGCTCTTTAGGTTTATCTATATATATATATATATATATATATATTAAATCTACTTATATATATATATATATATATATTAAATAAAAACAGACCACTTTAAGGTTCCATGTAATAAATTATTTCACCACAGCCCTTTTAAAGGGTTCTGGATCATCAGACTTTCTCCCAAAAAAAAAAAAAGGTTTTTTTGGGAAGTAAAGTCTGATGATCCGCAGTCCTTTAAAAAGGGCTGTGTGAAATAATTTATTACATGGAACCTTAAAGTGGTCTGTTTTATTTAAATTATTTGCTCTGGATTTACATTGATTTTATCCTCTTTAGGTTTACCCATACGGATTACCTAGTTTTTTATAAACTAACTATATATATATATATATATATATATATATATATATATATATATATATATATATATAATATAAAAGATGTTACATACGGACAAACAACTACTCCGACAAAGATGCATTTTTGTTTTGATGCAAACGATTCCCGAAAGGGGAGTAACAAATATATTAACCATCTGTCAAGATGCGTTCGAAACAAAAATGCATCTTTGTCATGAGTACTTGTTTGTCCTTATGTAACATTTTTATAATAAATAATTATTGCTCTACTCTTGGTATTGAACCCTCTTTTAAATTAATGCTATGAACGTTTTAATTTATCCTCTTTTCCTTATCGTTACATTTATAGATAGATAGATAGTCACCTAGAGGTGGTGTAATGGTTAATAAGCTTGTCTCGCTAGAACAATTACAACTGGGTAGTGAGTTTGATCCTCACTGGGTGCCCCTTACATTCGGCCATGTGCCACATCTGTGCTACACTTGGAAAATCACTATAAACACCCCAAGACGGTGTAATGGTTAGCAAGCTTTTCTTGCTAGAACAATTACGACTGAGTAGTGATTTCGATTCTCACTGGGTGCCCCATACTTTCGGCCTTGTGCTACATCTAAGCTACGCTTGGAAAATTGCTAGATAGATAGATAGATAGATAATCGTCATTTTATATTACTAATTTTGCGCATGCGCCTTGTTTAATTTGGATTTTGTGGACTGACTAATATAGTTGGATCAGTTAGCCACCGTCTGTGAGAAAAAGAGCACCATGATGCAATTCACTCCGCCAGAAACGGTATGCTGCTGTACTGCTTGGCATTCGCGCCGGAACCTCCAATACGAACGTTTCAAAGTGTTTGGGCGTCAATCTGAGAACAGTGTGGGAAATGGTTGGATGAGTCTAATGGTGATTACGAAGGTGTTTCGAGTGATCACAAGTGATGGCGACGTTATGCCTCCATTCATCTTCCCATAGGGTCTCAAACTCAACACGGATGCCTACGTGAAGTGCCTTGAGACGGTGGTGCTGGCCTAGGTTGAGAGGGTGGTTGCCGGAAAACTATATCTGGCAGCAGGACTCCGCACTATGCCACACAAGCAGGAGAACCCAGTCATGTCTGTCAGGCAATTTCTGCGACAACTATAAGTATAGGACTGGTGTATACGGAATAAATTCCAATAACCAACAAATACTATTCTTTAAAAAGTGCTCAATACAGAGTAGAGCAAATATAATTATTTATTCGAAAATTATAAGATAAATATGTTACAAAATCTCTACAAAAATACCCATCTATCTATCTATCTATCTATCTATCTATCTATCTATCTATCTATCTCAATCTGTTTATTATTGTTATGGTCCGGTTCCTTGTACCACAGTGATAGTCCAAGGTAGAACCAATAATGAAGAACTCGAAGGCGGATATGGAATAACACAGATATATTACAAACAGGAATATATATAGAGAGGTAGAAAAGTGTTAGTACGAACAATCAGGTTTAGTAGTAATTGTCTGAACGCGACTCTGTTTCGGACTGCCTCTGACTCGACTGACTGACTCGCTCGCTCTGACTGACTGACAGACTCCTGATGGACTTCACTCGAGACTTCAGACTGAACAGTATTTAGTCACCCCCCCATGGGATGTCCGAGCCCGTGGGCGCGGTCAAAAATATGTCTTTGAAGCCGTATAAACGGGTTCAGGGTCGGTTTACCTCCCCGAAAGTGACTCCGCCCTTTGGCTTAGCCTCGTTCGGGTTCCTCCCCACCCGAAGGCAGAGAGTTCAACCGATCAGCCGGTCAGCCGGTCGTCCGACTTCAGGCTAAACTCCCTGCTTCCTCTTGAGGCGCAGTCTTTATTACGTATGGAATAGTCCATTATGTTATTATGGGTAAGGCCCCATAACAATTATCTATCTCAGTCTGTTCATTATCTATCTATCTATCTATCTATCTATCTATCTATCTATCTATCTATCTATCTATCTCAGTCTGTTCATTATCTATCTGTTCAAATTTTTAGTTCTCTCAGAGTTCAAATTTTCAATCTGTTAAATGTCTGACTCTCTCCCCTTCTACATTTATCTCTCAATCTTATTTGGCCTTGTGTGTTGTTCATTTCGATATCAGAGTGATGGTGTTGAATGTAGAATAAAGAGTTTACATTCAGCGTCATCACATAAGACACCAGAAATGTTGAAACAAAATGGCTATATTTGTAGTGATTTTATAACATATTAAATAATTATATATATATATATAGGATTGGTGCAATTCAAATAATTATATTGAAGTTTTGGGCTCTTGTTTTGAAACATGAGATCTCTTATGTGGCGTTGGAATCATATTTTTAAATAAATAATTATATATATATATATATATATATATATATATATATATATTCTGAGATCATTATCAGAAAGAGATGGAAAGTACTTGGGAAATAAAAGTGATTTTCACTGTTACAGTGCTTTTCTTGCATCATTCGATTGCCATACACAGAAAAATATCCGTGAATGTGAACGGATTCTGCTAAAAATAAACAGACATAATGTTTTTAATTTATTTAATCTTTCTCTCCTTTTACGTGCCATGTCTGTTCTGGACATAGGCGCTCATGGCTCTCCCTCTATCCCTTGCATCTCTCAACAAGTTTCTTCCCTCTGCTTCCTCCCCCAGACCACGTTCTGACATCCACTTGCTTAAATCCGTCAGGTATGTCACACGTTGTTTTCCTTTGTCTCTCTCTCATTCTCTCTCTCTCTATTCGACCTGTGAGTATCAGATTCTCCAGGCCCTCCTTCCTCATTATGTGTCCCGGAAATTTCAGCTGCCACTTCCTGATATTAAATTTACGCCTCCTCCTTGTTTTCAACCTCTCTAAGACCTCTTCACACGCTCGGTGCATGATATCCTTAGCATCCTTCTGTAGAACCACATCTCCGTCACCTCAACCCTCTTCTTCTTCAGTCATGCCTAAAAGAGAAGTTACTGCCTAAATAAACACACACACACACACACACACACATATATATATATATATATATATATATATATATATATATATAATTTTGAATGGAGTTTTTAGTCTACATTATTTCTTATTACTATAAACGTTATTTTTAGTGGATACATCTGTTTGAGTTCTTGTCCAAGTTTTTTTGATATTTTGTCAAACAGAGAAATTAAGGAAGACGTTAAAACTTCTCAATTTAGGCCGGTTGTCGTAAATTTCACTGTTTAAGAAAATATTAAAAAATTGTTATGGCAACTCAAATAAGTGTACCCACTAAAAATACGTTTATTGTAAGAAAAAAATGCCGAAAAACTTTTTGCCGTTAATAAAAAAAAAAACAAACCCAGACGATATGCATTTAACGGATGTCATAATTCCTTGAAAAATAAACCCTTACCTCCCTAAACATAATCTTTTTCGAACGTAACTCAAAATTGATACAGCAATAGTTACTAAAAATGAACACGCTACCGCCCCTGCCTAAATGATTGGATTCCTCTGTATCCTTGGAAACAGTAAATTATGAATTTATACGTGCGTTTAAAACTCAGTAAATTTAAAATAAGTTATTCCAATATTCGCTTGAAGATGAAACGGAACTAACGCTTTTAATTTAATTATATAATTAAATTTAAAGTTTTTAGCTTCCATTTTTGAAACATGGTTATTAGAGCGTAGCGAAAAAAAAACATATTTTAAATCAGTTAATTTGTCGAACAATCGTGGTCAAGATAAACACTCAGTTGTAGAGCAAGCTGAGTGAATACTAATTCAACATTGAGAAAGAGAGCTATTTATGGTGCAATGGAGCATCTCATTAGGCTAAAGTGGGATAGTCCATTGCTTGGGCTGTGATTGGCTGCTGGTACCTGAGTGGAAGTATTTCTATATAAATACTAGCATGATTTCTCAGTTAGTTTGCAGGGTTTGTATTAAGTTACAACATGCTTTATTTTTGTCTGCCAGCTGGACGCTAGTTGGGACTCTTACGCCGGTAAGTGCTTTTTATTATTGTTATTCTACAAATTTATAATATTTATGTTCTGTAAATTTACACTGAGCACTGTTTTGTAAAAATAAAAAATAAAAAATAAGAAGGACACCGCATTATATATCTTACTGTTCTTTCTTATATATATATATATATATATATATATATATATATATATATATATATATATAATTTTTTATTGCATGACGATACCCATTTGGTAGGAATCACGATATCAAGAATGCTGGTTTTCTAATTTTCGTTTCTTGAAAATAGTATTGAACGGTTTTTCAATTTAACCGTTTTTTACTTTTTTACAATTATTGTTTTTTTCTTAAAATCCGGAGTTTATTTATTGAATTATACACACACGCGCACACACACAGACACACACATATGTGTGTATGTGTGCGCGTGTGTGCTAGTGTATGTGTGTGTGTTTGTGTGTGTGAACTTAAATTCAACGTCAATAGCATTTTTCTGTTTCATTGAATATTGGCCTTTTAAAGTTCTCTCTCTTTCTTTCTCATTTCTTTCTCTCTTTCTCTTTCTCTTCAGTGCTTTCTCAGTTTCTTTCAATCTGTAACCCCCCCACCTTGCGTCTTAGTGGCTTTATCGCCTTTCTTGGAGCGAAATTACCAGAAAGAAAATGAAGAGAGAGAGTAAACAGAGCAAAGGAAGACGTGAGTTAGTAATAATTAAATAGACTGGAAATAAATGTATAGGACTTAATCCGTACAGGCTAATCATTATAAAACTGTAAATCTGCAAAATACCTCGAAATCAAATATCCACTTTTCTCTTTCTGATGTTTCCGTTCTTTCTATTCAAAAGTGAAGCAACTGTTAATATTTGATAAGTGTTTTCTGTTTAGTTCAATCAGGTATAGGGCCAAAATCCTTCGAGAACCTAATTAAAATCACATACGTGATCTGTGCGCAAAACACCCAGTGAGGACCAAACTCGCTACCGCAGTAACACTCTGCAAGAAGAACTTACTGTCCACTAGTCTAGAAATTACTGCTCAGCGTAGCAAGCATTAATTTCTTGGTGTTTACAAACAAAGAATGAAAGTGCGGTCGATTTAATGACGTCAGTTTTGAAATTGTTGCCCGTCATGTCTGACATATTGAAAAAGCCAATTCCCAACACGAATGTAATATTTCTTTAATATCCACTTCAATTTCTCTCAATTGAAATTTCCTGTCAAAGCAAAGAAAGAAAAAATGCATTTAAAGGTCAATGAGGAAGGAAAGAGAACGATTTTTCTTTTATTAGTGAGAACTGAATTCACTTCAGTTTCTGTAAAAACAGTCTAAACCTATTTCGATCAGTAAATAGTTAAATACTAATCCTAGTTTTGCACAAGGCAGGAATCCAGTTAGAATTAACGACTTTAAAAATGAACTGCAAGATTGGTTTGGTCACTATTATTACCCCATCGCAGAGTACTTACGTGCCAACTTTTTTATAGTTAGATAGGAGTAGGTATGAATTGTAAAGTCTATAGACGAATGATTAAAAAATATTTCAATATAATCTATTTAATTGTCAATGCGCTTATTCCCATAGATTGAACTTTATCCAGGGAAAATTACAAATTAAAATTAAGCTTCTAGCTAGGTGACACAAATACCCAATATTGGAGACACGCAGTCGAATATTTGACTGATGCAAAAGTCGAATATTTGACTTATGCAAAAATCTAACATACTCGGAAAAAAATATTTAAATAAATTTAAAAATATTATTTAGGCATTAAAATATTTCTCACTGACGTTCAAGGATCTTTCTACCAAATTGTGCATTTAATAATAAAAGAACGATTCCCATTTTAATCCATAATATTCTTAAAGAAGTGTTTCGATAAGTCCGGCTTGGAATATGAAGAAAAAAAATACAGTGGAAGCAGGTTTTTTTTTTCTTTTTATTGCGATCTGAATTCTAAATATCTTCAAGAAAATACGCCCAAGTATTAACAAACTGGGAGCAAATTAGAAGCAGGAAAGGGCGTGGAAATTCTGTATAGTACCAATTCTCTTCTATGGCATTGAATGCTGGATAAATTCCTCATAGATGATGAAGATACTTGAGTCAGCAGAAATGTGGTTCTACAGAAGGATACTGAGAATAACTTGTATGGCGGATGTGAGAAACGAGAAAGTTTCAAGAGAATAAAAAACGACACTTAGAATCTGGAAACGATAGTTGAAATTTCCGGGGAATTTTAATGAGGAAGGAAAGTTTAGAGAATTTGACACACACAGGACATATTAGCTGTAAGAGGAGCAGAGAGAATCAGCGGGTAACCTACCTAACGAGTTTGCGTAAATGGATAGCCGTACAGAGACTAAAAGAGATTTAAAAAAACGACATTGTTAAGAGTTCCAAAGGGATAGGAAGCTGTAACTAGTCGAGAGCCATTATGTACATACATGCAGCTTTCTAGGATCATCGACGAAATATAATGGCAAGTAAACCTTACTTGCAGATCAATGTTCGAATGTTTAATTCTAACTAGACGCTCACTACTCCCGTCTTTGTGCCATACAAAGTTTAGCAATTAACTACAGAATGAGCCAAATAGTAATTTATAAATATTTGGCGCATTTTATTAAAGATATTTAGAATTCAGTTCTCAATAAAATAAATAAATAAAACCCTGCTTCAGTTTTCTCCGTATTGTCTTTCTTCGTATTCCAAGGCGGACTTAAATGAACGGTTATGTGATATCAGTCGTTCTATATAGCTGTAAATGCTGAACAATCTCCTCACGGATGACGAAGTGACTTGTAGGTGCAGAAATAGGGTTCTGCAGAAGGATGCTGAGAATACCATGGACTGAAAAATGACGACATTTTAGAAAAAAAAATCAAAGAAAGGACAAAATGAGAAAAAGGCAGTTGAAGTTTCCTGGGTACATAGTGAGGAAAGAGGAATTGAAGAATTTGATTCTCACACGGTATATTGAAGAGAAGATGAAAGCAACGCATTAACTACCTAGAGAGTTTGAGTAAAGGCCTGACAGAACAGGCATTAAGAGAGATAATAAAAAGACTAATTTTACTAAGAGTTGCAAAGGAAGAAAGACGAGTATGTGTAAATGGATGGCGGAAAAAGTTTTAGGAAATATAACAAAACGAGAAAATATATTAAGAGTTACAAAAAATAGGAAATTGTGAAGAGCCATGATCGACAACGTCCTGAAAGAAGATGAAGAATGGGGATTCCATAAATGTCTACGAGGCGATATTCACTATGATATGGACAGTAGGATAAGAATACGACATGTTTTACGATATGTCCTGTCTTAATTTAAGAGATGCGTTATATCAGAACGCCCAAATAATCCAAAGGACAACCTTACATACGTAAAAGGAGTTTATATTCCCTTCTGTGCATCATAATTTAATTTTGGTGTGAGGGTTTTGAGATTTTCTTCTAACGTGGATCTTCTCACAAGGATGTTAGAGAATCTGGTTTTTATGTCTCAGGATAGGGATTTCTTTAACTTCCCGTAAACCAGTTATCACAATTGCGCGCATAATAAACCCGGCTGGATCGACTACCTGTTTACATGGCAGAAGCAGCTACGGACATCCTTTGAAGAGTGATTGTTCAACTGATGACTATGAGGTCATCTCCCAGGTCAAACAATTTAATGTGGTCAGTGGAATGAGAATAATCTACCTCTACAGATTAAATAAAATGTTCAGTTCTAAACTAACTGAAGGTTACCCTGAAGAAAACCAAACAGTATAACGACCGAAACATTCTCATAATAACTACAAAGATAAGGGCATTACCCCGATTATATACAATGTAAATATGCTTTACGAATGCTGATGGGGTAAATCGTTATGATTCTGGAACAATGTGTTATATATTATATGAATTACTTACATACGGTCTATTGTCCTTATCTTTGTTGTTATTATCAAAACTTTTGGCAGTTGTACCTTTCGGCTTTCATCAGGTGCTTGTCGAACCTACAAGCAATTTCGAACTGAATTTGACGAGAATATATTAATCTAGTTCCGCTGATGTTGTCTAGAAATATTTTCTCTTTTTCTTATTTAGTACTGCTCAGATATTTAGTGCTGCTCAATTAATGCTCATCCACTTCCCACTGAGTCCAAGTACACACAGACTTACGCATCGTTGTAATTGAACTAATAAAAGCAATTCACAAACCAACGCTTTAAGATAGGATATTGTCCCGTGTGATATTGCTGAGTGGATGACTTGGAGTCTTAAACCTAACCTGCCTGTTGATGAATGATTATGTTGTGTTATTGTTGTGGCCTTGTTAGGGCCAGAAATAAAGACACAAGAGAAGAATTGAGTTAAACAAATATTAACGGAAACAGTAATATAAACATATACAAACGAGAGTGTTACAGCAAGAATGTTCGGTCCGACTGTCATAGCTGACTGCTGGAAATATCCCTCTCCAAAAGGCAGTACCTGCTCCTGTTTATATCTGGTAGAGTCCATCCGTGAATGGGTAAAGTACCATAATAGATAGATAGATAGATAGATAGTTTTGTGACCTTGTTAGGGTCATAAATAAAGGCACAAAGGAGGAATTGAGTTAAACAGAAACAGTAAAACAAACATATACAAACGAGAGTGTTACAGCAAAAATGTTCGGCCCGACTGTCAGAGCTGACTGCTGGAATCTTCCATCGCCAAAAGGCAGTACCTGCTCCTATTTATAGCTGGGAGAGTGCATGCATGCGTGGGTAAATTACCATAAAATTTATGTATTAAGTATGAGACAACACGGGTTTCTCTCAGCATCCTGTAGGATCAGCTTATGAGGCATTGGGACAGTCAAGAAAGGAGGCGGACATTCTGCAATATAAAAACGGTTGATGATATTTTTTGACGAATATGTATTTTTATTGAATTTCTGCGTGTTGGCTCGAGCAATGTTAGATGACCTGGGAAATAAGCCAAACCAATTAATGGTCATGACCTAGACGCTTTCTTTGAAATGTCTAAAATTGATAGAATACGTTTGAATGTCTTATTAAATTGTCAGGGCACGAAGGATAATCACTCCTTTGCTGAAATAAACCACTGGCGAAAGACTAAAATTTATTATATATACGCCTTACTGAATAATAATAATAATAATAACTAGCCAAATCAACGTCTTACGAAAATATCTTATGGTTATTGGGTTTTTGGCAATTTTTGTCTTTATCAATCTCCGTCGTTTAATACTGTTAAGATCAAAATGTAGTACCTGTTCCCATCAGCTAATTCTGATTCTCTCTCTCCCTCTCTTTCTCTCTCTCTCTTCTCTCTCTCTCTCTCTCTCTCCCCCCTTAGGTTTATATGCCCTTTTATTTTCCTTTGTTTTCTTACTGAAACCAAGTAGTGCTTTTTCTCCTCTTTCCGCGTGATCAAAACGGAATAATCCATTATCTATGAGGTATTGGCAGGGCGTAACGGTCGTGCAAACTGACGAAGGGAGGGACAAGCACACTTATAATAGGATGATACAGGACTTATCTTCCATCTAACTAACGCTGACACATAGCTGTACCGGCGTTGATTAACAGTAGGAAACTTGAAGTCGCGGAGAGTTTAATCCTAACTCGATTCCCCTGCGCCTGGCCTATGCATTGTAATTAACTATTTTCTGATCGAAATAGATATTTATACGTTTAGACTATGTTATAGTGAAGATAATAATAATAATAATAATAATAATAATAATAATATACACTTCTGTAATTTCGAACTGAACCCTTTATTTCGTCCACCGAGTTAGATTGTTCTAGATCTACGTGCCATGCCTCTTCTGGAAGTTTCAGTTATCCCCCTTTTGACTCTACTCTCCAAGTTTTTATTCACCACTACAGTAGCCAAGTACTGAAGTCACTGGATCCAACGAACGCTTTTATTCACCCAAAGAGTTAAGAGTTCAATACCTGGTTACTGCAGTGCCGAACAAAAACTTGGAGAATTAAGTTATACGGAGATAACTTAAGCACCCGGAAGAGGCTTGGCACATTGAACTAGAACAATATACCCCGGTGGACGAAATAAAGGTTCAGTTCGAAATTCCAATCATCTGAAGAAGGCCAGAGCGTACAAAGGCCGAAACGTCGTGAATATGGCAACAAAGATGAGGACAACCGTCCGAACAATGTAAATAGTTTAAATGATTACAATATCTCATCTCAGAAATATAGAATTATAATAAAACTAATTGAAGGGATCCGTGGAAGCCCATGCCTTAAAGAAATACAAAAAAAATTGTTCTCACGAGTACCACCCTCACCCTACGAAGGGCTTTGTCTATGTAATTTTTTTTCCAGTGGAAAATGTCATTATGTCATGTCTAACCTTATGTCCCTGACCGTGACCCGGAGAGAAATGAGTGCACATCAGAAATCAAAGGAAATAAAATAAAGATAATAATAACAAATAAAGGCGTTAGTTTGATCCAGTGATCCAAAGAGTGTGAGTTCAATATCCGGTTAAGGCAGTGGAGAAGTTGCAGAGGGGAATTAACAAGAGATAACTGATAACTGATATCTATTAAACATGGCATGTGAAACTAGAACAGTCTACCCCAGTGAGTGAAATGAAGGTTTCATTTCGACATTCCAACCACCTGAAGAAGGCCGGAGCGTACAAAAGCCGAAACGTTGTAATAAACATGGCGACAAAAATGAGGACAATAGTCCGAAAAATGTAAATAGTGATAATAATAAATAAAGTGGAATTAATGCTGTCCTCATATGGCACATTTTTGTAATTTTCACTTCAAGATCCTTCTATATTGATATTGTCTTCAAATATACATTAGGAACCGCCATTACAGAAAGAAAGCATATTCCGTTTTTGTGGTCTTTGATCTCAAGATGTCTTGGCGATTAGGTTTGATTGTTTTGTCTGCGTGTATTGTAAAGTCCCATAAAATTGTTACAGGTCCCTTCTCTGCAACTGGTTCTGGGTGGGGTTCATATCAATTACTTTCAAGTTTCCCTCCCATAAAATTTGCACGTTTTCCTGTTCAGATATTCTGTAATCTGGTCAATTCTTTCTGGATATTCAGAATGCACATTTGGGGTCAACATTATCTTTCAGCATGTTTGCTTGATAATTTCTACTCAGCAAGCAATGGTCTTGTACAAAACATTCGGTTTTAATCGTGCGCTATGCAACAGCTGATGGGGATATGATCTGCCTACATCAGTCCGTTTTGCACGGGCGGTTTATTAACCATGAAGAGGTTTATCTTAACATCGTTTCTGGAAACAAACTGGATTAACATAAATAGAGAAAAAGAAATTTAAATAAGAATAAAAAATTACTTAAAGCTAAAATGAATCTTATCGAGAAACAATAATGTAGTATAAAGGAAAAAAGGTTTCTCCTGCTGAATAGAAAATAATTATCTCTATCTATAAAAGGCAGGATGTGTGTGTGTGTGTGTGTGTGTGTGTGTGTGTGTGTGTGTGTGTGTGTGTGTGTGTGTGTGTGTGTAACGAATGTACGGCCATGCCTGAAAAGTCTAAGATTTTGGAATTCTAAAGAACACAATTATGAAGGCGGTGATACAAAAGTCTCCATCCCTGAATGATTTTAGATTCTGGAATTATAAAGACAACACCTATTATGACATTGAAAATAGGCCCCGTGTTTGAGTAATCTTAGATTTTGGAATTCTGAAGAACACGTTTATGATGGCGTTGAAAGTAAAGTCTGCATGCCTGAACAGTCATAGATTTTTGGAATTCTAAAGAAATCACTTATGATGGTGTTGAAAACCAAGCCACCATTCTTGAACGGTCTTAGATTTTTTAATTTTAAAGAACACACATCTGATGGCGTTGAAATTAAGACTTCTGCATGAATTTTCTTAGATTTTGGAATTCTAAAATACTCAATTATGATGGCGTAGACAACAAGCCTATTGCAGCATCTCTATCTATAAAAGGCAGGATGTGTGTGTGTGTGTGTGTGTGTGTGTGTGTGTGTGTGTGTGTGTGTGTGTGTGTGTGTGTCTGTGTCTCTGTAACGAATGCACGGCCGCAATTTTCGACGGATTTGCACCAAAATTTACATGCACATGCTCCAAGTTATCGGGAAGGCCAAGACCAACATTGCATTTCCCAACTCCCATCGATAGTAGAAATAATAGATTTTTTCATGCTTCTACGGCAGTTTTCATGTAGTTTGCGGCCATTTTATACTGGCCAGAGTGAGAGCCTACAGCTGGCTGCCACGAATAGGCAGGAAGATTCTATTTGCAAGCGTGAGAGCCAACAGCTGACCGACACGAATGTTAACTAGCATGCTAGCATGCAAAAAATATTGATAGCTGCATTCGTCACGAGTGGGAAAAATTTAAATCTGCATGGTACTATACTTCAATTGGCTCATTCGCTTGCTTAAACTCAACATTGATTCTGAAATCTGCAGAACTGGGTTGGGTGTGAAAAAGTATTTGTTGTTAACATTCTTTTTTCATTCGGTTTTTCCAGTTACGAGTCCTTTTTTAAAGCTGATCGTTTTGTGTTCATTTTGTTTAGTTCTTTTTTCATAACAGATTTAATATTTAGTATAGAGCTTAGAAAAAATTCGCAGTGTGATATAGGCAAGAAGTAAGGCATGTAGCAACATCAGCAAGGCAAAGGGCTCTCCTTTAAAGACAAGGAAGGGCAAAAATATTTTAAGTCAAGTAATAGCGGTTGCTGTATGAGTCGTACGATTTTTTAATCAAGCACGGGCAACACCGGGCCATGCTGCTAGTTATAGATATTTTTTGTATATGCCCGTGTTCGATGAGAGGTAAGCTTTCCATAACGGGGTCTACAAGACTTGGGGATCTCTGGTTTAATTCGGTGCCAGAAAGATCCCATATAACTAAAAGTGAATGCTTCGTTATCCTGAAATGATCCTTTTAATAATTTTGCCTGGATTCGAAGAATGACGAATAATGTCAGAAATTAATTCATCAAACTTACAATCGGTGAAGTATTTAAATAACTTTAGTTTATAATGAAAGAACTTAAAAGAGCTTTCATCTGAAGTCGTCCATTACTTTGTAATAATTTCCCTGGCATGACTTTAAGAAAACTCTTGAAGTTTCTGCCATGTCCATCATTTAAATCTTTCTTTTGGATATGGCCTTTCTTTTGGAAGCGTTTCAGAGGCCATTACGAAGCCAGAGCATCAGGCTGGAAACGTAGAGAACGTGTGAAATTGAAGAATGGCACTAAACTCAACAACGCTGGAACCGTCATTTTGGCGAACGTTTTCTTCAGAGTAAGTTAATGCCAGGAAACTTCAGAAGAGCTTATAAATCTATCACCCGGACCGACAAGAATCGACCTATCAGAAGATTCTTCAGCGAAACGCACAAGACTTTAATTCAGTAAAATAAATGAGATCGAATGTCTGAAGTCATTGGCCGAAGTTTAATTTCCTATCATGAGGCATTTTATGATTTTAGAAAAGTAATCTAATACTGAAAGCTTCCGTACTAATTTTTTGCCTAATGTTCTGTACAAAGTCATTCTATCGATTATATCATTATTTTTATTTTATAATATTTTATTTTTTATTTATTTATTTAATTTTATTTACTTATTTACTATTCAAAAATCGTACGACTCCTACAGCAATCGCTATCACTTGACTTAAAATATTTTTGCCCTTCCTTGCCTTTAAAGGAGTGCCTTTTGCCGTGCTGATGTTGCTACATGCCTTACTTCTTGCATATCTCACACTGCGAATTTTTCTAAGCTCTGTACTAAACATTAAATCTGTTACGAAAAAAGAACTAAACAAAATGAACACAAAACGATCAGCTTTAAAAAAAAAAAGGACTCTTATCTTGAAAAACCCAATGAAAAAAGAATGTTAACAACAAATACTTTTTCACATCCAACCCAGTTCTGCGGAATCAGAATCAATGT
>CAHIKZ030000181.1:1592500-1595000 GCA_903632075.3 Acanthosepion pharaonis
ACATGAGATTTGATTATAGTGGTGAAGGTTTCGTGCAGGACCATCCACACTTTTTGAAGGGACGAATACAGAGATCTGGTGCACCGAATGCCACAAGGTTCCCAAACGACCCTCCGCAGGTTTTGAATTCAGAGTTGTCCTTCTCCTAGACCAGTTGCCATCCAAGGCTATAGAACCCAGTCTGTCCTGCTATTTTACCCATAGCTGGAGGGAGAGGAAGAGGATTCTTAGCTTTCCCAAGGGTATTGGCACGTAAGTGAATGTAACCGATTCGACTGGAATTCGAACTCGGCTCTGCGATTCCTCAATCCAAGCCGCTATCCATTACTCCACCGTGCCTTTTAATATATATATATATAGTTGTGTATTTAAGTAGCAACAACTCCTTAATAATTGCTTCATTGAACACGACAGAGGTACTTCTGCTTCGGGTTTTATATTACTTTACTTGTCTACACATAAGGCTCTACTTTAATTAATGTAGAAAGTTGTCCTCTGTGGTGCAAATAAGAGTGCTGCCGGGACTACACTATCCATTAGGTTGTTAAAGAAATAAAAGAAAATAAGCTAGTAACAATTAAAATAAATTAATTTAAATAAATAAAGTAAATAATTATTAAACCACTCCCGCCAAAATAACCGTTAGAATAGACTACCCACAATGCAACAGATTACCCGCAATGCATCACTGACTCTTATATAAAAATAGTCGAGAAAAACACAAAGCATGTGGCCAGACGACTGCGTTAAGTATGAAACAGTCTGTTGCCTCTAAGTGTTGACTTTACTGTTCATTTACATATATACCCTTCACGCAGAACTATTTCACTGCCAATTCAATGAAGACATTTGGGTCACTATCACACAAAAAGAGAATGTCTAATATCGAGAATATTTAACATCGACAAACATCAGAAAAATTAATTCTTTTAATAATATGTGGAAATAAACACTCTTTGCCTGATGAAGGTCGCGAGAGCGGAAACTCGTGTAGCAAAATTATGGAAAATAAAGCATAATATATTTTATAAAGAAATCCACATTACAACTAAAAACGTTTGCGGTTTCTTTCTTCTTTTTAATATACGCAGTTTTCTCTCGTTGGAACTATATAACCTCTTCCCTTTATATATATATATATATATATATATATATATATATATATTCTATGATACAAATATAGTTTTATGCATATTATATTTATGGAAAAGATGTAAATAGAACAGTAGACACTGAGCGGCGACGAACAGTTCCATTCTTGAATGCAATATTCAGGCCAAATGTGTTGTGCTTTGCTTCGGCTTTTTATATATGCTGCCCATTGGTGCATTATGGGTAGCAGGTCTATTGTATTATCCTAATGGTTATTGGACTTGCGTTAACGGTTACTTTTCAAATTAGTGCACATGTTGATCAGAAAATGTAGAGTCGAGCTAAAACACAAGTATGGCTTGGATATGGCGTCAAGCATGACACTGACAGTGGCCGCTTGATGTTGTTTACATACACTCTATCCGTGATATTTAGCACTTTTACCAATAAATATAGCATACCTTAAAACTATATTTTTATCATATATATATATATATATATATAAACATAAATATATATATATATATATATATATATATATATATATATATATATATAGTTAAGTTACGAAGAACTTGGTAAACCGAATGGGTAATTCCAAGGAGGATGAAATCCTGAGAGCTCAATGTGAATCCAGAGCTAATATTTAATGAAAAAACAAACCACTTTAAGGTACCATTACAATAATTTATTTCACCAAAATCCTTAGGTAACACTTCCAACAACGAAATGAAAGGAAAAATGGGATTAGAAATTGATGGGTAGTGTAATTTTTGTAATTTGACAGGGAGAGTGATAGCTGTAGTTAACGAGACAAGGTAGAGTATAGAGAGGGGTAAATTCCATATTTCTCTTAAGCATCTTTTATATTGGGGTAGGAGGAGTGACCTAATCGTGACCTATTTAGATGGTTAACTTAACGGAAATGATATATAGGAATGGGATGCTAGATTCGCAAGAAGCACACTATATATATATATATATATATATAGTGTGTGTGCTTCTTGCGAATCTTCTAGTGCACATATATCACTACCGTGTTATTTCTCTGGGTATATTCATTTTTTGCTAGTTCCGTACATCCTCAGATAATATGGTCGACAGTTTAATCATATTTTCCGCATATTCTGCATTTCGGGTTAGTTCCAATCTTGATTATGTGAAAGTGATAGGATCTGCTTGCGGGGCTTTGGTCCTGAGCTGCAATAATTAGCCTTTCAATCCGGTTCTCCTCAACCACTGATGTACTTTCTGTTGGTCCACAACTGCTTCTTTCTTACTTTTTTTGGTAATTGTCCTGCAACGTCTTATCCTCACATATATATATATATATATATATATATATATATATATATATATATATATATATATATATTGTAATTTCATTGCTTTGCTTTCTGTTTTACTC
>CAHIKZ030000181.1:1600000-1662500 GCA_903632075.3 Acanthosepion pharaonis
GGCTGCGGGACGTCACACAAGGATACATTCTAAAAGCTGGGCAGAGTATTGCGAGACAGGAGGATTTCTTTGGTAACCAAGAAAAGAATAATACTGATCATAACGTGACCTCTGTTCCCTTCCACGGCAGCGAATATTGGACGGTCTCCTCAAAGATGAAGAAAAAATTCGAGGAAACGGAGATATGGTTCTACAGAAGGATGATGAGGATATCATGGACCGAGCGTGTGAGCAACGATGAGATTTTGTAGAGGATGTGAACAAGGAGAAAGCTTATACTTAACACCAAGAAGAGGCAGATAAAATTTCTGCGACACGTAATGAGAAAGGAAGGCCTGGAGAATCTGATACTCAGAGGTCAAATAGAGGGAAATAGAGACAAAGGAAAGCAACGCATGATATAACTGGCGGACTTAAGCAATTGGGTGAGAGAAAGTGGTCTAAAGGGGGTGGCACAGGGACGAAACTTATTGAGAGCTACAAGGGATAGGGTGAAGTGGAGAGCCATGATCACCTACGTCCTGAAGGGACACAGCATATAAAAAAGAAAGAAAAAAGAAAAACCATTTCCTTCTCATAGACTGTATTTCCTTGCTCGAGATGAAATGATAAAAAGATTAATTTTAAATAGACATCCAATTTAGGTTTGAAATTCGATCATCTTGCTGCCCTGGAAGTGATGGGTTGTCAACTAGTATTAATAGCAACCGTTCTTAGTTCGAGTTCAAGCAATAAAAATAAAATGTTATGAAAAGTTTCAAAGTTCAAGTGATAAAAATATTTTGGGAAGAGGCTTCATTGACAAGAGAATAAAGATACGTGATTATAATTGTAAGTTTAAATGATATCGAAAGAGAGAAATAGTTCGCATGGTGTCAGAATTGGTGACGGGTTTCGGCGAGAAAGCGAACGTGACTTGTATGGCAGCTGAAGAGGATTTCTCGTCGAGACGAGATCTTCTGCTTATTTATGGGTCTCCGGAGACTCAAAAAAAGAACTTTTTTTTTTTAGTCCCAGGCGGTAGAAGTTTTTTTTTTTTTTTTTTGGCAGAAATCATTTCTTGATTTATTTTATTTTTAGCCAGAAGCTGTATGCAATCGATTCGCGCACAAATGCGTTTTTTTTTTTTTTTTTTCATTTCTGTCTTTAGCTCTTGGAAGTGTTAACTTCCGTTTTCGAAGCCTTTTTACACCAGAATGAGACACTAAATACATTCTTCGTTCTAGGCAAACATTTCCTCCTTTAGATTTCTTATTTCATCAGCAGCGAATATCTTGTTCAAAAAAATAATTTCTCTACCGATGTTCGTTATTTTTGGTACAACATGTATGCCTAGTTATTGAATTTTATTTCCTGAGTTGTGTAAATAAGGCACTTCAGTCGACTAATTACACGAACAATAGAGAACTGAGTAAACATGGAAGACACTTTTAAGACTTCACTAACAAATAAAGGAAATATTACTATGAAGTTTACGTCAATATTTATATATATATATATATATATATATATATATATATATATATATATATATATATATATATATATAAAAACAAAAAAATAAAAAAAATAAGTAATTCATCGAGTCTAGAAGAAACCTCAACAGAATGCACTGGACGGCCGTTTGGTCCTATATTTGGGACTGATCAGCAGTGAGCATCCACTACCGAGAATTGAAACCCGGACAGTTACGATATGAGGCAAACGCCATACCAACTGTACCAACGGGCCTCGGCGGCGAATTGGACTCAATTAGCGCCGCTCGATCCTCATATTCCGTGGTGGAACTCATCCGAGTTTCTCTTTACCAATAGGACTGTGCCCCCACGAGGCACGACTACTATCCCCAAGCCGCTCAGTCCAGAGCATTAGAAGCCGGTTCAAGCAAGGATATACAGATAGAAATAATTAGCAGAATTTGAAATAATCATAATTAAGTAATTCATCGAGTCTAGAAGGAACCTATATATTGAAGAAATCCACAAAGCCAAAAAACAGACACCACCAATAACACTTCTAACAAAACTTACACAAAATTCATAATCCTGCCCTATAAAAAGCTGTCTACCAAACTTGCAAACAAATTAGACATCCCTAATAATAGGATTGGTACACCACTTCCAAGACAATCGGAAATATAATTAGGAAGAAAAATAAACCCAACATTGATTCAAAGTTCTCAGGGACACATCGCATCGTGGATAAAGGCGTTGGTTAGATCCAGTGACAGGACAGAAAGAGTGTGGGTTCAATACCTGGTTAAGGCGGTGGAGAACTTTGACAGGAGAATTAACAGGAGATAACTGACATCCATTAGACATGGCACGTGGAACTAGAACAGTCTACCCCAGTGAGCGAAATAAAGGGTTCAGGTCGACATTCCGACTACCTGAAGAAGGCCGGAGCGTACAACGGCCGAAACGTTGTAATAAACATGGCGCCAAAGATGAGGACAATAGTCCGAATAATGTAAATAGTGTAAATAAGGAACGGTTTATCTTTGCTTTTGTTTTTGTTTTTTTTTGTTTTTTGTTTTGTTTTTTTTCGTAATGGAAAAATCGTTCAGAAAGAGTGTTAATGTTGACCAATATATAACAAGGAAACAAGAGTGGAAATTATAGCCGAGACGTGAAGAGTAAATAACGAACAGTCAGCCATTGATTTTTTATGGTAGTTCATAAAGGAAACTAAATAATAATCTGTACAAGTATGGCCAGAATGTAACAATATATTAACTAGACTTACAAGTTCTTTGACAAAATACATTAAGAACTTTGCGTTGCTATGGGATTTCTGCTGAGCTATGATTCCCGGGACGGATATTATACAGTTTTTTTTTATTTTATTTGATTACCGTCGCAGTTCCTTTTCTGATGTTTACATCACTGTAATAGCAGTTTCCAAGTTAAGGTATTTTGTTTTTACTCCGAGGCTTCATTGATATTTCTATCAGTTTTAGATAGATAGATAGATAGATAGATTGATTTGAACAGTCTGAGATAACCTTTTATAGTCTGATAGATAGATAGATAGATAGATAGATAGATAGATAGATTTGAACAGCCTCAGATAGATAGATAGATAGATAGATAGATTTGAACAGCCTCAGATAGATAGATAGATAGATAGATTGATTTGAACAGTCTGAGATAGCCTTTTATAGTCTGATAGATAGATAGATTATTTGAACAGTCTGAGATAGAGCCTTTTATAGTCTGATAGAGAGATAGATAGATTGATTTGAACAGTCTGAGATAGCCTTTTATAGTCTGATAGATAGATAGATAGATAGATAGATTTGAACAGCCTCAGATAGATAGATAGATAGATTTGAACAGCCTCAGATAGATAGATAGATAGATTTGAACAGCCTCAGATAGATAGATAGATAGATAGATAGATAGATTTGAACAGCCTCAGATAGATAGATAGATAGATAGATAGATTTGAACAGCCTCAGATAGATAGATAGATAGATAGATAGAGCCTAGATAGATAGATAGATAGATAGATTTGAACAGTCTCAGATAGATAGATTTGAACAGTCTCAGATGAGATAGATTTGAACAGTCTCAGATAGATAGATGATAGAGACAGATCAGATAGATAGATAGATAGATAGATTTGAACAGTCTCAGATAGATAGATAGATAGATTTGAACAGTCTCAGATAGATAGATAGATAGAGTAGATAGATTTGAACAGTCAGATAGATAGATAGATAGAACCTTCAGATTGAATAGATCTAGATAGATAGATAGATAGATAATAGATAGATTGATTTGAAAGTCTGAGATAGCCTATAGATAGATAGATATGATAGATAGATAGATAGATTTGAACAGCCTCAGATAGATAGATAGATGAGATTTGAAACAGCCTCAGATAGATAGATAGATAGATAGATAGATGAACAGCCTCAGATAGATAGATAGATAGATTTGAACAGCCTCAGATAGATAGATAGATAGATAGATTGATTTGAACAGTCTGAGATAGCCTTTTATAGTCTGATAGATAGATAGATAGATAGATAGATTGATTTGAACAGTCTGAGATAGCCTTTTATAGTCTGATAGATAGATAGATAGATAGATAGATTTGAACAGCCTCAGATAGATAGATAGATAGATAGATAGATTTGAACAGCCTCAGATAGATGAATAGATAGATAGATAGATTTGAACGTCAGATAGATAGATAGATAGATGATTTGAACAGTCGGCCTAGTCTGATAGATAGATAGAAATATTTTCAGATAGATAGAAGGATTTGAACAGTCTGGAGATAGCCTTTTATAGTCAATATGAATAGAAACAGCTTCAGATAGATAGATAGATAGATTGAACAGCTTCAGATAGATAGATTAGATCTTGAACGCAGATAGATAATAATAGATGGATAGATATTGAACAGTCTGAGATAGCCTTTTTAGTCTGAGTAGATAGATAGATAGATTTGAACAGCTTCAGATAGATAGATAGATAGATAGATTTGAACAGCTTCAGATAGATAGATAGATAGATTGATTTGAACAGCTTCAGATAGATAGATAGATAGATAGATAGATTTGAACAGCTTCAGATAGATAGATAGATAGATAGATAGATAGATTTGAACAGCCTCAGATAGATAGATAGAATTATTCCTTTGTCGTCATTGTACAGACATGCTTCACGGCTATTGATGAATAAATATTCGGAAGGGGAGCAATGAAGCAATATCACAAAAACGTCACTTATTTCTTTCATCTTGCGCAGAAAATATTCTTATTGGACACAACTTCGCATGCCAGTGTGGTCGAACATTTGGCCAATTTAGGTTTCAATACATATAGTTAATAGGAAGACCTTTTATGCGCAAACACACACACACACACTCACACACATAAACAGAACCGCTTGAAGAATGGTCATTATCAAGAAACTTCGAAATCGGGTAAAACAACAACAAAAATTTGATATTAAATTTAAGTAATCATTATATATGTAATATATAATTATTTATTTAAAAATTATAACATAAATATGCTATAAAATCACTACAAAAATAGCCATTTTGTTTCAACACCTCTTGTGTCTTGTGAAGTGTAGATTGTAGATTCTACAATCTACATTCAACATCTTCACTTGATAGACACCAGAGGTGTTGAAACAAAATGGCTATTTTTGTAGTGATTTTATAGCATATTTATGTTATAAATTTTAAATAAATAATTATATTCGTTCTACTCTGTATTGAGCACTCTTTTAAGAATAGTAATTGTTGGGTATTGGAATTTATTCCGTATACACCAATCATATACTTGTATATATATATATAAGTGTGTGTGTGTGTGTGTGTGTGTGTGTGTGTGTGTGTGTGTGTGTGTGTGACATATTCATTTATGCAGCAAGTATTCGTCCAAATAGATTTTATTAAACTGAACCGACATGGTCTTCCTGTTTAATATATTTTTATTATATTTTTCCAATTTTTCGAGAAAGTTTTTGAGTCCAATCTGAAATTTATGTTGTGTTATTGTTTTGTTGCATTACTTTCGACTATCACAATCATATTCAAGAAACATTTGGTCTCTATTTGGTAGTTAGAATTCCTTTGCTTTGTGTACTACACAGACACTACATTGGGTTAGGATTAAAAAAAAATGACTGAGATGTTTGAAATCACTTAACAAAAAAAAGAACACATGAAGTTCGGACTGTTTATCAGGCCTCATGATTGCGTTTAGCATGAAACAGACTGTCACCTCTAAGTGTTGACTTCAATGTACACTTTTATATTTACATACGCTCTATCTCTGATATTGAGCACTTTATCCCATAAATATAGCACACCTTAAGACTATATTTATGCATATTTAGCTTCTACATTTATAACACATAATGGACATACAAAAATTTGAGCACGACTACCCCCTAATAATCATACCCACCCCATCCGCATATAAGCTGAAATTAATTAAAAAAAAAAAAGAAATCTTAATCAAAAGAATAAGACAGAAAGCGCATTTCTTTTTAAAACAGGAACTTTAAAATAATACCACACCCAAGGAAAAATACGGCTTCAAGACGAAACAAAATGTCCCCCTCAACAAAAAGAACTAGACGACTTCGAGAAAGTCTTAACTAACTTAGTAAGAAACATAAAATTCAATAAAAAACAAAAAAAAAAACAAGATGCCTTCCAAAAAGAACTAAAAGAAGATATAACTAAAACAAGCAATTCAACAAACGTATTTATCACAGCGGACAATAGTATAAATTTATATGAATTTCGCCCCCCCCCCTACACACAAGAAATTACTCAAGGACAATATAACTAAAACATACAAAAAAATGCATCAAAAACAACAGAACACACAGGAAGCTAAAATAATCGTCCTAAAATTAGACCTAGATGAACAAATAAGTTGAAAAGGAACAAGTATTTATCTCCCTAAAAGACCACAAAGAAAATTTCAAAACCAACCCAACATGCAGACTCATAAACCCAACTAAAAGTGAACTTGGTAAAATAAGTAAAATAATACTAAAAGAATTAATTCAGAAGAAAGAAGTTAGGATTAAATCAGTTGAAAAAACACAATAACAACTACAGACTGGTTTCCGCAACATAAAAAACAAAGATAATTAAAAGTTTATACAACTAGGCATAAAAAAATTATACCCTTCTGTAACAGAACCCTTACTAGATAAGGCCCTCATTTTAGCTCAAGAACAAGTAAGAATAAACACAAACGAAATCACTACCATTTAACACTCCCCTAAATCACTTCTATTCGACAATGAAGACGCATGGATAAAGGAATATTTGACGATACATTGGGAAGCTATGACGGTGTTTAATTCGAAGTAATAGGTATACTTTTTATTACAGGAACTGAGTAAAATATTACATAGAAATGATAGAAGGCCCTAAAGGGGCGACGGTATCATGATCTTAAGAAAATATAACAAACAAAACACAGACAAAATTAGAAAAGCAATAATAAAGATTTTTAAAAAATATGGCGTCTTCCTTGATGAATTTCAACTTAACATCAAGAAGATAATTAAAGAACTATAAAGGATTATTATAAAAATAAACAGACATAACATGTCTATATTATTCAATGAAAGATATTTGAATGAAGATATGGTGCCTATATATATATATATATATATATATATATATATATATATATATATATATATATCATTATTTATTTAAAAATATGATTCCATCGCTACATAAGAGTTCACATGTTTCAAAAAAACAAGAGCCAAAAACTTCAATATAATTATTTGAATTAAATTGAATTAAAGTACCAAGCGAATTTTTACCAGAGTAATTTTAATTTTAATAATGAATATGCTTACAAAACGCGAAAATTTCAAGAATTAGTTATTCCCCCCAAAAAAATTTGCTTGAAGATGGAACAGAGTTGGAATCAAATTTTTAAATAAATAATTATATTTAGGCTCTACTTTTGTATCGAGCACTTTTTTTTAAATAATACAAAAATACTAAAGAACTATTATTTACCTAACGAGTTCTTTCCTATTTTCTGTATATTTTTACACACACACACATATATATATATATATATATATATAATCAGACAAAGTGGGAAAGGTTTTTATTGATAAAGTTTTTATTTGCATGCATTTGTCATTTAAGGGACACACACAATAATATTTCTAATCAATAACCTTTGAAGGGACTTGGAATATAATAACCTTGCTGCCTACCCAATAACCGCTAGGATAATATTGTAAACCGGAAATACCTGTCCTTGCTACCCACAATGCCCCATTGATCAGAATATATAAATAGTCGAGCCACCATACAACACCCATGCCATGAAACAGACTGTCTTCCGTCGGAGCTTAGATCAGCTTCCAGTTTCAATATTTACACAGAGCACATTTACCCATAAATCTATCACACCTTAAAACTATATTTTTGTCGCATATGTGAAATATACCGGTAGGGGGGGGAGGCACTGGACAACGATTAGAAATGAGAAATCGGCGAACCAAGATCGAATTCCAGTCGGCCTCATTACATTCACTTACGCAGAAATACACCTCCAGCTATGGGTTAAATATTAATTATTTTTACCCTCAATATATTGTTAATGTAATATTCACTCGCAAACAAAATAATTGTTCATACAATCCAAAAATATATATTTTGGCTTTAAATAACTCACAGAATGGTGATAAACCGTAAAAATAAAAATAAATCAAATTTCTTGGTTGAAACCATTTTCAAAAAAACACTCAGCTAGAATCATATATATATATATATAGTCATCCACAGACAGACAGTAGTGCAGCTCGTCAGTGTGGCCAGACGTACGGTTGCCTCTAACTAGGATCGAAACCCTACTGAATCGGCGTCAGTCGGGATGCTACCACCAAGCCGTTGGTTCACGGCAGTGATGAAAGTGAATTTAAGCGTATTTATTTTTTAGGTAAACACACAGTGACTGAGAAAGCTCGATTCGATTTACCGAAGAGCCTTGTATTATTAACCGTAATAGTCACTGCTTACAAACCCATACCTCCTCCCCAGAGAGCTCAACCGAAATAAATTTTTCAAGAGCATATATATATATATATATATATATATATATATATATATATATATTAAAAAGAAGTGAGAAATCACAAACTATTTTGGTTATAATGTAGGTTTTTTAAAAATATACAGCGTGTCCATAAAGTTCGGGTGCACTTTAAAAGACTCATAACGTTATTTGTATTTGCGATAGAAATAATTTGTAAAAAGGATTAGAAACAAGTAAATCTATATTTTTTAAGGTTTTATTGAAATTTTATTTAAGTTTATGGGTGCAACACTTTCGTCTCTGATACATGGCCTTCTAGACCGTGGCTTATCATTTAAATTTTTTCATCCATTTAGCAATAGTGTTCTTATAAGGTGGTTCTTTATTGTATTCAATTTTAAACTTTCTTTGTACAGCAATAGTAGATTTCAGTTCAGCCAAAGGACACAGTTTACTTTTTCCTCAGTTGAAGCCATGGATCAAATTGATTATGGAAAATAGAAAATATTTTTTTTACTTATCTGAAAATTGTTGCTAATTTTGTGGTAAAGAATTATTCATTAACTATACCAAAAACTAGGTACATTAAACTTTATAACATTTTTTACAGATTATTTCTATCGCAAATACAAATAAAGTTATAAACATTTTAAAATGCACACGGAATTTATGGACACCCTTTATATTTCACTTTATTTTCCATATTTTTGCAAAAATATGCAAAATAAAGTGTAATATGTATTTTTTTAAAATCTACATTATGTTAAAAACATTTGCGGTTTCTCACCTTTTTTAAAATATACACATTTCTCTCGTTGGAGCAACTATAAGCTCTTTTTTTATATATATATATATATATATATATATATATATATATATATATATATATATATATATATATATATCGTTTCATCCCTTATTTCTGTATATATATATATATATATATATATATATATATTGTTCACGAATAAGTGATGAAACAATCTTATTCAGATCTCGGCTCAAAATATAATCAGTTCCCAAATAACAGGATTCATTTTGGCAGACCATATTGGTAAAGATGCGAATTTTTTACCCTCCACTCGTATATATTTCTTGCTGTTCTTTCTTCTTATTTTTTTCTATATATTATTACCAGACATTTTCATTTTTTAAACCTACTCTCATTTTATTCGTGCTCTCCTTCATCCTTTCCCTGCTGTCTGCCGCTAAAAGTCTGAGACCTTTTTATAATGACGGCCCAATACGAAATTTTATACATCGCTTTTCAGCTGGCAAATATGGCGGAAAAGTGGCCGTGCTCTTTACTGTTTCAATAGCACTGACCGATTCACGCGAAACAAAAGTGGAATATAACCTTTGAATTCCTTTGTTGCACGTGTTTTATGCACTCCTCGGGCTGAAACCAATCGAACAGTCTGGCGATGTCAAAATGCCAAATGTTAATATCGTCGCTGTGTGAAAAGCAAAAGGATTTGACGGTCAGTAACGAATGCTGGGAAGCAAGTAAATATCAACTTTTTCTTTTTTTCTTTTTTCGAAGCGAACATACCAATTTAAGCTAGAATTGTTTAGGATTGAAGTAAGGATTTTGTTTTAGCTATCTTCCTGAATTTGGAGGCTCGACTGATAAAAAAAAACAGCTATGTGACATATTTCCATTGATATAAAATTTATTTTTATTTTTAAAATATAAATTTCAATGTCTGTCAATTAATTCACCCCAAATAAAGGGATAATGTCACTAAGACATTATCCCCTTGCTGCTGGGAGGGAAAGTAAATGAAAAGACTATAAGGAACCAGAAATATTTTTTGTGATATTTTTAGAGTAATTTAGTATGTGTTTTTAATTTCCCATATATGTTTAGAAAGTATTGAGCTGTTCGCGTGTTTACTATTTGTAAAGTATATTTTCTGTTAGTAGTCGCTATCTTTCCAGTATCCTTCAGTCACTCCCAGGTATATTTCTTTCCTTCGTTAGCTGCTGATTTTACAGTGGATTGGCATATTATATTGTTCTGCAAGTAATTACCATTTAAGAGGCATTCGTTTCGTACTCTGCAGTTACAATGTGGATTTGATTTGTGTGGCTGGTTTGTTGGTTATGTTTTGTTTCAACAAAAACCAATAACTTAGACAGAACAAAAAGTTAAACAACCCCCGAGAGAAAAAAGTAAATAAGTAAAATAAGCAAAAATTTAAATAAATTAAGTAAATAATAAACAAATGAAAAAAAATTACGAATGCTCTCATAAACACGAGAAAAGTAATATTAATAAACAACATCAAATAAATAATCAATAATAAATATTGAATGATAAGTTAATAAACAACACTATAAAACAGCTACAAATAACTGCATTCGGATCAACAATAGTAATAGCCCCTAGAATAATTTGAAAATAACCGTTATCGCCTAGCCAATAACCATCGGTTATAATACAATAGACATTGCTACCCATAATGCAACCATTAACCAGCATATATAAATAATCGAGCAAAATATCACACGGCCTGAAGATTGCCTTCAAGAACCAAACCAACTGTCGCTACTCTGTGTTGTCCTCAGTGTTCATTTTATATTTTATATTTACATACGTTCTATAGCTGTACCCGATACTGAGCAATTTCACCCATAAATATAGCATAACTTTAAACTATATTTTAACACACGCACTTATATATATATATATATATATATATATATATATATATATATATATATATATATATATATATATATGACCTACCAAAGATGATATGTACCTCCCTTTAAAGCAATCTTTGTGAACTTAAACTTATCCCAGCATCACTTCCATTTTAGTCTTACGGCCATATCAACTTGAAACTCCAGTTCCTGTATGATCACGGAAGTTAAGCAACGTCGAGCCTTGTTAGTACCTAGATGGGTGACCGCTTTGGAATAGCAGGTGCTCTAAGCTTGAATGTGTGGGTGGTGTAATGGATAATGGCTCGGAATTGTTAAACAAAGAGCCAAGTTCCAATTCCAGTTGGGTTCGATATGTTCACTTCCATGCAAATACTCATGGGAAAGGTAGGAAACCACTTCTTCTCCCCCAGCTATGGGTTAACTAATAAGAATTGTATCGCTAAAAAAAAACTTATCTGATTGGTTGCTAAAGACTGATGACATACAAATTATTTTTGAATTATCCAAAATTGATAAATTCCATATAAGAGAGATTCCATATAATTGAGATAAAAATAGAAAATAAGAATAGTATAATAATATTTTGCTCTACTTTGTATTGAGCATTTTATAACAAAAAAGTAAATGCTATTAACTGTGTATTTTACTTCATCTGTTCTTTCACTTATTTGTATATATATATATATATATATATATGTGTGTGTGTGTGTGTGTGTGTGTGTGTGTGTGTGTATACAGGGTGTCCATAAAGTTCGTGTGCACTTTAAAAAAATTATAGTTTTTATTGTATAAGTGGTAGAAATAATTTGTAAAAAGGATTAGAAAGAAGTAAATCTACCTTTTTTAAGGTTTTATTGAAATTTTATTTAAGTTTCCACATGTCCTGCATCAAAGGGTAATACGATTTTGCAGTTCACATTTACCAATTGATTTACCGCAATGCCTGAAATGACATTAGTTATTTTAGCTTTACTTAAAACTAGGTACATTACACTTTATAACATTTTTTACAGATTATTTCTATCGCAAATACAAATAAAAGTTATATTTTTAATTGCAATATATATATTTTGAACAACAAAAAAATAAAAAAAATTAAAATCTTTAGACACACTGGGTTGTAGATTAATATTCTTTCGTTTTTTTTATTATTATTCCATTTAGATTCCTCGACTAGTTTCGACCAAAATGGCCATCATCGGGAGGAGAAATATTTCTACTTGTTGTTAGCACTAAACTACAGAAATGAATATCTTGCTGGAGAAAATGAACTTTTGTCTGTAGTTTTCATTTGTTTTGTTATTTTTTATCTTTTTAACATGAATCTTTTAACATTCCTTGTGTTGGTCAAACAGTCTCTTTTAAGTTGTTATTTGAGATAAGAGCTGGACAGATACACGTTGCTCTGAATTCTCTGGTCAGTTTGACAGTTTTATTGGTCCTGGTGAGGGGATGTGTCTCTGTTTAGTGTTTGTGTGTGTGTTATTTGGTTCTTAGGGAGTGAGTGAGTATTATATGTGTAAGCGTGTATATTCGTGTGGGTGTGTGTATAAGTGTGAGGCCTCAACACCTCCGTAAGCATGTCTATCTTGTGTGGGTGAGAAATGTGGGTAGGTTTTGATTTGTTGAGTTATATACTGGTACTATCTACATTGTTAAATTTATGGTTTAGCCCGGCTGGATATTGTGTTTTTAGACGTTGTATCCACTTATTTTCATGGGACTCTAAAATCTTTCTAATGTTATCTGCTCTCAATTATAGTGAATTTGGCATGGGTTTTGAAATCATGTTTTTCCAGACAGAAATGTTGTTCTACAGGTAATAATTTTTCATGGGGGGTCGACTTAATTCGATTATGATAATTATTAATTCTGTAGTGAAAGGTCCATTCAGATTTTCCTACATATTGTTTCTGGCATAGTGTGCATTCTAGGAGGTAAATTATGTTATGACTTCTACAGTTAGAATCGTGGTAGATTTTGAAAGTAGATTTAGTGATTGCGCTAGTGAATGAATTCGTGTTTTTAATATGGTTGCAACATAAACTTCTTTTGTTGTTACATGGTTGGGAAAATCCTGTTGTTTTTGTTCTTAGTTTATTACGGATTACCTTGTCCCCTGAAATGTGGTTACTACCTATGATTTCTTTTAGGTTCTTAGGTCTACGATATGCAAGAAGGCCGGGTTCCTTAAACAGTTTTTTTAGGTCTGATTTGAGATGTAGTATTTCCCAGCGACGTTTGATTATTTGGGATAGTGGAGGCAGAGTGGGATTGAAAGTGGTTACTAGAGGGATGCAGCTAGATTTATTTTTAATCTTGTACATTAGGGTGTCTTCTCTAGGTGTGGAAATTGCTTTATTTATTTGTTCCCTGATTAGGTGTTGTTTATAGCCACGTGTTGTGAATTGATGCTCCAGATTTTCAATGTGTTTATTTAATTCTTCACTGTTGGAACATATCCTTCTGAGTCTAAGTGCTTGTGAATAGGGAAGGTTCTCTTTCAGGTTTTTAAGGTGGGAAGACTTAAAGTGTAGATAGTTGTGGGTGTCGGTGATTTTAGTGTGTAGTGTCGTTTGTAGATTCCTGTTTTCATCTATGTAAATGCGGGTGTCTAAAAATGTTACTGATGTTGTGGATTTTTCATAGTCAAACTTAATTGAGTCGTGCACTGCTTTTAGGGTCATAAGGAATTGGGTAAGTTTGTTATCCCTACCTGTGTATACAAAGAATATATCATCGATATATCTTGCATAGAATACGCAGTCGCTACCAATGATTGGATAGATATAGGTCTCCTCAAATTTTCCCATGAATATTGGAGCATATGATGGAGCTGCAATGGTGCCCATGGCACAACCTCTTATTTGAAGGTAGTGTGCTCCATTGAAGTTGAAAGTATTCAATGTAAGGACATGCTCCATGAGTTTATGATGACTTCTGCGGGGGGTCTTGTTTTCTTCTTTTAGTAAGTGCTTCCTGAAGGGCGGTTAGCCTTTCGATGTGTTTAATGTTCGAATAGAGTGACCTAGAATAGCATTCTCTGGAACTGTTTGTATGTGATTAATTTTGTTCAGTAGATCTGTTATGTCTCTGATGTAGAATTTTACTTCCTTAGCTAGCAGTTGTATGTAATGGTCTATGTATTTGGAAATTTTTGTCGTGTGGAAGTTGAACGATGAAATAACCGGCCTTACTGTGTTGTTGTTTTGTGTATTTTAGGAAGGAGATAGAAACGAGCAGGTGTAATGTTTGTGGGTGTAAGTGCTGTGTATGTTTCCTTGTCGATTAGATTGTTGCGAAGCATTATGTTTAGTGAGCTAGTTAATTCTTTTTGGTATTCGGGAAGGGGATCTCTAGGTAGGCTTTTATAGGTTTCTTTGTCGGCTAGCTGTTTGTTGGCCTCTTTAATGTATTCTTCGATTCCCCAGATCACTGTCGCACCCACTTTGTCCGCCTGTGTTATGGTTAGGTCATCTCTATGTGTTAGCGTATCGAGGGCTATATATATATATATATATATATATATATATATATATATATATATATATACCTGGTGTAAGAGGAAAATTGTCCAAATCTTGTAAGGACATAATTATACATTCCACAAAATGGTTTATATCTAAAAAAAAAAAAAAACCACTAAACTAATTAAGTTTCTTTATTCCAGGTTTTCACGTAAGATGTCTAGCTATCTTGACACAAGAATCACTTCATAACCTTCAGATCCTTAGCTATGATTAATTAATGATGAACATGTTATTTTCGTTTATGATCGATTTTGTCACCATTCTTCTGTTAAGTGTGGAGAGTAATTATACATTTTTATCGCTCAAAGGAGACTCCAATAGTGTTATCATAACGTCTGAGAATACCAGGAAGATATATTTAATCAAAATAAAATGATTCAGAGCTTAATCTAACAATTGGGCAATTTTGTGCTGTTACACGATTTGGACAATTTTGCTGTTACATCCGGTATATATATATATATATATATATATATATATATATGAATAGTCCATTATTTTTTTTGTCTTTTATCCCAATTACCCGCCCCCAGATATATATGAATCCTATAAGTTTCTAACGTGTCATGTTGGCATTGTGTCGAACCTTTTCAAGCGAGGAATTCGTTATGTATCTAACTGAAAAGAAAAATTGAAATCTTGTTTCTCGATTAGTCTTTCAGCAAACAAGGAAATATATATATATTTGATTTCTTTTCTTGCTTGACCTTGGCTTGCTTCCAATCCACCTTGGCTGTAAAATCTGAAAGACAGTGTTTGTATGCCAGTGTCTCTACAATTTATTTAACCTTTGCCCCTGCCCTAGTGCTTAAATAATAAAATAAATTTCTCGTACTAGGAATAGTTTAGTTTTGAACTGTTTTTATTTTATTTTTTATTTTTTTTGTTTTTTTAAATTTATGACGTGTGGTAAGATAACCTGATTACCTCCCTTGTTTTATGATTTGTATAAATAAGTCACGCCGTCTTAGCAAGGCTCTTCAGTTACGTTCAAAATGGTTTGCACGCTGCAAGGGAAGTTCTTTGTCCTTGAGGTCTCTTCTGTTTGTAGCAATGTGGCGCCGCCGTTGACGAAGGCTGAACAATATGTGTTCCACTGCTTGCTAGGTGTTATAAGATTCGTGATTTGGACGACACGTCTGAAGGGATTCTTTGGAGGCGAGAAGTTCACTTCTTCCCAACTGATCTTGTTCTTTAAGCATCAGCTTAAAGTCAAGATAAGGACGTAAAGGCAGGGGATCACTTCATCAGAATTGAGGCCTCTTCTGTTTGTAGCAATATGGCGCCGCCGTTGACACAGGCTGAAAAATATGTGTTCTTTTGCTTGCTAGGTTTTATGAGAGTCGTGATTTGTATGCCTTCAACTTCAGCTAATATGCATTGCTGGCCATTTTACTTTAAAAATATATTCTTAGTCATTTTACTATAAATGTGTATTTATGATCTTTTTTAATATAAAAATGCATTGCTGGTATTCTTATTACAAGCATCTATTTGTATGCTTTCATAGTGTTTTGTTTAGGCATTCATTATTTACCCATAGCTGGGACCCTAACAGATGCTTCCACCCCGGGTTAGGATAGGAACAACAGCTGATTCCACGTTCCTCAAAAAAAACAAAAAAAAAAAACATCAGAGGGCTTGCTGCCGAATGTAGTTTATCGTCATACCGAGGAATTATAATCCTTTACCTCTTTTTAGCAAAGTACCAGATGCTCTAATCGACTCCGGATTGGAGAAGCATTTCACTCCACAGGTTCTTCTTTCTCTATGGCCACTGCCGATCTGGTAACGGCTATTAATAAATTTGTCTATCAAGATTTAGATAAGAAACGACGAGGATCGAGCTGTAGCTTGAGGTTATCTCAAGGACGTTTCACAAGCTGAATGGCCGTGTTGTCTCTGGCCGAACATTTGAGTATACAATCTCTCATACGAAATCGTGTATTGAGTGCCGTCAAAAAAGCGGGCCATCAGTTCCCAACACGGTATTTATGCTGGTGAGAAAACAATTTACTCCTGTACATTTAGATCTTCCTGCGTATGACGATAAACTACACCCGCGTCCCAAGTAAGACGATAAGCTACGTTCAACAGCAAGGCCTCTGATCAGGAGGCGTTGAGGAGCGTAGAACCTCCTCTTAATTGCTGGTGTTTCCAGGTCCAACCAGACCCGGGGTGGTAGCACCTGTTAGGCTTCCAGCTATGGGTAAATAGTCAACACACAAACTGGGGTGAAAACAGTACGAAAGTGTAAAAATAGGTTTTAATACCAGAAATACTTTGGTAAAAACATTATTACCAGCAATACATTTTCGGAAAAATACATATTGTCAGCAATAAAAAAAATTTCGGCATTGAATAACACACTGAGGATGACGTGCCATAAAACAAAACAAATCAAACCAATATATACTGAGATAGATAGATAGATAGATAGATAGATAGATAGATAGATAGATAGATAAAAAAATATTGTCAGCAATAAAAATTTTGTCGGCATTGAAGTAACCCATTGTGTTTGATATGCGGTAAAACAAAAGAAACCAAACCAATATATACTGAAATAGATAGATAGATAGATAGATAGATAAAAATATTAGCAGCAATAAAATTCTTGTCTGTATTAAATAACCCATTGAGTTTGATATGCTGTAAAACAAAAGAAACCAAACCAATATATACTGAGATAGATAGATAGATAAAAATATTACCAGCAATAAAAAATTTTGTCGGCATTGAAATAACCCATTGAGGTTGATAAACCGTAAAGCAAACCAAACCTTTCCATTTAGATCTTCGGTTTCCAGAAGAATTCCTTCGACTTGTTTGGATGTTGAAAATGTTTATTTTAATTGGAACCATTATCTTAAGATAAACCATAAGATTTTTGTTTTGCAGACAATTCCTTATGATAAATATATTGTTTTATCATCTTGAATAATGTGTCGAAATCGACTTCTGATTTATTCTATTTAGCTTACTAGTCAGACATAAGGTTGCCATTCATCAAATAATTGGTCAGACTTAAATGCCGGTTGCGAAATGGATTCTTCTGAGAGTCGCAAGAATGAGTAGTAACAATATTTAAAAGATGGGGTATGGAAATTAAAAAAACAAATTGCAATTATATTGATATCACAAATTCCGAATATGAAACTCGGTAAAATAAAATAATAAAACGTTGAAAACTCCTAAAATAATTAAGCAAAGGCTACAGATTTTATAAAATCTGTCTTTGATCATTCGACATGAGAAATTCACACCATCATAATTTCTATGATGTTAATCTTGACGGGTGACAAGTGGATGTTAAATTTTGATTTATTTCTTTATTTTTCAGGGCGCCACAAAGTTTCTAGATATAAATATAGATATTTATGCTTAAAATTCAAAGGTTTTCATTTCCTAAATTGGCTGTGAGATATCCCAGTTTTCTCTTTAACTCATAGATGGGAGGGGGGTGAAAACAGAGAGAGAGATCCATAACTTCCCCAAGGGTTTTTTTTTTATGTGCCAAAAGGGAATGTAACCAAATCGGGTTGCCATTTTTTCTTTTCGAGACGTGAAACATTACAATAGCCACACAAACAAAATATCAGTACATCATTGTTGGTGTGTTGGATTTTACAAACACACTGAAGTACAAAGAGTTAAGTGACTGGAAAAGCTTCTTGCGATGTCATTCCCGGTAAAGAGGGCGCGTACGAATATGTTGCAACTCTCATCTCGATTTGAACACGCTTTCTACTGCAGGAAATAAGTACTGACAACGGATAATAACCACATATATATAGATAGATAGATAGATAATGAAGAGAAAAAATGAGATATAGATAGATAGATAGATAGATAGATAATGAAGAGAAAAAATGAGATATAGATCGATAGATAGATAGATAGATAATGAAAAAAAATGAGATATCTAGAGATAGATAGATAGATAGATAATGAAGAGAAAAAATGATATTTCTTGAGATAGATAGATAGAAAGATAGATAGATAGATAATGAAGAGATAGATCGATAGATAATGAAGAGAAAAATGAGATATCAAGAGATAGATAGATAGATAGATAGATAGATAGATAGATAGATAGATGTAAACAGATTAAGATATACAAAGAGTGTGTGTGTGCTTTTGTTTTGTTTTTTTTGTTTTTTTTAAACGGAGAAATGATCGTTGTATTTATTGAACTTTTTCGGCTGGAGACAGCAAAGCCAATAATCATGATAAATCATATCAGCCTCTTTCGTTTCTTTAATGTCACTTTGCAAATAATCAATTGGGATTGGTGTCCAGACTCAGGCCAAACCATTTTTAAACTTTGATCTTCGTTTTCCAGAACCATTCCTTCGAATTGAAGAACATTACGCTGTTGATACTTTTTTTTTTCATTAGAACCATCCTTTTGCGACAAACCATGAGATTTTCTTATGCAGACAAATCCTTATGATAAATATATTCTTTCATTACCTTGAGCAGTGTCCCAACATCGACTTCTGATTTATTTTATTTAGTTTCCTTGTCAGGCATAGGGTAGCCATTCATCAAACAAGTGGCTAGACTTTAATGCCGGCTGCAAATTGAATTCTTCGAAGTGTTGCAAGATAGTTCAGAAACCATATTTCAAATATTAAATATTAACATCGAAAAATAAGTTGCAATTATATTTATAGCACAATTTTCGTATTCGACACCTTGTAAAGTATTTTGAATAATAAAACTCCTGAAATATTCCAGAGAGTTTATTTTTAATATTACGCTCTTCAGAAAATAATTACATTTTTTAACAGAATTAATCGAAAAACAGATGTGAGCGAAATTTATTTAAATATTAAAGTAATTGCGTTTTAGCAAAACTGATTAAAGGAAATGCAATGGATATTTATTTAAATATTAGGGTGTTTGGAAAGTAATTGTGTTTTATCTAAAAGGATATAAAATAAATGTAAGTGATATTTATATTGTGACACCATTTAGGATTGCTAGAAAGAAAGAAAAAGAAAAAAAAAAGAAAAGGCGAGAATTAAATTTAGGTGATAAGAAGCCATCACGAAAAGGACACCAAGCGATGTTATCTTTTTTCTAACGGAGAAAAGGGCTAAAGGTTTTTATTCTCATTAGCGAGGAAAGTAGGGTCGCGGATGTGTCGGATTTAAATTAATTTATGACAACGATAATGAAAATTTCAAGTTGGCCGAGACCCCTACGAAACAGAAACTGGGAAATAGAAATTAATTAAGCACGCACTGACCGAAAAGCAAAATGCCGCTGGATCTCCCACAGGGTGCTGGGAGATAAAAATTAATTAGGTCAAGCTTGACCGAAACCAAAATGTCCGTGGAACCACCTCCATGTTATTTGGGAAAAACACCTGTTTATTGTCAGGGCTGGCTATGATGGCTAAATTAGTTTATCAGGAATAATTAACGGCAAAATGCGATGAGTCTAATTGACCACTCACTTGTTTGGCGAAGGTCCTGGGTGATAAAGTCCAAGTGACATTTGGCTAAGATTGGGTTTGTTGTCGGGCAGAAGGAAAGAAAGAGAAAGAAAAGAAAAAAAAAGAAAAAGGAAGATAATTTTTTTTCTTTGAGCAAGATTTTTTAAACCGAGGCTAGTCTGGCCACACCCACGCCGCTGAGCGCCCATTGGCTGAATGGTAGCGTGAGCGTTAGGCGGAGGTAATCATGTGAAGAATGAGGGGAGGCCTGTTGCGCTCCCCTGAAGGGATAGGTGTGAGATGCTACTGTGAGAGAGAGGGGAAACCCGTTGACACCCTCTGAGGGTATGGTGAGATACCAATATGAGAACAGAGGAAGGTGGGAGGACGAAAAGACTTCCAAAAATGGAAAATAATAAATTTTCCTGACCGAAAACAAAGAAGTGGATTGTGGATTTAGAATCATCAATGAACCTCAAACCCCGACAAGCCCACCCCGGTTTTGGTCGGCGTCCATATAAGCAGAGTCGCAGCGAGTGAAAAGCAGTTAAGTTCGAGTTCCAATTCCAGTTGAGAGGCAGTTGAGTTAAGTTCGCAGTTGGAGTTGCACCCACCTCGCAGATAGCTGACTTGAAAGATTCCACGCAAATTCCGAACTCAACTTCTAACCAAGAACAATTTATTTTTGAAGAACGACTTAGACTCACACCACCAAAACAAGTTTTACGAATATCGCCTGCAGATACACCAAGAACAAGTTTCTTAAAGAACAAACAACTTAAGATGTTAAGACTCGCCTAACAAACACAAAGTGTCACGAATCCATATCGCGGGTTGGGAAGAAGACTCTGTCCTGTATTCAGCAACCAGATATAAAATATTGTTATCCTTTTTTAACACATTTGAACTTTTCGAGTTATTATTTTATTTTATTTTACATATACTTGTGTGGTGTTACCCTTGGCCGGACTCAGCTTGCATTACGGCCCGGCGGCTGATTGATTTCGTCTACCTAAGATCAAATTACAACGTGGGTAGGTTAGACTAGAAATCAAAACAGTTACTTCGGTAACCAGACGTTGGATGCGAGCTGGGAACGACAAGGCTGATACCGAATCTAACCAGATTCCCATCCGAATCAGCAAAAGGTTAGAACGTCACATTTGGTACTGCGACCAATACCAAGTCACATTGGTCGTCACGCGGCCAGCCAGACGTCACATTTGGCGCAGCGACACCGGGGGGAACGTCACATTTTCATATTAGGCTGCTTGGAAATTAATTGCAAAAATGATAATAATAAATGCAAGAGATATTTATTTAAATATTAGGGTGTTTGGAAAGTAATCGTGTTTTATCAAAAAGGATATAAAAATAATTGCAAGGGATATTTATTGAAATATTAGAATGTTTGGAAAATAATTGCGTTTTAGCAAAAATGATAAAAATAAATGCAAAAGTAAATTTATTTAAGTATTAGGGCGTTCAGATAATAATTACATTTTATCAAAAACCATATAAAAAGAAATGCAAGTGATATTTATTTAAATATTAACAAGTTCACATAAAAATTACGTTTTATCAAAAAGCATATAAAAATGAATGCAAGTGATATTTATTTAAATATAAATGTGTTCGGAAAGTAATTGTGTTTTAAAAAAAGCATATAAAAAATGTAAGGAATATTTATTTAAATAGTTAGGTGTTTGGAAAGTAATTCCGTTTTAGCCAAAAAGGGATATTTATTTAAATATTAGGGTATTCGGAAAGTAATTATGTTTTATCAGAAATTATCTAAAATAAATGTAAACTAATTTAAAATAAATATTAGCGTTTTCGGAAAGTAATTAATTTTTAACAGAAAGGATTTAAATTCCAATAAAGTTAAATTTATTTAGACACTAGCAGTATGGCCCGGCGTTGCCTGTGCTTGATTAAAAAATCGTACGACACATACAGCAATCGCTATCACTTGAATTAAAATATTTTTGCCCTTCCTTGCCTTTAAAGGAATGCCCTTTGCCGTGCTGATGTTGCTACATGCCTTACTTCTTGCCTATCTCACACTGCGAATTTTTTCTAAGCTCTATACTAAACATTAAATCTGTTACGAAAAAAGAACTAAACAAAATAAACACAAAACGATCAGCTTTAAAAAGGACTCGTAACTGGAAAAACCGAATGAGAAAAAGAATGTTTAACAACAAATACTTTTTCACACCCAACCCAGTTCTGCAGAATCAGAATCCACGTTGAGTTTAAGCAAGCGAATGGGCCAATTGGAGTAAAGTGCCATGCAGATTTAAATTTTTCCCACTTGTGACGAATGCAGCTATTGATTTTTTTTTTTTTGCATGCTAGCATGCTAGTTAACATTCATGTCAGTCAACTGTTGGCTCTCACGCTGGCCAATAGAATCTTCCTGCCTATTCGTGGCTCTCACTCTGGCCAGTACAAAATGGCCGCAAACTGCATGAAAAATGTCCTAGAAGCATGAAAAAATCGATTATTTCCACTATCGATGGGAGTTGGGAAATGTAAAGTCGATCTTGGCCTTTCCGCTAACCAGGAGCATGTGCATGTAAATTTTGGTGCAAATCTGTCGAAAATTGCGGCCGTGCATTCGTTACACACATATACACATCTTGCCTTTTATAGATAGAGATTATTTAAAAGAAACGTTCTTACTTATTCCCCGTGTTAATAGTTACATTATTTATATTCCGACAATTTTCCTCATAAGTGTTGTTATTTTCACAACGTTTCAATTATTACTACCTCTAGCCTTCATCAGGTGCATCTCGAACCTGAAAAAAAATTCGAAATGCGCTCTTTCTATAATCTACTGAGGTTGATTTTTCTCTTTCTGCTGTGTTTGTCTAGGGTTATTTCGTCTTGTTCTTACAAAGTACAGCTTAAAAAATAATTCAATAATAAATTTAAAATGTTTGAAAGTAAATTAAAAAAAATGAAATTACGTCCATACTCTGAGGGTCACCAGGATAATAATAATTGTTAAATGTCGCAACCAATACTTTTTGGGATATACAGGAATAAGTCTAATCTTGTGTTCTTAAGTTAAATCCTTCCGATGTCTATTTAAAGGGACACCTTCTTTTTTCCATATATAATGAACATTTTGCTTAAAGTTCATATTTTCTTGATTTCAGCTGAAAACTTGGAATTTTTCCAACACATTCCAATGGAATTTTCACTTTCCATAATTATATGTTATAATCATCCTTCAAATAAACGGGTCTTATATTTCTGACTTCATAGACGTTCCAGATGATAATTTTAATTTCATTCTTTTCTTTATAAAACAAAGAAGCCAAGTTATTTGTAACAGAACACGATTTTCGCCTGCTTGAATTATCTCCCCTTATTTTTCTCTTTCCAGATTAAAACCATTTTAAGTGGCTTCATTATTCATGGTTTTCTAGGCAAATGGACACTGTTAATCAAGTCCGTGGGCATGATACTGGGTGTTGCATCTGGACTCAATATAGGCAATGAAGGTCTCTTCATCCATGGAGCTTGTTGCTGTGGCAATATATTTTCTTATTTCTTTCCAAAATATGCCAAAAATGAGGTGAAGAATAGAGAAGTCATATTTTTGTTTTGGTCTATTTATCCTTGTAAATATGCTATAAAGGATACACTCTTTCTTTCCTTCACTACACTTGGGGGGTATGTTTATTAAAATAAAGTACATTATTCCTCAATTATCCTTCAATAATTACTGAAAAGTACCTGCCAGGTCTTATATGCGAAGTTGAGGTCTCCAATAAATTCTGGGAATGATCAATACTTGAACTTAGCCTAATTCCATAACTTTGTATTAACATGTTTTCTTGGTGTCAGTTTAAACTGACACCTTTTTTTCCATATATTATGAACATTTTGATTAAAGTTCGTATTTTCTGTTTCAAATTCAGTGGAATTTTACATTTCGAAAATCATGATTATTATTTAGAAAAATTATATAATTTATTTAGAAAAAGTAAGGTGTCATTTAAAATGATGTCAGAAGCACATAAATTAATATTTTAAATTTACTTTCATTTTTATTCCGTTCAGTTATGTGCCATACGTGATACACGCTGAGGCGATCATGTATCTTTCGATACATGACTGACGAGGCAGATTTTTCCCGCAGTATGTTGCCAATTCTTTCTGCGGTAAGCCAATTGCCATCCAAGGCTACAGAACACGGTCTGTCCTGTTATTTACTAATAGCTGGGGGAGAAGAAGAAAATTCATACCTTTCCCAAGGGTATTAGCGAAGTAAGGGAATGTAATGAATTCGAACTCGGCTCCCCGATTCCTCAATCCAAGCCGCTCTCCATTACACCACCGTGTTGCTTAATTTACCCTAGAAGTGTTAATAGGAATATTTAATATTTATTGTTATGAAATCTCATCAGCCTTCAATTTCTGAGATGAGCAGTTATCATTATTTACAAAATTTATATTCGTAATATTTTCCTCATCTATGTTGTTGTTATCACCAACAACAAAAATAACAGCAACACAGATGTGGAAAACACTCCGCATGTAAATATTTTAAATACCAGTCTTTATAAACTCATATTTTCATAGTGTTAAGTGACTCCATATTTCTCCATTACATTCTGACTATTTTTGCTTAAAGTTCGTTTTTTCATATCAGATGAACATTTGGCCATTTTGCAATGCATTTCAGTGGAATTTTCACTCTCAAAATTTATATCTGTCTATATCCCTGAAATGAGGTATTATGATTACTTATATTATTTACATTATTCGGACTGTTATCCTCATCTTCATTGTCATATTCACAACGTTTTGGCCGTTGTACGCTCCGGCCTTCAATATCTGTCTATATCTCTGAAATGAGGTATTATGATTACTTGCATTATTTACATTATTCGGACTGTTATCCTCATCTTCCTTGCAATATTCACAACGTTTCGGCCGTTGTAAGCTCCGGCCTTCAATATATGTCTATATCTCTGAAATGAGGTATTATGATTACTTGCATTATTTACATTATTCGGACTTCCATCCTCATCTTCATTGCCATATTGACAACGTTTCGGCCGTTGTACGCCCCGGCCTTCAATATCTGTCTATATCTCTGAAATGAGGTATTATGATTACTTGCAATATTTACATTATTCGGACTATTATCCTCATCTTCATTGCCATATACAAAGCGTTTCGGCCGTTGTATGCTCCGGCCTTCAATATCTGTCTATATCACTGAGATGAGATATTATGATTACTTGTATTATTTACATCATTCATCTTCATTGCCATATTCACAACATGACTAAGAGCTGTTGTGTACGCCATCCCATGAATGTGTGGAAAGAAATACTAAGGAGAAACAGGCTGCCTACTTAAATTAAGACTGCAAGAACATCGCAAAACAGTAACACAAGGGGGAATAGAAAAGTCAGGCGTAGGGAGGGAATAGTGTGATCAACGACACCTGTGGGATGAGGTTGAAATATTAGACAGAGAGCATCATTTGAAAATACGAAAACTTAAGGAATCAGCACATATGCCTGGCCACAAAAATTTCCTGAGCCGACCAAGCATAGGAATAAATACAATATGGGAACCAGTAGTAAGGAGTGCTAGAGAAAAGCAATGAATAACAACAAAAATTGCAATATAAGCTCTGGTAAAAAAGTGAATAATATTAACTAAAACTTGCAATATGAGCACTGGTAAAAAATGTTGCTGAGACATTAAGTTTGAAGTCCGAGAAATTCATGCACAGATCTCATCGGGGAAACATGGTACAGCGGATGTAGATGTTGATTTTATTGGTGACTAAAACCAATGAGTTGTGGGTTCAATACCAGACCACGGCAGTGGTGAATCATAAACTTTACAATGAATGTAATAATAATTATTACTCAGGTTATATAGTATTAATTACATCCTATGCAGGAAGAAATTAATAAATACAAACGTTTTCAGAATTTGTCGAGACAGCAACCCTCTTTCTTAGCTAATTTGAGGGCGCTGAAAATGACCTTATATTTTCTTGTTTAGCCACCGTTTTTGTGGTAGAGAAATGCCACATTTTTGGAGAAAAGTATCTTTTTCGTTTGTTTTCTGTATATATGATTTTGACCGATGGTAATATTTCTCAAAATAAAATCGTAGAAGCCTTTCAATTCGTATTTCAATCAACAAATATTTGTCTGCTTATTGAGAAATAGTATTTTTGTAATAACAATCAGACCTTAAGTCTTTAAAAATAACATGATTGAATATAAGACCAACAACCATTTTCATCAAATCATTTATTAAACTAACAACAGGAATAGAACATTCGTGAACATAAGAACTATGCTAAATATTTTCTCTTTCTTGATTGTCACGTTCAATATTATTTAATTCCCTTTTGATGCTCCAGCAGTATCATGTACAATCGAATAGGTGGATTCAACTGGGATGTCTTTAGTTGGAATTTCTTTCCAACTGCGAAAACAAAATGCTCTCTGTGTGTTTGGTTTCCTTCCGTAGTGAAGGGATAAAAGTAATGGGATACATTTATGATTATCAAATAGATTTTAGGGTTTAATATATATATTTTTTTTTGATGTCACCTTAATTGTCAGGTTTACTGGATTGTATTACTGACCTTATGCTTTATCAGTTATATCAGTTAAGGTTGTCAGTTAATTTGAATTTTGGTTTTTTTGAAGTTAAAAAGAAAATTCTAATTTAACGCCGTTTATTATTATTATTATTATTATTATTATTATTATTATTATTATTATTATTATTATTATTATTATTTTCTTTGATTTCTGGCGTTTACACATTTCTTTCCGGGACCCGCCCAGGAACCTAAGGTTAGAAATGGCGTCATGACACTTTCCACTGACAAAAAAAAAATTAAATTACATAGATAAAGCCCTTCGTAAGGTGTGGGCTGTACTTGTCAGAACAATTTTTTGTATCTCCTTGAGGCATGGACTTCCAGGAATCCCTTCAATTTGTCTACTGCAATCTTTTCCAACCAGTCCTAGGGCTCCAACTACAACAGGGATTGTTGATGTTTCCATATGCCACATTTTCGAGATTTCTATTTCAAGGTCCTTGTACTTTGACAACTTTTTGAATATCTTCAAGGATACATTGCAGTCAGCAAGGACTGCCATATCAATAAGGAGGCACCGTTTTTGTTTGTGGTCTTTAATAACAATGTCTGGGCGTTTGGCCTTGATTGTTCTGTCAGTGTGTATTGTGTAGTCCCATAGAATTGTAACAGGTCCTATCTCCGTAACCGGGTCTGGGTGGTGTTCATACCAGTTTCTTTCAGTTTCTTTTCCGTAGAAGTTGCAGATTTTCTAGTGCAGATATTGGCCCACTCTGTCATGTCGGGTTTTATATTCAGTGGGTGCCAACAACGTACAACCTAATTCAAGATGATCAATCGTTTCTGGATATTTATCACAATCTGCATTTTGGGCTGACACAATATTTTAGTATATGTGCTTGATAATTCCTAGTTAGCAAGCATTGGTCCTGAGCAGCAAAGATAAAACCTTCAGTTTCCGCTTTCAACCCTGCACTACGTAGCCACTGATGGGTACGGGTTTTGTCTACGTCAGCTTGTTTGGTACGGGCAGAGTATTGGCCATGAAGCGGTTTATCTTGACATCGCTTCTGTAACTGGTCTGTTGCATTTGTCTTTGCTGTCTTTTTTAGGTATTTTGCAGTTTCAGCCGGTGTATTGTGCTGTAGTTGCATCTCTACGCCCATTTGAAACTCCATTTTGAATTTGTTGGCTTTTTCATTACGGAGTAAAGACGCTTACTACTTTCATGTTCCTTGACGCATACCATCATCCAGTCTTCTGTAGTTTCCAAATATCTTTGGAGGCCAATTGTTGTAGTTTTGTAGGACAGTTCTGGTTGAACTAATCCTCTGCCTCCTTCGGATCTGGGCACATACAGACGATCGACATCAGCTTTGGGGTGATGCATGCGATAGCAAGTGAGAAGCTTTCTCGTTTTGGCGTCCATTCGCTTAATTTCAGCTATGGTCCAGTTAAGGACATTAAAGCTGTATTGCACCACAGGGACAGCCAATGTGTTTATGGCTGATATCCTGTTTTTTGAGTTTAGCTCAGTATTTAGTACCAGACGTACATGCCTGTAGTATTCTTTTCTTATTTTTTCCTTCATTTGTGGGTGTTGTATGCCATCACCTTCGCTAATTCCTAAGTACTTATAAGCTTCACCATGCTCCAGTTCCCTAATCTTTGTGACAAAATCTAAATCTATTAAGGGTGTTTCTGTAATTCTACCTTTCTTGAAAGTTACTTTTGCACATATTATTATTATTATTATTATTAAATTCTGGGCGAGCTTTGTCCCAGACGACATTTAGAATTGAACTATACTATTCATATCGTCGGTTTTGTTATATTGCCTTACTCTTCAAAAGGGTTAAATGAAGCAAGGCAAGTTATATTTGTTTTTGACTGGATTTTTCTCCATCTTTGCTTTTGATCACAGCGTTCATGTTGTTACAGATTATGGCCGTCAGCAACAGTGATGGAAAGTAAATGAATAAATTCTAACAAAATCTCTACTTGCTTTCCACATTCCAGAAAATTGTTTAACATTGACTTTACCATTATTAATCTGTCACAGACTTTTACCTTGGAGAAAAATTCTTCAATTCATATCAGGCCGTTTATTTCAAAATGACCGTAGAATGTAACAGCAGGGATGAATGTTACGATAAAAAATACTTTGAAGGAAAACCTGTCCAAAAATCAATACTTTGTTTAAATGACAGACGAGAACGGATCAGTAAATTCGTAGCCGAACATGTCAGTTATTGCCTGAATTTTAATGATATTTTTCTGTAGAATCTTCAGTATTTATACAGAATTAAGAGGAGTGATTGTGTTGAAAAACTCTTTATTTTGCAATGTCTTTTTTTGTTTCATCATTAGGCTACGTATTTATTGATATAGCTATAATCACGCATATATATATATATATATATATATATATATATATATATATATATATATATATAATCTTTCCTTTTTAATCTATCGTTCTACGCGCACACATCCCAAAATATACATACACAAATAAATACACACACACACACACACACACACACACACACACACACACAAATATATATATATATATGATAAGAGATTATAATAAAAACATTTTTAACTCGCTACACAAAAGCTTTCATGTTTCAATACTGTGATTCAGGCGATGATAGGTAACTGGTGATAAAATGATTTTTAAGGAATATTTTTTAAAAAATCGTTACCTCTTTGCCAAAAGTTAAAGGGGGAGGGGCATAAGGTCAGAATTAAAAATAGATTCGTGGGTGTCATCACCTGAAGATTTACAATTATATATTGAAACATGAATGCTTTTGTGTAACGATTTATTATTTTACACTATTTACATTATTCGGAATACTGTCCTCATCTTTGTCGCCATATTTATTACAACGTTTCGGTCCGGTGGTTGGAATGTCGAACTGAACCTTTTATTTCGCTCACTGGGGTAGACTGTTCTAGTTCCACTTGCCATGTTTAATGGATGTCAGTTATCAGTTATCTCCTGTTAATTCCCCTCTCCAAGTTCTCCACTGCCTTAACCGGGTATTGAACGCACCCTCTTTGGGTCCTGTCACTGGATCTAACCAACGCCTTTATCCACGGTGCCATCTGTCCTCAAGTGACAGGACCCCAAAAGTGGAATGGCACGTGGAACTAGAACAGTCTACCCTAGTGTGTGAAATAAAGGGTTCCGTTCGACATTCCAACACCCTGAAGAAGGCCGGAGCGTACAACGGCCGAAACGTTGTATGGCTCGAAAGATGACGACAGTAGTCCGAATAATGTAAATAGTGTACATAATACTTCATCTCAGAAATCTAGATAGATACTGAAGGGTGATAATTATGGCGACAAAGATGTGGACAATAGTCCGAATAATGTAAATAGTGTATATAATACCTCATCTCAGAAATATAGAGAGATACTGAATGGTGATAATTATGGCGACAAGGATGAGGAAAATAGTCCGAATAATGTAAATAGTGTACATAATACATCATCACAGACATATAGATAGATACTGAAGGGTGATAATTATGGCGACAAAGCTGAGAACATAGTCAGAATAATGTAAATAGTGTACATAATACCTCTCAGAAATATAGACAGATATAATCTCGTATAATAAAAAATATAATAATAATAATATATTGCTCGACCTTGTATTGAGCACATATTTTTAAAAGTTAATGCTACGAACTGTGGATTTTTATTCCATTTGTTCTTTCTCTCATTTGAACACACACACACACATATATATATATATATATATATATATATATATATATATATATATATATATATACAGATGTATTTATGTTTATGATTGCATATACATAAGTAATTATAGTTGAGAGAAATGTATTCTCTGCATCAATAGATACAGAGTTTTTTGATCAATACTTTTCCTGTCTAAGTTCAAAAATAAACTGTATATCGCCAATCTTGCGTAGATGCTTCCAGCAAAGTCTACGATGTCAAAAATGGCGGGTTTACGGGGTTAACGCTGCCTGTGCAAATCTCGCTAAGCCGAGACTTGGCACAGTTCATCGCGGAAGGTGAGAGACAGAAGAACGAAAGCGAGAAATTTTACAACTTGGATATCGATTTTACTTCCCTTGAGAAAAAGCAAGCAATCATTATGACGTCAAGAATTAAAATGCCCTCACTACAACGATAACTAATACTACTAATGATTAACCATTGATTGTAGTAAAATGATGAAGTCAAGGAGGTAGACATTCGTTTGAAGGTAGAAGAAGAAGAAGAGGAGGAGGAAGAAGAAGAGGAAGAAGAAGAGGAAGAGGAAGAAGAGGAAGAAGAAGAAGAAGAGGAAGAAGAAGATGAGGAAGAGGAATAAGAAGAAGAAGAAGAAGAAATAGTTCATTATGTTATTTGTTTTATTACATACTCTTTCTTTTTCTTTTCGTATGTTTTTTTAAAAAGGAAAAACCAAGAAAAAAAATAAGAAAAAAAACCTTCGTGATGAGCGTTTTTATTTTCAACAACGGCACGTTACGGCGTTGTCTCATGCATAATGAGAAATTTATTTTCTTAAAAAAGCATTAAAAACGAAAAAGAAAAAATAGGAAAAGAAGAAATGGTTCCAATCAAAAAACGGCTTTCTCTTTTTCCTTTATGTTTTTAAAATACATATCCCCCCACATACTTATATATATATATATATATATATATATATATATATATATATTTATTAAAGACATTTTTATGTTTAACGTTCTTTTTATAAAAATGTCTTTAATAAATAAATTATCGGACTTTGTCCATTTCTTAATATATATATATATATATATATATATATATATATATATATATATATATATATATATATACATACATATATATGTTTTTTCCATGTCCAGGAAAGACATTTGAACATTTGAATCACTACCACGCAAAAAAAAAAAACATTTATATATGTGGGAATATCTACTCTTTGCTTGAAGGTCACAATACCAGAAACCCGTGTAGTAGAATTATGGAAAATAAAGTAAAATATACTATTTACATTATTCGGACTATTGTCCTCATCTTTGTTGCCATGGTTATCACAACGTTTCGGCCGTTGTACGCTCCGGCCTTCTTCAGGTGGTTGCAATGTCGAACTGAACCCTTTATTTCGCTCACTGGGGTAGACTGTTCTAGTTCCACGTGCCATGTCTGATGGATGTCGGTTACCTCCTGTTAATTCCCCTCTTAAAGTTCTCCACCGCCTTAACTGGGTATTGAACTCAGATTCTTTGGGCCCTGTCACTGGATCTAACTAATGTCTTTATCCACTGTGCCATGTGTGCTATATATTTTAACATAAAAAAATCCACATTTCAACCTAGAACATTTGCGGTTTATCTTCTTTTTAAAATATACACTTTTCTCTCTGGAATTAAAATGATTGAATTTCCTAGTATCCTTAAAAACTAATATTAAGAATATAAGTGCTTATAAAAGTCAGTAAATTTCAAAATAATTTATTCCAAAATTCGCTTGAAAATTGAACAGTACTAGGGATTTTAATTTAATTCTATAATTAAATTTGAAATTTTTCGTTTCTGTTTTTGAAACATGGTGATTCCTATGTATCGATGGAACCATATTTATAAATTAGTAAATTTTTATTATATATATATATAGAGAGAGAATTAATAAATAATTTGTCAAATGTCTATTTAGTAAATGAAATTTGGTGTTTATTTCAAATACGACATATCCACTATAATAAACTTTGTGGTAATATATATATATATATATATATATATATATATATATATATATATATATGTGTATGTGTGTGTGTGTGTGTGACGTCGTCCCTGGTCGCAGCGCCAACTGTGACGTTCTATTCTGGTCTACCACGGCACCAACTGTGACGTCCCTAAACAGCACCAATTGTGACGTCCTCGCCGCGGCGCCAGCTGTTCGCTCCTCGCTGCTCCGTTCGGGTGTCGCTGCTCCAAACGTGACGTCCGCCTGTCGCGTCAGTTGTGTTGTCTCATCCTGTGACGACCAACTGGCTTGGTATCGGTCGCGGCACCCAAATGTGACGTTCTAACCTTTTGGTGATTCGGGGGAATCTGGTTAGATTTGATATCAGCCTCGTCGTTCCCAACTCGCTTCCAACGCCTGGTTACCAAGGTAACTGCACTGATCCCCAGTCAGCCTAACCACGTTGTGAAATGATCTTAGGCAGACGAGATCAAACAGTGGTTGGGGCCGTAATGCAAAGTATCAAAAAAAAAGGTAACAAACTTTATGTCTAGTTGTTCGATACATAGGACTGCATCTATCTCCCGACCCGTTCTATGGATTGTGACACGTCGTTTTCCGTTAGGCAAGTTTTTTAACGCTTAAGTTGTTTGCTCTCTAAAAAAAATTGGTGTTTCGGTGTGTCTTTGGACGAAAGTCGAAAAAAAACTTATTGTGGTGGTCTGGATCTAAGTCGCTCTTCAAAATAATTGTTCTTGGGTTGAAGAGGAGTCCGGAATTTGCGTGAATCTTGGTCAGCTATCTGCGAGGCGGCTTCAACTGGAGACTGACTCTTCGCTGCAACTCCAACTCAAACTGAAATTGGAACTGGAACTGATTTCTGCTCGTTGTGGCTTCGCTTATATGGACGCCGACCAAAACCGGGGTGGGTCTGTCGGGGTTTCCTCGATAATTCTAAATACATATCCACCTCTCTGGTTAGGAATTTCCATTTTTTTCCATTTTTGGGAACCTTTCCTCACTCCCACCTTCTCACCATACTTCAGAGGGCGTGAACTGCCCTCCTCACTTCTTCGTAGCAGCTTCTCATACCTACACTCTGGTCACCACTTGACCAATGATGTCTCAGTCGGGCGTGGACGAATCCGCGGCTTTGTTTCGGAAAAAAATATCTTGCTTAACTAAAAAAAATTATCTTTCCTCCTCCTTCGTGCGTCACGTGATCACCACTTGACCAATGATGTCTTAGGCGGGCGTGGACGAATCCGCGGCTTTGTTTCGGAAAAAAAAATATCTTGCTTAACTAAAAAAATTATCCCTTCTTTTCCTTTTCTTCCACTTAATCGCCGTTATCATTTCTCTAGCCGCAAACGGGACAATATGAACAATGGCGGTCATAACTCTTGTTCTTCGTCAGGTATTTTATCGCTAATTATCCGAATGGGTGGTCTTCTTAACACGGCCAACGTCGCCCCGAAAAGACATTTCTAAATTCCCATTCATTCCCTTTCGGTACATATTTCTGATAACATAATTTTATTATCGCAGGCCAAGAATGTTCCGTCGAAGGAAATCGGTCAGCGGACACTCGTGGGTGGCTTTTAATTTTTCATATCTGTCCAAAGTCCTTTTAGTTGCCTGTTTTTCGTCACTTATCGAAATAATATTTTCATTTGAATTTTTCTTTGGCCAGTCGGTCTGTAGTTGATAATAAGATGCCTTACCGTACCAATAGTTTGTTTTCATATCCTTAGATAACACAGCCGTCGCCAAAACATATCTGATTCTTTCTTTCTTTCCCTTTCTTTTTACTCAGAATTTCCCTGTCATTGTAATGACACTCTATTTCGCCATTTGTTACTTATCAAAATATCCCTTATCCATTGTCTCTTAGCCGTGTGTGTGTTCTGCTTATCACCCACGATTCGTCTCGCCTCTCTTTCTGCCTTCTTTTCTTTCTTTTCTTTTTCTGCCTCGTTAAATGGTGCCACATATATATATATATATATATAGAGAGAGAGATAGATAGATAGATAGATAGAGAGAGAGGGAGAGAGAGAGAGAGAGATAGATATGTGTGTGTGTTTGTATATATTTATTTATATATATATATTTTGTGTGTGTGTGTGTGTGTTACCTCAAACAGGGTGCGATGGATAATTTGTCGCCATGTTATATTACTAATTTCGCGCATGTGCTTTGTCTGTTTTTAATTTTGTCAACTGCATAATATAGTAAGGTCAGTCGGGAACCATCCGTGAGAAAAAGAGCGCTTGGACGCAATTCGCTCCGCCAGAAATTTGACTACAGCATGCTTTACTACTTGGCATTCGCACCAGAAGCTCCAATACGAACATTTTAGTCGGTTTGGGTGTCAATCTGAGAACAGTTCCAAGGATTCGGAAAATAGTTGAGTATGTATTTACTCTGTCCACTCACTAGGACGAGATGTGGGCTCCCGAGCACGTACACCCGGGACAGGAACAAAAATTCCCCTCAACCCCCCGCGACCGTCGGTTGCGCTGGCCTCAGTGCGAGAATCGATCCCACCTTCTGGTACAATGGGAGGGCGCGGCCTCGGGCAGCTGTTCCCTAGGGATGGGCACCTCTTCAGTATTATTTTCCTCAGTTGCCCTCTGTCCTCAGACAGAGAAGCCTCTGAGCGCACTCTGTCAAAGACAGAGACGCAACTGAGAGATGATAAGATGACGCGACCTTACACAAAAAGAGTTGAGTAAGTATTAATGGTGATTACGAACGCCAATACTAATGTCAATGTTATGCCTCCATTCACTTTTCCACTTGTTCTCAGGCACAACAAGGAAGCCTACATCAAGTGCTTGGAGGAGGTACAGCTGTTCTGGGTCAAGAGGGTGGCTGCTGGGAGACTCTAATTATGTCAAAAGGATACTGCACTAAGCATACAAACAAGAGGACACAGTCATCGCTGTCAGACAATTTCTGTGACTGAATCACCACGATCATCCGGCCACCTAACTCCCCAGACTGCAGCCACCCCCTTGATTATTATGTCTGGGGCGCAGTTGAACGAGAGACCAACAAAACTCCTTGTAACACCAAAGATGAACTGAAAGCAAGGATTATGGCAGCAAACAAAAAAACGAAGAACGCACAGAAGAGATATAGGAGATTCCGTAGTCGTCTGGAGGCCATGATTAAAGCCAATATAGATTTTATTAAATAAATTTACCCTTTAGTATTTCAAGATATCTTTGCGTAATTTTGGTAAATATATCTGCTAAAATGAGATTTCAGTGTTATTTTTATTTTTGCGTAATTTAGACGACAATTCATCCATCGCGCCCTATAGATTTATATTTAGACAGTATTTCGCTCGAAGAAAGTTCACTGTGTAATAATATAGATATATTATGTGCATTTATTTTTATACTGATCATTTCCAGTTGTCTAATCAGTTTCTTGATGTTAATTCGTTCATGAATTCCATCTTAACATCAAGAAACAAGTTAGAGAATTGGAAAGGATCAGTATAAAAATAAATACACATAATATGTCTATATTTTTCAATGAAAGATATACACACAGAGATATATAATGATAAATATAATGGAGAGGGTATAGTTGTTCCAACGAGAGAAAAGAGAGAAGCCGCAAACGTTTTTGGTTAGAATGTAGATTTTTTAAAATATATACTCTAATTGTTTCCCATATTTTTGCTACACACGTTTCCGGTCTCGCGACCTTTAATCAAGCAAAGACTCTTTATAGCCACATCTTATTAAAAGGAATTAATTTTCCTTATGTTTTACGATTTTCAAGTATTGTCTTTTGTATATATATATATATATATATATATATAGAGAGAGAGAGAGAGAGAGAAAGATAAATGCTTATATATATACACACCCACATACATATATATATACATATATATAGACAGAAAGATACATGCATATATATATATATACATATATATATAGACAGAAAGACACATGTATATAGACACACACACATATATATATATAGATATAGAAAGATGCATGCATATATATATACATACATATATATGTAAATAAATAAATATATATATATATAGATACATATAGTATAATATATGATTAATTTTCTTTAATACAGAATTTAATTAACAGAGTACAAATTAATTCCTCCACAGAAAAGATTTTTACACTGAACTAAAACATATTAAGCAGATGCTCATTAATAATGATCTCCAAAACCACATTGTAGATGAACAAATAAGACGATTTATTAACAACTTCAACACACGTCAAACAGAGCGATCCTCAAAGGAGTCAAAATATATCAGACACTTATATTGTAAATAGATGCATACTAACTACAAACAGGATGAGAAAATCATAAAAAAACCTCATTCGTACTAATATATCTACCATGTATCCTGATATATATATATATATATATATATATATACATACATATATATATATATGATGTATCATTAAGGAACTCTCTCTCTCTCTCTCTCTCTCTATATATATATATATATATATATATATATATATATATATATATAATACACGTGATAATATCTGAAGAATTCTTAATGATGCCACCGTCTGGCAACAAAAATACCCATACCCGTGATGTTAAGGCTCACCCATATCTAGCCGACTGCATCAAACATCTCATCGATTTTGTGTCATTTATTTATGTTCAATTCATACACGACTTTCTTGATGGGGGCGCATCTGGGATTTTACAATGGCTCACGAGTGAGACCAGTGTTATTGCCTAGTGTTTTGAGTGACGTTTGTTAAATCTACTGCCGAGTTAGTTTGTTTTAAATGACGTTTGTTACTGCCGAGTTAGACCAGTGTTATTGCCCCGGGTTTTGAGTTTTGTTTGTTAAATCTACTGCCGAGTTAGACCAGTGTTATTGCCCCGGGTTTTGAGTTTTGTTTGTTAAATCTACTGCCGAATTAGACCAGTGTTATTGCCCCGGGTATTGAGTTTTGTTTGTTAAATCTACTGCCGAGTTAGATCAGTGTTATTGCCCCGGGTTTTGAGTTTTGTTTGTTAAATCTACTGCCGAGTTAGACCAGTGTTATTGCCCCGGGTTTTGAGTTTTGTTTGTTAAATCTACTGCCGAATTAGACCAGTGTTATTGCCCCGGGTTTTGAGTGTTTGTTTGTTAAATATTCTGCCGAGTTAGACCAGTGTTATTGCCCCGGGTTTTGAGTTTTGTTTGTTAAATGTAGTGCCGAGTTAGACCATTCTTATTGACCCGGGTTTTGAGTTTTGTTTGTTAAATCTACTGCAGAGTTAGACCAGTGTTTTGCCTTGTGGTTTAAGTGACGTTTGTTAAATCTACTGCCGAGTTAGACCAGTCTTATTGACCAGGGTTTTGAGTTTTGTTCGTTAAATCTACTGCCGAGTTAGATCAGTGTTATTGACCCGGGTTTTGAGTTTTGTTTGTTAAATCTTCTGCCGAGTTAGACCAGTGTTATTGCCCCGGGTTTTGAGTGACGTTTGTTAAATCTACTGCCGAGTTAGACCAGTGTTATTGCCTCGAGTTTTGAGTGTCACTTGTTAAATCTACTGCCGAGTTAGACCAGTCTTATTGACCCGGGTTTTGAGTGTCGTCTGTTAAATCTACTGCCGAGTTAGACCAGTGTTATTGCCCCGGGTTTTGAGTTTTGTTTGTTAAATCTTCTGCCGAGTTAGACCAGTGTTATTCCCCCGGGTTTTGAGTTTTGTTTGTTAAATCTACTGCCGAGTTAGACCAGTCTTATTGACTCGGGTTTTGAGTGTCGTCTGTTAAATCTACTTCCGAGTTCCTTGATGCAATTCATCAGGTACTTTTTTAAAAATAATTTCATCCCAAATCTAGGCAATAAATCCAATAAAGCGTAACGGGGTTAGTGAAATAATATAAGAAATGGACAAACTTTACTAAGATTTGAGGGCAGGGATTAATATTGTGGATAAACTTTTAAAGATCATAATTTACTAGAAAGCAAGAACACCGAAGAGGTTTCCAGAGTTCGAGAAATGAAACTGTTTTTGTGGATTCTTTTGATTTTGATATTTTTTTTTTAATTTTATTTATTATTATATTTATTATTATAATATACCAATGTATTTTATATGGAGATACGTTAATGGATAGCGGCTCGGATTGAGGAATCAGAGAGCTGAGTTCCATTACATTCACTTCAGAAAGAAGGACCTGTCAACCGGTCTACGTAAATAAAAACTGGCGTGTTTCACGTTCGCTGTCATGAGCATTCATAATCATCTGCAAATTATACATGATCCTATTAATTAAGACTGTCGTCAAATAATCAGCTTTCTCACCGGATTGGAATCAACCAGGTGTCTTCACAAAGAACTTGAACATGCTTTACGGTGGTGGAAAAGTTCTACCTCGGCTCGTAAAACTAAATCCTAGTAGAGTTTCTGGGATCATTGTGAACGTTCACAAGGGGAAATTCTAAAAGGGATGGTGTCCAAATTTTAATACACGACATACTGCAATAATGACGCATGGTTCTAGCTCAGTGATTTTAAATCCTTTTCCTTTAAAAATTAGAGGCATTTTTGTTATTTGATGGTCTTTTATTTCCGGAAAAAAAGAAATCTCTTTACAAACAGCAAAATGGGATATGTACCGTTTATTGAGAAGGTGCCGTAGCTGAAAGTAGAGCCTGGGTGTCTTTTACTAGGTATAGAAGTGGAAATTTTAATCTGTAAATCGAGAATGTTCCAGCAGGCCGGCAGTCGTTGATTATGACGAAATCGAAACGCAGATTAAAATAATCCAGCTACATGACAGAAGTCATCGCTGGGATACTCCACATGTCTCATAGGAGTGTTGTGAGTTATTTGAAAACACTTAGATACGTGTTTTGTTACGATATTTGGGTGCCACACGATTAAAAAGAAAGGTTTTAATGTCCTGCATTTCCATCTTAAAGGCATTTCTCTGTTCAAATAGAACAAATAAGATCCATGTTTGGAAAAGAATGATCATAAACGATGAAAAATTGATTGTTTACAACAATGGGAAGCGTAAAATATTCATGGGGAATTCGAAATGAACAACTATTATCCATTGCATGTACCGTCCACAAATGTACCTAATAAAGGTAGTAATCGATGAAAAGCGCCCCGAATTGATCAGACGGTAGTATAACGCCAAATATCGCGTCTTTTTGCTGACCCGGGAGAAATTGGACAGCTTTAACGAAATACCCTAATATACCAGCCAGTTACACTTATTTTGATCCCTGCAAATATACTCTTTACAGGAAGAACAATTCTATAGATGCTAGTAAAAATCCATGACCCAGAAAGATAATAACTTTTGGAACGATACAGTCATCAAACCGCCTCTGAGATGTCGTTGCTTGAATTAATTTGTTCCCAAACATCAAAATGTTGTCTTTTAAATTCATTTATAAACTATACTATTTCCGAACATATATATATATATATATATATATATATATATATATATATATATATATGTGTGTGTGTGTGTGTGTGTGTGTGTGTGTGTGTGTGTGTGTGTGTGTGTGTGTGTGTGTATATATTTCGGCCGCATGTTTTTATTGAGACATGTTCTGTCTACTTATTTTCGATAGGATCCTTTCTCATATTCGCGGATAAGATTTTGGTGCCATTATTGGAGGACGAGAGAAAATTGCCATGTTGATACATATTTCGTTTATTTCCGAGTACTTTCGACAGACCGAAAATGTCATCATCAATAAACAATACTCTGATGATGGCATTTTCTCTCGTCCTTGAATAATGACAGCAAAAATTTTATCCGTGAATATGAAAAAGGATCCAATCGAAAATAAGTAGACAGGAGATGTCTAAATTATTCAACGTAACATGTCTCAACACACACACACACACACACACACACAGATAGATAGATAGATAGATAGATAGATAGATAGATAAGGGGCGCACATGTGTCTGTGTGTGCTCAGGCAGCAATTCCAATGTATATTTTTTCTTTATAAGATCATAGACAAAGAATGTTTTCTTAAATTAATTTTTTAATAAAATTTCTTAATTAACTTTTCTTACAAGAGAATGCTTTTAATGTACGTATTTTCCCCAAGCGTTACAGACTTAATGTTTTATTTAACCCAGATCTCCGTCCTCTTGCACGCAAAGAAAATTTAATTAAAATTTCAAAATTCCTTCTCTCCGTCCGTAATAGAGCATAAATGTATGCAGACGAACATATAGGCGTCTGTATGAGTGTTCGCTTGGGTATATGTGTATATATTGACAATACTTGATAAATTTGGCTCGGTGCAGCATAAGGTCAAATTAAAAGTGCTGAAAAGTTCTCGACTTGCCATTTCCTAGAATCAATATTCTGATGTTTCTTTATGGAGCAGCTGCATTTTAACTTTTTTAATAACCATTCAAATGTATATATTTAAATCTAATTATTTATGTAAAGGTTCTTGGTTAAGAAAGTTTCATTAACGTCATTTTTTATAGTGCCATGACACTCCGGGACGAAGACGATCAAGAATCTCCCCAATTCTGTACTAATTTTATATGACGGCTTGGGGAAATATACTAGTGTTGTATTCTCCACGGTTTTTGAGCTCCTCTTAGACGGGCTTCTCACCGAGTGAGTCCGGTATCATACTTAAAGATGTGTGGGCAAAAAGTGGTTTCAAACTTTCCACTAAGGATTATTGTGAAATGAACACAAGAGGTTAGAGACGAATTTGAACTCTGCTCACCGATTCCGCTAACAGAGCTAATAACCGCAGGCTACGCCAGGCTAAAAGTGGATGAACGACCTAATACCTGAAACCTGGACCTATGACTGTCTATATCTCTGAGATGAGGTATTATGATTACTTGAATTATTTACATTATTCGGACTGTTATCCTCATCTTCATTGCCATATTCACAACGTTTCAGCCTTTCTACGCTCCGGCTTTCAATATCTGTCTATATCTCTGAGATGAGGTATTATGATTACTTGAATTATTTACATTATTCGAACTGTTATCCTCATCTTCATTGCCATATTCAATACGTTTCGACTGTTGTACGCTCCGGCCTTCAATATCTGTCTATATCTCTGAGATGAGGTATGATGATTAATTGCATTTTTTAAATTATTCGGACTGTTATCCTCATCTTCAATGACATATTCACAAAGTTTCGGCCGTTGTACGATCTTTGAGATATATCTTCAGGTGAATATGGCAATGAAGATAAGGACATTAATGAATGGGATTGGCCAAAAAGTATGGGGACTGTTGCTATGGTAACGGAGCTAAAGTACGCGGAGTGAAACCGCTGGGCGCATAGTTCCCGTCCGCTTCCGTTGTTGAAATAAATGCTTGGAAAGAAAGTGCGTAGAGTGTGGTCGTCTTACCACACCACAGAAGTTCCATAATGAAGCAAGCTGTTTTTTGGACGAGGTCAACATTTCCCACGTGCGACAACCACCGTATTACCCAGGTCTCGCCCTTTGCGTCTTCTTCCTCTTCAGAAATCAAATCTCATTTGAAAGGAACAAGAATTCAAGAATCAAAGAAATCCCAAAGAATGCGACAAAGCATTTTCTCGCTCACTATCCTCACAAATGAGCTCCGGGAATGCTTCTCTCACTGGGAAGGACGCCTGATAAAGTTCGTGGCTTCAGAAGGGGACTAATTCGAAGGAGATTAAATCCCGAATTGATATGTATTGTAGTTTTCTTTTTCTAGTAAAGGTCCAGATACTTATTGATCAAACTTCGAGTGTGTTCAATTCAGTCGGGCTTTGATCCTAACTTGAGGCAACCGGACGTCTAGCCACACTGATGAGCTGTGATACAGCGAAACACTCTGTCTGTGGATGACAATATATATGCTCCTGAAAAATTTATTTCGATTGAGCTCTCTGGGGGGTGGAGTGTGAGTTTGTAAACATTGACGATGAAGGCTCTTCGGTAAATCGAATCGAGTTCTCACAGTCACTGTGTGTTTATCTAAAAATAAATACGCTTAAAATCGCGTTCAAACCTTTCGTGCGCCAACGGTTTAGTTGTAGAATCCCCGACTGACGCCAATTCAGTCAGGTTTCGATCCTAGCTAGAGACAAACGGACCTCTAGCCACACTGATGAACTGTGATGCAGCGAAACAGTCTGTCTTTGGATGACAATATATATATATATATATATATATATATATATATACGTGTGTGTGTGTGTATTAGAGAAAACTATCAGCTCCTTTAAAAAGAGTGATCAATAGTGCCCGAACCATCAAAAAGTCAAAGCTTCAATACTAAAGAGAAATCCAGTAGGCAGTAACTGGCCACGACTGCCAGTTTCATTAGTTTGCGCGCAATCTTCAGGCACCCGTTGGTATTTACCAACCTCCACATTAGGTAGGATGAGGCACAAGGCTAGGTTGTAGGTGGAGCAATTTCGAGCACGTAGGCTCGTGCAAAAATGTCCGGTAGATCCTAAATACACGGGGTCGGGTCTGTCTATCACCCCGGATGAGTGTCTTCCCTTCGGGATAGCCTCGTCCGGCTTCCTCTCTGCACGAATGAAGAGTGTTCGACGACGGCGGGCAACCGGTGACTGTAGTTTCTAGAATGGGTACCCTACATACCACCAGTCGAGTTCAATATGGCGGACCAACCAAACCATCCGGCCAAGATAAAAAAATAGCCGAAAACAAACAAAAAAAAAGTTCTACTCGGAGAGTCATGCCGGTATAGCAAAGAAAAGTTCGCAATGACATAAGGAAATATAGCGCCGAGGATAAGGAACTAAAGCTTTATGCCCCAAAAGTGCTCTACCTAACATCATATATATATATATATATATATATATATATATATATATTGCAAGGAATAGATACAAATTATTTCCTAAAGGCATTATGAAAAATAAAAAAATAAGAAATGATAACACTTACAGAACAGACCAACCGGTTTCTTTCCCAAGCTCATCAGGGTCGACTGGGAACAATTTAACAATTATTGCAATATATATTGACTCACACAAACACCCTACATACAATTAAAACATTAAAAATGAAATGAATTAATGGCATGAGGGGAAAAAATATATTTCAAACCGCGCGAATATGCACAGCACAAAGGGAAAAAAAAGGGGGGAGTGTGAGGGGAATGTATGATACACACTAGAGTCTAATAACGTGAAGCCCAAGGAGACAGTCTCTTTGCTTGCAATATATATATATATATATATATATATAATGATAAAAATAAAAAACAGTAAGATATATAACCCGGTGTTCTTATTGATAATTTTATTTTTAAAAAACAGTGCTCAATGTAAATTTACAGAGCATAAATATTATAAATTAACTGATTTAAAATATGGTTTCTTCGCTACACAGGAATTACCATGTTTCAAAAACCGAAGCTAAAATATTTAAATTTAATTATATAATTAAAAGCATTAGTTCTGTTTCATCTTGAAGATAAAACAGAACTAATGCTTTTTATTTAATTATATGATGAAACAGAACTAGGGCTTTTAATTTAATTATATAATTAAATTTGAAGGTTTTAGCTTTTTTTTTGAAACATGGTAAATCAGTTAATTTATCATATATATATATATATATATATATATATATATATATATATATATATATATATATATATATATATATATAAATGACGCATCTTCTTGAATCTGGAGCGCCATAAAAAGTATAAATTATACTAACGTTTTTTTAACAATTCAAATGCTCGTGAAATATGATTAACCAATGAAAATGAAACAGCAATTTTATATGTATATATACAATATATTTTCCAAGCAATATATGCTAGAATATAGTTTTAAGTTATGGGTTAAAGTGCTCAATATCAGAGATAAAACATATGTAAATATGAAAGTGGACACTGAAGTCAACACCCAGATACAATAGTCTGTTGCATGCTAAATGCATTCGTCATACCATCTACATTGTATTTTTCTCAATTATTATATATAAAGGTCAGTGAAACGTTGTGGATAGTCTGATGTATTGCATCGTGAGCATTCAATTGTAATATTCGAATGGTTATTTTTGTGGGTGATAACAGTTATGTTTCAAATTATTCTAGGGTCTATTGAGTGGAAATAATTGTGGATCCGAATGCAGTTTTTTGGCTATTTATAGTGCTTTTAGATAACTTTTTATTTATTATTGATTATTTTATTGTTGTCTGTTATTACTATATTTTCTTGTGTTTATCAATTCATACGTAGTTTGTTCATTTGTTTATTATTTACTTATTTATTTGTTTGAATTAATTTATTTTACTTGTTTTTGCTTATTTGTTTTATTTTATTTATTTTCTTTATTCTTCTTCTGCATTTACACGTAGGTTTAATTTGTTCAGGTGGTTTGTTAGTTATTTTTCTATTTTTTTTTTTATTATCTGCGTCATGTTCTCAGTGCAACTGTAGCTGATTGATACTGTGTTTTTGAATATCTTGAGGAGGGTGCTTCATATGGTGGGTAGTCTTTGTCTATGAGTTTAATTAATATTTTCCCTACATTTTTTTGTTGCACGAGATGAACCATATGATTTTTCTGTTGGCTTTTTCTTATGCTGTGTGTGTATGCCAAACATCCATTCTCTTTTAGGGATATTTCATTATCTTTCTTGGCTTTGTTAAAGATGGTTTCCCTACCTCCGTAGATTAAATAAAAGATTCAGTTCAGAATTCCCTGCTGGTTACCCAGATCGATTCATTCACGTGGAAGGGCCGAGGGCCCAACGGCCGAAAATTTGTGACAAGAACAACAAAGATGAGGACCATCGTCCGAATACAAATAGTGTAAATAATTAGACAACGATATTTTGACAGACAGCGTATTGACGTCTCCGATTGTTAACCCTTAAAAGCTGGTAACATCTTATTTCACCATCATCTTTCCTTGGCTGCTGGAATCGTATAGGGGAATCTAAGCGCAGAAGAAACAGTCAAGCCCCGATAGGATTATCTGAAGCCGGTGGCTCTCGGGTGTTCCAGCATTGTCATGTCCGTCCACTGATGTTGTCTGACCAGCTTTTGCGTTGCCGTCAGCGCTTGCGTCCGCCTTCAACAGTGCTTGCATGGTGGTCTTGCAGAGGATGTTATGCCGTGTGACGTGGCTAAAGCATGACTTCTTATGAGTGACGAGGAACGATTCCAACTGCGTATAAATATTATTTTACCATAGGGAACTTTTATGAGTGAGGACTCATGAAATAAAAAAGCCAAAAAAAGCAAGAATTATTAGCTCAAGACGCTAAATGCTGTGGCATTGATGTACAGGGTGGTTCGAAAGTCTTCCCCCCCTAAATAATACAATGTTCTATTTCAACGCTCTGTGGGGTATTATCAAAGAGAGAGTTTCACATGAACGATACCAAAATACCCACCAGTTGAAGGACGCCGTTCAGGGAGCCTTTTCAACAATCAACAAAGCACAACTTCGTAAAATATCCCACAGGACATGGCGCCACATCATTTTGTGCCAATAATGGCGTTCATACAGACCTTCTTGATGTGTGACAGCGTCAGTGAAAGTGAATAAACTGAATCCAGGACATGTGTTTTGTTTTACTGTATTAATTGTTGTTCTATTGTTTGCATTACTTTTTGGTATGGGGGTGACAAGACTTTCGGACCAAACTGCGAAATATCACACAGGACATGGCGCCACATTATTTTGTGCCATGAAAACGATGGCATTCATGCAGACCTTCTCGATGTGTGGCAGCGTCAATGAAAGCGAACAGAGTCCAGTAAATGTGTTTTGTATTACTGTATTGTTCTATTGTTCTCATTACTATTTATTTTTTTTTTTTTTTTGGTAGGACTTTCGAACCAGTCCGTATATTTTTCTGGGAAGTGAAATTTAAAGAAGTATTTGATACTAATATCGAGGCACAAATTAATATATTCGGAAACAAACGATATGTCACACTATGGAAATTATTTTGTCATCAATACCAAATGGAAGAATAACTTCCAAATATATTGGACGAGCAAACATATACATATTGAGCAGTGACATAAAAAAAAACTATCAGTAACTTTCCATCATTCCCCATAAAAATCTTGAGGAACTTGAAAGACCTGCATAATTTTCGTGTGTTAGCAGAGGAAAATGATGTTTGAAGACGGCTTGATAAGTGGTATTTACAAAGTTGCTGAAGACGAGTAATCAGTGATTTTCAGTGTGCCATTTAGTCGTAACAGCTCTTATGGTGACGATATACCAAGAGTAACAGCAAAAATTTCGAAATCATATATAAGCAAAAGTGTCTATTAAGTTTTGAACTGTTGTATTTTAGAAATGATTAAAGATATCTAACTGGAATTATCCGAGATTTTTATAACTATACTTTGAACAATGAAAATGTATAATTACTCTCCAAGCTTAAAGGAAGAATAGTGATTAAATCAATCATAAACGAAAATGACATGGTCAGAATTAATTAATCCTAGATAAAGATCGGAAGATTATGAAGGATTGAAATAAAGTCCAAATATATCTATAATATTCGAGTGTTATTTTCTAACTTGTTCAAGATGCTCTTTGCCCTCTCTAGTCTTCTAAATTTCTGTCCTGGAATAACAAAGTGCCTCATAGGTTTTACGTACAATTTCATTTTTAAGTTTTTTCACTGTCATAGCTGAAACACCTCTCTAACTTGCCAAATGTCTTCTGAATTGAGTTCGATATTTTCTAATTGATCTCTTTAGCTCTAAGTTGAAATGAGGATCCCTGTTCCTGTTGTGACCTCCTGAACCAGTTTTCTTCTCTACTCTTCTCTACTTTATAAACTGTTTTCTTGATGGGTCTTGAATGGACTTTGAAGATGGAAACTAGAGTATTTGTATTGGTACCATTACTGAAGGTCTGGATGATCTTTTTCCTCTTACCATTGCTCATTTGAAAAGGCAGTGAGGCTGACTCAAAAACGATTTTAACCTGTTCTCTTTCTAGCTGAATAACTCAAAGAGTTTTTCGGTGATTCTTGCGACAAATCGTATCAAGATAAATGTCTTATCTGAAGATTTGGAGAAGAGGAAATTCAATTAATTTATTTTATTTTTTTTTTTTTTTAGATATTAAATATTTTGTGGGATGCTGTAACATGATTTGGACAATTTTTCTGTTACACCCGTTATATGACGTTTTCTTTTTAAACAGATATTTGTTAATAAATTCAATAGGTTTAAATTAACCCTTGATTTACCTCTGTGTGCGTGTGTGAGGGGGGTCGGATGATAATTCATTGAACATTGTATTTATTTATTCCATATTACTAGTCTACTTAATAATTGAGCAGGTTATTTACAAAATCAGCTCGTCTTAAGCCCGTTACGTCCAGTGATATTCTGGTCGACGGGTTTTGTTAGGCGTAAACAATATTTTTTATTATTATTACTTATATATCTAAATAAATAAATGGTAAATTCTGTCTATCAGCCTGTGCGTCTGAAGCTGCTCTACATAGACATCATATAGCTTTTTGGAATCAGGATGATCTCGGAATCTCTTCAGTGCTTCAACATCCCGTATTAGGAATTTTACAATAAATGAAAAAAATACTGATTTTAAAAGTTTTTTTTAATTTATATTGAGTTTAAAGTAACAAAAAAATATTTTCTTTTAAATTCAAATTAAAATATCTCCATAATTTTGTGAATTGAGGAAATCAATTTTAATTCTTCAAAATGCCGAGAAATCAGAACTGACGTGAGAGGTTTTGTGGTGTTAGGTTTGGAAGTTTCATAGAGTTTGTGATTTGAAAAACTCAGTTGTCGTCCTGAATTGGAATTTCGGCTCATATCAAAGTTTCAGTTCAAATCGAACTTTCAGCCCAAATCGAACTTTCAGCCCAAATCGAAATTTCGGCCCAAATCGGTCTTTTGGCCGGAATTGGACGTATAACTCGAATCAGAGGTAAAGTGAGGTTTTGAAGTGCCAAGGATTGAATTGAGGGATTCTAAGTTATTTCTTCAAAATTATCATTGCTTTTATCTAAACCAGGACCAGAGTTCCTTTTAGGTTTGTGTCGGACATCCAATTAGCCCTCTGCAGGAAGTAGCTTAAAAGCCTGCACGGAGTTCGGCTTTTAAGCTTATATATATATATATATATATATATATATGTGTGTGTGTGTGTGTGTGTGTGTGTGTGTGTGTGTGTATCAATGATGTGTATGTGTGTGCGTGTGCGTGTGTACTTATGCGTTCGTGCGCCGGCAATGGTGCATTTGTATTCGTCTCTCTATACGTCTAAGTATGCATTTATACAAATATACATACTCTCTCTCTCTCTCTCTCCCTCTTTATATATATATATATATATATGCAAATTCAGGAATATGTCCCTAGGCTAACGATGCGAACTTAGTTTGAAAAAAAACAAAACAAATATTTATTTTCCGGCATAATCTCCTTCCGTGTCAATGCATTTTATCAAAATTTAGCTAATAACTACACCACGCTACGTATTATTTTTATGTTTATGCATATATTTTTTCTTTAATACTGATTTTTTTGACAGAAACACACATATATATATATATATCTATATATCTATTTCTCTCTCTCTCTCTCTATATATATATATATTTATATATATATATATATATATATATATATATATATATATATATATATATATAATTTAGAATAAATCTGTATAAAAGAAAAAATATATATATAAAAAATATATATATATAAAAATGTGTAAAAAAAAAAAAAATATATATATATATATATATATATATATATATATATATATATATATATATATATATATAGGTATTGTAAAAGATGAAAATAGCAAAGAGAAAAAACTTAAGGTAATCGATAATCTATTAAAAAAATGGTGTCGGCTTTGATTTTGTTAATAGTCTAATTTTTATATTCAGCATTCTCTTCGGGACATGTTGAATGGAACTCAACTAATGGCTCGCAAAAGAGAGTTCCACAGTCCGTTGTTAATATTATGAGTTCGATCCCCATTGACTGTCCTACCATCGTGAAACCCTTCCACATACTGTCGGCTGCTTTAACCGTCTCAAGTGACCGATATGATGTCATCAAACGATGTCAATGATTCGCTATTGAAACTCTATGTTATTAAAAAAAAGGTGTTCGGTAGCACTCAGGTTTTTAATGTTTCAAACGTTTCTAACTAGTTTCATGCCTTACTTGCACCAGTTCAGACCTTCACAGCTAGAACTAGCCATGCCACTTACACTACGTCAAATCATTATCAATCCTTTCATATTCTTTCGGTAAGTAGTAAGTTCGACTTAAATAGCCTCTGTTACGTTGTGAAACAGACTCCCGAGATGATGCTTCCCGCTGTCACTACAACTTTAACATTTCCAAGTCTAGGGCCAACCGATATCTACCCTACTTATCCTCGTAATATGAACTACTTCTTACTTCCCCTCTTTTACGCTCTTACAACTACCTCACTCAGTAAAATTCTACCTTGAGTGGCCCTTAGGTCTTCTGTTGTGTGAACTAAGGCGAAAGAAACTATTAAGGAAAATTTTACATGTCGTATCATCACAAATAAGATATCAGAAATATTGAATATGTGGGTTGCGCTTGTGTTACCGGCGCAAAAATTGAAATGGACGAGCCGAGTTCAAATTTCAGTCTTGACTGTTGCATTCCCTTTTACATTGATACCATTGAAAAAGGCATCAGTCAACATCTTCCCCAGCCATAGAGTACATAGAATGGTATAATGGCCTGTCTATCCTTGGTTGACCACCAGTCTAAGAGAAGGACTATTCTGAATTCAAAATCTCGTGGAAGACTACAGGAAGCTATTGCAATATTTCTCCCAAACAAGAAGTCATGGTAAATCATGAATATTAAATGGAGGGAGGCTGTGGAGAGCCAAGGCTTCCTATGTTGGGGAGGGATATGGCAATTTAAAAGAATAAAATTATTAGAGATATAAAAATTTTGCGATGACTAGGTAAATACTATTAGTAACTGTTGTAACATAGGGAAGGTTACTGAATAGAATAATCAAACGAAGGTTGGTAATAAACGATAATACTTAGGACAAGAACAACACATATAAGATTCGCCAGTAGTGTATAGAAGAAGTAGTCAACTACTAGAATTGAGTCAAGTGAATTCCACAATGAATTTCCAACTGCAGGATAGCTACCAACCGCCCTACGCGATCAGATGCGGCACAAAGCCGAATTTAGTTTGGAGTATCCGAGCCCGTAGGCTCGGCCAAAAATTCCGTATAAAAGGGGGTCGGGTAGCTGTTTCCCAAGACGACAGTCTGCCTTCGACCTAGGGTCGTTTGGGGAATCCTCTCTGCCCGGAAACAGAGAGTTTGACCAGCACAACTGGAGACGAATCTCCAACTGCAGACCAACATACAGTTTTACTACTGTATTTATAAGAATGGGGACATTCCTATTAACGTCCGTAGATATGCTACAACAGTAACAGAAATATTAGTAGATATAGTATTATTTAAAAATATTAGTATAATTAAAAATAATATTTAGAATAGAAATACTATTAATATTAAATAGCATTATTTGTAATATTAGCGGTAAAAATGTTGTTAGTCTTAATTTGTGTTATTTGAATATTAGCGGTAAAAATGTTGTTAGTCTTAATTTGTGTTATTTGAATATTAGCAGTAATATGTTGTTGGTATTATGTAGTATTATTTGCAAGATTAGGGATAGAAACTGTATTAGTATTAATTAGTATTATTTTTAAGGTTTGAGCGGATTAAATATCGTTGATAATACGTAGTATTGTTAGTAATAATTAGTATTATTTGTAATATTTTTATAGATTGTTACTAAGTATTTTATGTCGTATTTTATTTATGCCCAACTTTGCAATATCGTTCAAGAATTGTTGAAAATTCTTTCCATGTTGACCACATCGATCGATAAATAAAAGAATTGATCTATCGATTGTACTGAACTGTAAAACACGACCTTATTATGTTTTGATCAATAATCTTTAACTATCCTTTCTGTTTGAAGATCGTTCCCACAAAATATGTGATTACAAAAATGAAATACACTTTTAAAATTTGTAACACTCACGATACGTACACGTTAAATATCGTACATTTGACAATGAGACAAGCACCAGGTTTTCCATTCTAGTGAACATTTGTCAAGGAGTAAGTCAATGGTCTAGAGATGCGGTTGGAAATGCTTTTGTGAGATGAAAGCAATTTGTTACCTACAAGTATTCGACACAACGCTGTTAACTAAATTCCTCAAACCCCTCATTATCAATAAATGACATTCTTGGCTTGTACAATGAACGACTTCGATTTCTGACATGTCAAAATATTCACACGACGCATGGACTTTCGCTGTACCGTTTCCTAAGACTTTTCTTAATTTTCTTTTGATGTGACGTATACCCTCAGGACGTTGACGATCACGGCACTCCGAAATTTTCCATCTCTTCCACAACCTGCTCTGCCATCCATTTATTCAAGCTCGCCAGATAGGTTATGCGTTGTTTATCGTTTTTCCCTCTTGCCTTCAATTTTCTCATTTTTGTTAAATCTTCTAGACCTTGTTCCACCCTCCATTTAAACAAACTCACACTTCCTCTTCTATCTGTCAAGTTCGTTCAGGACGTGGTTGGTCATAGCTCTTCACAGCTTCCTGTTCTTTATCGCTCCTTATAACTTTTGTCCGTTTGCCATCTCTGCGAAACCTTGCTCTGCCATCAATTCATTCAAGCTCGCCAGATAGGTTATGAGTTGTTTTCCTCTGTCCCTCTTGCCTTCTATCCGTCATGTGAGTAGCAAATTTCCCAAGCCCTCTTTCCTCATTAGAATTTTCTACTGTCCCTTCCTGATGTTAAGTATGTGTCCCTTTTGTTGCCGCTGTCTCTAGAACTTGGTTGTTGCACACACAACCTCACCAAGTAGGTTATGCGTTGTTTGTCGTTTTTCCCTCTTGCCTTCAATTTTCTCAATTTTGTTATATCTTCTAGACCTTGTTCCGCCCTCAATTTAAACAAACTCGTTATTCATCTTCTATCTGTCTAGTTCGTTCAAGACGTGGGTGATCACGGCTCTCCACAATTTCCTATCCTTTGTAGATCTTAATAAATTTTGTGTTTTTATTATCGCCACTGAATTTTGTTCTCCCATCCATTTACACAAGTGGCCCTTCTTCTTTTATATGCTATGTCTCTTCAGGACATTGACGATCATGGCTCTCCACAATTTCCTGTCCTTTGTAGATCTTAATAAATGTTATCTTTTTGTTATCTCCCCTAAACTTTGTCCCCCCATTGTTCCACCCTCAATTTAAACAATCTCGTTATTCCTCTTCTATCTTTTGAGTTCGTTCAGGACGTAGGTGCTCATGGCTCTCCGCAATTTTTCTGATATTTGTAGCTCTTAATAACTTTTGTCTGTTTGCTATCTCTGCCAAAACTTGCTCTGCCATCAATTCATTCAAGCTCGCCAGATAGGTTATGAGTTGTTTTCTTCTGTCCCTCTTGCCTTCTATCCGTCTTGTGAGTAGCAAATTTCCCATTCTTTCCTCATTAGAATTATCAGCTATCACTTCCTGACGTTAAGTACATGTTCCTTTTGTTGTCATTGTCTCTAGATCTTGATTGTTGCACACTCAACCTCGCCAGGTAGGTTATGCGTTGTTTTTTTCTGTCCCTTTGTCTTCAATTTTGTCAGTTTTGTTATATCTCGTAGACTTTCTTCCACCATCCAATTAAACAAGCTCGCTATTCCTCTTCTACCTGTCGAGTTCATTCAGGACATGGCTGATCATGGCTCTCCACAATTTCCTATCCTTTGTAGATCTTAATAAATTTTGAGTTTTTGTTATCTCCACTAAATTTTGTTCCACCATTCATTTACACAAGCTCGCCTTACTTCTTCTAATCCGCTGTGTCTCTTCAGGACGTTGACGATCATGGCTCTCCACAATTTCCTGTTCTTTATCGCTCTTAATAACTTTTGTCTGTTTGCCATCTCTTCCAAAACCCCCTTTTGCCATCAATTAACTCAAGTACGCCAGATAGCTTATTCGCTATTTTCCTCTGTCCTCAATCTGCCCTGTGAGTATCAAATTTTCCAAGCCATCTTTCCTCATTAGAAATTTCAACTGCCTCTTCCTGCTGTTAAGTATAAGTTCCTTTCTTTGTTGCCATTGTCTCTAGAATTTGGTTTTTGCTCACATGTTTTGACTGCTTCAAGTCTCTTCTTTATTTGTGAGAAGATTGTCCAGCATTCACTGCCATTCTGGAGAACTGATACTACATAACAGTTCAGTATGTTTCTATATTTTTCGGTTTTTTCAATACCTTAACACTATTTAACGATATTTTTTGTTTCTTAATAATTTGCACATTTCCTTAATCTTTTCTTTTTATCAATTGTAAATTCCGCTTTCACAAGCATTTTATCTATAACCAGTTTAATTTTTATTAGGCGCTCAAAAATATTTTGAGCAAACCTTTATACACTTTTTCCCTTCTAATTTAAAACAATTGTGCGTCCTGGGTAAGATGATAAACTACACCCGCGTCCTGGGTAAGATGATAAACTATATCCAATAGCAAGGCCTCTTATAAGGAGGTTTTGAGGAGTGTGGGACCGTCTCTTGATTGGTGGTGTTTCCAGGCCGACCCTAACTCGGGGTGGTCGCAATTGTTAGGATCCCAACTATGGGAAAATAGTTAACACCCAAAATGGGTTCAAAACACTATGAAAGTGTAAAAATAGGCTTCAATACCAGCAATGCATGTCTGAGGAAAAAATATTACCAGCAATACATTTTTGGGAAAATATTACCAGCAATAAAAATAATTGTCGGCATTAAAATACACATTAAGGTTGATATGCCGAAAAACAAAACAAACCAAACCAATATATACCGCGATAGATAGATAGATAGATAGATAGATAGATAGATAGATAGATAGATAGATAGAAAATATTACCTGCAATAAAAATCTTGTCGGCATTAAATAACCGACTGAGGTTGATATGACGTAAAACAAAATAAACCAAATAAATATATACTTAGATAGATAGATAGATAGATAGATAGATAGATAGATAGATAGATAGATAGATATGACGAGACCAAGGGAGATAGATAGACATGAATAGACCAGGATAGATAGATAGATAGATAGATAGATAGATAGATAGATAAAAAATATTACCAGTAATAAAAATCTTGTCGGCATTAAATAACGCATTGAGGTTGATATGCCGTAAAACAAAACAAACAAAACCAATATATACTGTGATAGATAGATAGATAGATAGATAGATAGATAGATAGATAGATAAAAAAATATTACCAGCAATAAAAATCTTGTCGGCATTAAATAACCCATTGAGGTTGATATGCCGTAAAACAAACCCAACCAAACCAGACTAAAACGATTGTAAATAAACAAATTCTCTCAGTTCAATTCCACTTAAAGTAGAAGTCCTTTTATTTCGCGCTTCGTCATCCAGGAATGTTGTTCCTTATTGATATTTTTCTCTATGGGAATATATTCCGATGTTGTCTTCTGAAATTCTGTCGTAAATTAAAATATGTCTGCAGGTGGCACGATAGAGTAATAGATTGACCAATCAAAAAGCCGAGTTCGAATCGCCGTCGAAATCACTACATTCATTTACATCCTAATACCATTAGGGTAGGTATGAATGCGTCTCTTCTGCCCGTTCCAGCTAGTAAATAGCATTAGAGAGTGGGTCCTATAACCTTTGATGGCAACCGGTCTAGGAGAAGGAAAAACTCTGAATTCAAAACCAGCTTGGAGAGGTTTTTGACTCCGTCGGGCTATCATGAGAAATCCAACCAACTTCTACCTTGCAGGCCCTGCCTCTTTAGACAAAAGCGAAAAGAAAGAACTGCCCCCACCCGCCTACTTCGAGACACAACAGAAAATAATGGACTCTTAGGGTTTAGTAAAATGCTTCGAGTAAACACGTGGCTGGGGTACGGCGCAGTAGACTTCTGATTTCTGACTATTCGCCCATGGATGTATCACCCACAACAGCAGGGGAATTAGAAAGAGACTAGTTTAACTATTTATTAGGCAAGAAATATTTAAAATATTGTCACCCGAGTGGAATAAAAAAAAAAATTAAGGCTTGATGTTATTTTACTACAACAATGAATTCACACATTATGAAATGGACAATGACCGACAATTATTTTAAGTCATTTTTATGTTTACACGTTCTTTTTATAGTTACAAATATTTAAGTAAATGCTCTGTTTATAATAAACAGTATTAAACAACATTTACCGGCTTGAATGTCCGAGAAATTTTCACAGAAAATATTCGTCCTCCGACAGGAATCGAACCTGTATCCTATACGGACCCGTCATATAGCCGGACGTGCCTTTAACCGATTTGGCCACAGAGGAGCGTTCGGTTATCAAGGTAGATTTTACTGTCTTTGAACTACAATCTTCCATGATTCTCTCACGTATATTCATATCTGCTCATGCCGTATCAAATGTAAACAAATGGCATCACACATTATGAAATGGACAAAGTCCGACAATTATTTTAAGACATTTTTATGTTTATACATTCTTTTTATAGATACAAATATTTAAGTAAATGCTCTGTTTATAAAAAAAACAATATTAAACAACATTTACCGGCCTGAATCTCCGAGAAATATCCATAGAAAATATTCGTCCGCCGACAGGAATCGAAGACCTAACAATCGACCAGCGATTTTGCAAACTTATAGCTTCTCTTCTCATATCACCCTGTAGATAAGATGAAAAATTATTCCAAATATTTCGAATTCTCTGTATCCTTTACCGTCAAACTACAACTTGTTTTGGTATATAGAATTCTCTTTATCTGCTCAGCGGCTCTAACAAATCCAATATATCAAATAATTCTTCTGATTATTCATCATGATGGAATCCATAATTTCCGTGACTGACAGCTCAATGAGATAGAAAACATGCAAAAAAAATATTTAGATAGCTAAATACTGAATTTCTACATATAAAAGATTTTGTCAAAAACTTGTATATCAAAACCTCTGGGTTTTTTTATCGCACAAAAGTAAAATTATCCGTAAGATCTTTAATGACCAAATTTGGTTATTTTTTAAAGACCAACGCTACTAAATATTATATTTTGGTACTTAGGACTTTCTGGCGGGCTACCTTTTAAATAAGTTTCACTAACATTAAAAACTAATTAAAAATCAGCAATATTATCTGTCCTGATCTGGTATCTCGGCATCAGTTACTTTCCCCCCGCCGTAAGATTGCCTCCCTGTGTCTTTTCTATAAATACTTTCATGGTAATTTTTCGGATTTACAGTTGAGCTGGATAGATGTAGCCGTAATTTTTTTATGTTAACCATTTCTTTTCTCGCACTTCTCACTTGCGGAACTCCCTTCCGGCACTATGCTTTCCAGCCAACTTTAATCCCTAAAAATTTAAATCTGTATCCTCTCTTATTGATTACTCTTTTCTCTTCACCCTCATTAGTAATGTTTATGTTCCTAATATCCCACTCCCAGTAACCCCTGGTGTCTTATAATGGCTTGCTTGGATTTAAAAAACGTAAATCTTTTCAGCATTTAGTAATGCTGGGCTTTCACATGAAGTCCAATTCATGACTTGTAGCCCCCAATCTCTCAAACGTATTTGTAGATTATCAATGTTTCATTAACAAGGGAATATTAAGTAGGGGTTCAGCTTTATTTTACAACCAAGATATAAAGAGAAACCCTGTCAATTTCGTAACTTGCTATTCTTGGTGTCATTAAAAAGCGAAGAAGGGAATCAATTCGAAGTATTAAGAGACAGAAAGATTCTTTTGGATCCAAAGAAAAGTGCTGAACAGCCAGATAATATCAATCCTCATCTATGACAAATGATACTGGCCAATTTCCGCACAAATCAAGAAAAGAATTCAGGCATCAGAGATGTGGTTCTACAGATGGATACTAAGAAAATCATTGTCAAATCATTCTTTAGAAATACGGATCATTTAAGGAAAAGAAAGAAAAAATATAACACCTCTATACAATTCAAGAGTTTGTGGACCTCAGAATTTATTAATTATTAGGTTTCCTCCCATCTTTAGTTTAGCTGCCTCCTACTAAGACAGTAGGTTGAAACTACAGGATGATTGAATATCAACTCCCTATTTTATATATGAGTGGCTGGCCAGGACTCGTGACTTAACCTCCTGTGATATTTTTTCTTTTGTTGCTTAAAGGAATAAGTCTACTAAACCAAACGTAGACTTTGAAAGAACTTCATGAGCGAATACAAGAAGTTATGTCTTCCATACTACAAGAGTTCCTGGTGAAATTAGTTGACGCGATTCCTGGGAGGTTGGAGGAGTGTGAAACCACCTCTTAATGACTGGTGTCCCCAGGTCCACCCAGAACCGGGGTGGTAGCACCTGTTAGGGTCACAGCTATGGGCAAATAGTTAACTCGCAAACTGGGGTAAAAATCACCATGAAAGGTTACATTTTGTTAAAGATTATTACTAGCAATAATTTTTTTAAGAAAAATTATTACTAGCAATACATTTTTGAAGAAAAAAACAATTAGTAGCAATACATTTTTGCAAAAAAATATTACCAGCAATAAAAAAATATATTGTCGGCATTAAATAACCCGTTGAGGTTGATTTGCCACAAAACAAAACAAACCAAACCAAACCGGAAATTGTAGAACATTTTATTACAAACGACTAACTTAGGCAAGTATCTTAAGTTACACATTCCGAAAAAAAAATATTCATAATCTACCGACCTTTCGACCTTTCGACCCTCATGAGGATAGTTACGTATACAAATTCCTAACTTCCCGAACTGAGATAATTAACAGAATGACAGGAGAGTTCCATAAGATTTATACTAAGCTGTTTGACTAATAAACTAACAGAAAATTCTAAGATAAGCAAGATTACCATCATATTAAGCACATTTCAATTGCATGCCTTCACACGGCCGGCGTTTCATTTGTTCTGACGCGTTGATTACCAGTAGAGCCGTTTTTTTTTTTATTACAAGACAAGCAAACTTTGTGCAAAGATTTATATTTTTTGTAAGTTTATATAGTTTTATACTACAAAATTGTTTTAAAATATAACCTAAAGACAGAAATACTGTCGAAATATAGTCAAACATATTTTTTCTTTTTTTGAATCTCGCTCTTCTCTTAATTATTATTATTATTATTATTATTATTATTATTATTATCATTTTCTTTGATATCTGGCGTTTAGACATTTCTTTCCGGGTCCCGCCCAGAATGGCATCATGACATTTTCCACTGACAAAAAAAAAAATTACATAGATAAAGCCCTTCGTAAAGTGTGGGCTGTACTTGTCAGAACAATTTTTGTATCTTCTTGAGGCATAGACTTCCAGAAATCCCTTCAATTAGTCTACTGCAATCTTTTCCAACCAGTCCTAGGGCTCCAACTACAACATGGATTGTTGATGTTCCCATATGCTACATTTTCGAGATTTCTATTTCAAGGTCCTTGTACTTTGACAACTTTTTGAATATCTTCAAAGATACATTGCAGTCAGCAGGGACTGCCATATCAATAAGGAGGCACCGTTTTTGTTTGTGGTCTTTAACAACAATATCTGGGCGGTTGGCCTTGATTGTTCTATCAGTGTGTATTGTGTAGTCCCATAGAATTGTAACAGGTCCTATCTCCGTAACCGGGTCTGGGTGGTGTTCATACCATTTTCTTTCATTTTTATTATTATTATTATTATTATTATTATTATTATTGTTGTTGTTGTTGTTGTTGTTATTATTATTGTTATTATTATTATTGTTGTTGTTATTATTATTATTATTATTATTATTATTATTATTATTATTATTATTGAATATATGATAAAACCATTCAAGAAGAGAATGTACCTCTGGTCCGAAGTAAGCTAATAATTTAGTTTTAAGAAAGACATGGAACCTTCCAATAAAATAATAACCAACAGATGACATCTACTATACGACACTCTGTGATTGATACATCAAGAAATGAAAGCTTTTGTTTACATTCGTTCGGTCGTTCGTTCGTCTGACATCAAAAGTTTGCTTGATTGATACGAAACTATTGTCATATCGTAAGTATCCGGGGTTTTTTGTTGTTGCTTTTTTTGTTTTGTTTTGTTTTTTGTTTTTTAAAAATCACATCCACACGACATCATTCGTTGTTTGAAGATGCATTAACAGATAATCTGAAACATCAGTTATTGTTAATGATTGGGAGCAGAAGATAATTAGAGATTTACAGCGTAAATGCAATTTTGTGGAGTTTTTGTCTTTCTTTTGGAGTGCTTTGCTGTGCGAAACTGCGCTTATTAGGCAGTAACGAGGTTTACACATACGTTATCTCATATCTTCAGAATTAATTTTGGTGTCGATCTGTTAGTGGCGTCCCTGTCATGTTAGGAATGCGACTACTGATTTATGGGAACAAGATGAAAAGAATCGGATATATCAATCCATCATTCGACAATTTACACTTTCTCCTCTCTCTCACACTGACTTAACACAAACACATGAACACTTACTCTCTCCTCTCCGTCCTCAATACATACATACATATATATATATAGTCATAATTTTCGAATAAAAAATTACATACATACATATATATATATATATATATATATATATATATATATATATATATATATATACTTTGAATATACGCTCTTTAGCGCTAGAGGGCGTCATCAGTGATATTCTGATTTGGATCATTGGGCACTTTCAGATTTTTCAAACATCATAATGCCCTCACCAACTCGGCCCTATCAGAGCTGATAATCATATATATATATATATATATATATATATATATATATATATATATATATAAATTACTTTAATTAGTAATTAATCCTACATTTTGCTCATTGTTTTAGTTGATACAAAGGTGTACATATGCTCGAACCCTAACGGAGAGCACATAAGTTAAGTTTTTGAATACACAAGCCAGGTATCCACTAAAATAATGATTGAAGTAATATATACATATGTGTGTGTGTGTGTGTGAAATTGATTAAGTCCGACAATTATTTAATATATTTCCTGTTTATACGGTATTTTATTGGATGCAGTTTATTTAAGTAAAATAGTTAGATCCAGTGACAGGACCCAAAGGGTGTGAGTTCAATATCTGGTTAAGGTGGTGGATAACTTGGAGAGGGGAATTAACAGGAGATAACTGATAACTGACATCCATTAAACATGGCACGTGGAACTAGAACAGTCTACCCCAGTGAGTGAAATAAAGAGTTCAGTTCAACATTCCAACCACCTGAAGAAGGCCGGAGCGTACAACGGCCGAAACGTTGTAATAAATATGGTGACAAAGATGAGGAAAATAGCCCGAATAATGTAAATAGAGCAAATATTCTTTTTTTTTTTTTTTTACTTAACAGTATGAATCAGCCTGAATGTTCATGAAATTTTGTAGAAAATATGTATTTCTCCGACAGATATGATATTTCGGTAAACAATCATCGAAGATTTTTTGTTTATAATCAGTAATTCGGACTTTGCTAACCAAACACTTCTTTGTGACAGAATGGTTAATAGCTGATTAGATTAAGTGTTTTCAACACGGCTGAGGTTGTTACAGATAAGGACATATATAATACTAGCAGTAGAGCCCGGCGTTGCCCGGGGATGTAACAGTAAGAGATAGATCAAGTATCGACCATCATAAAGACTGAAAAATAAAATTATTGTTTAAGGTTGACGGACACGCATGTCTTAATTAGTTTTTTTTTTTTTTTTTTTTTTACGAATTGGTCAAACCCAAACTCAAACAAAAACATTGTTTTCAATCATTATGAGTCTATCGATTGAATAGAATTTTATTATAAACAATTGTCTTGTAAATGGAATTTTTAAAGCATTCTGAATGTAAAAATAAAGAAAAAAAGTGTGCAAGACAATAAGAAACACTACCTGCCAAAAAATGTGAAGTTTTGTTGAAATCGCTTGAAAATGTAGGAAATTTGATCCCATATATAAATGAACACACACACACACACACACACACACACACACAACCAACCTGGGTTTTATAATAAGTGTAACTTGATAACTTGATATTAATAAGTATAACTCGATATGAGTTGCCCCCCTTTCATTAATGCCTCTTAATCGTGTTTTCAAATTGATTTCATGCAAAAACAATTGTTTTTCCAATTTTGGGCGCTGTCAGAACCACTGCAAGGTAATTTTACATAGTCCTGTCAAGTTTTGTTGAAATCGGTTGAAAAATGTAGGAAATCCGATCCAATATATAAACGTACAGACACACACACACACACAATCTGCGTTTTATAATAAGTAAGATTTTGGGCTATTCATAGTAGAATGGGTTCCCATTGCTTTCTCCGTGGTGATTTTATGAAGAGGCAAAAAGTAATGACATAATCACGACCTTAACGTGCCAAAAACAAAACAAAAAATATCTTGAAAGGAACCAATCGGCAGTAATGCTAACGGTTCGCTCAAAGAAATACTTAATGATTCTTGTATGGAAACAGTTAACATTATTTAAATTGTTCAGACTGTTAACCCAATCGTAGTTATTATATTTAAGACGTTTCGGAAGTTGTACGCCCCCGGTTTCTTCAGGTGATTGGAATTTCCCAAGGGACACATGATCCAGTGGATAAAATCGTTGCTTGAATCAGGTGACTTAAACCAAAGAGTTCAATACCTGACTACAGCTGAGATAAACAAAAACTTGGAGAGTTGACTTGAAGGAAGATAAATAATACTGAGACATCCGGAAGAGGCATGGCACGTGGAACTGGAACACTCTACCCCAGTGAACGAAATAAAGGGTTCAGTTTGAAATTCCAATCACCCGAAGAAGGCCAGAGTGTACAACGGTCGAAACG
>CAHIKZ030000181.1:1667500-1677500 GCA_903632075.3 Acanthosepion pharaonis
TATCTGTGTGTGTGTGTGTCGAGAACGAAGAGAGTGGCAAAAGATTATTACAAACAGCTTTCATTGCTTTGCAAAAGCTCTCGTAACATTCTTTTACTCACTAATAATGTTTGTTTTTGTTGTTCTTTCACACTCAGTAATACCATGCGTCTTAGTGGCTTTACTGCCTTGTTTGTGGTTAAATGATGATATATATATATATATATATATATATATATATATATATATATATATATATATATATATATATAGGAAGGAACGTAACGAACGAACGGAAGGAAGGAAGGAAGGAAGGAAGGAAGGAACGAAGGAAGGAACGAAGGAAGGAAGGAAGGAGGGAAGGAGGAAGGAACGAAGGGGGGGGAACCAAGGAGGGGAAGGAAGGAAGGAAGGAAGGGGAAGGAAGGAACGAAAAGGAAGGGGGAACGAAGGAGGGGGGAAGGAAGGAGGGGGAAGGAAGGAAGGAAGGAAGGGAAGGAGGGAAGGAAGGAAGGAACGAAAGGAAGGAAGGAAGGAAGGAAGGAAGGAGGAAGGAACGAAGGGAAGAAGAAAGGAAGATGGAAGTAAAAAACAATTGAAGGAAGCAAGATTTAAGTAATAAGCAAAGTAAAAAAAAGTGAAAGAAATATCGGAAGAAAAATAACGTAGGAATATAATAAATAAAAACGAAAAAATCATGTGAAAATGAAAATATAAAAATCGAGAATCAATTAAAGTGAATGAAATAAAAGAGAAAAAAAAGAAGCAATAAACAAAATAATAAGTACTAATTTTGTTGGTTTTTTTTTTTACTAATATTTCACAAAATGCATGTCCCAAGAGTCACCCTACGTAGAAGTATGAAGAATGATTTTTTTTTCTGATAGACATAAGAGGACAAAATAGGTGAGCCTTATGTGGATATATAGGGTTGATAAAACTTGAAGAGGTAAAGATTATAACAAGCATTGAAACATTTTCTCGGGAGTCTGTTTCCCGAACTAGACATTATCGAGAAGAAAACTGTCTCAGTGGAACTGCCTTATAAAGAAGAAATTAAAAATAAAGACGAATGAGATAAACTTAAAAGATGACATGAAATTTTTTTAAAAAAAATAATGAATGGAAATAAACAGAAATAAATAAAGCACAATTACGACGTAAAACCAAAACTAGTCACAATGATTAGAAGCGGGTCAACAACGTTTTTTTTTTTTTTTTTTTTTTTTTTTTTGCAAATATTTAATACATTTAAAATTTATTAATTCACAGATTCAGAATTTTTCTTCTTCGTTCTTTTTTTTTCCCCACTTTCAGTTCTTTAATTTCACCTGCTCAACAACGCCCACTAATCCACGATTGCAACAGGCCATGAGAAATATCCATGGAGACGAACATCTGTTGCCAACGTGAGAGTAAGATCTAACCGTAAGCAAAAAAAAAGTCTTTTTTCACTTTTAGGAAACAAAAGAATGTTTTTTATTGCTAATAAGCATCGATAGATGGATTATGATAATATATATATATATATATATATAGATAGATAGATAGATAGATAGATAGATAGATATATGGACATATAATAGATAGATAGATAGATAGATAGATAGATAGATAGATAGATATGGACATATAATAGATAGATAGATAGATAGATAGATAGATATGGACATATAATAGATAGATAGATAGATAGATAGATAGATAGATAGATGTGTACGTATGGTAGATAGATGTGGCTATGAATGTGACCATACTATGTTTGACAGATATGGAAATATTATTATAGATACAGACATATTAGGGTTAATAGATAGAGATAGGTATGACAGAGTCACAAATCGATAGTTAATAGCTGTGTCATTTTAAAGCTGAATGGGTCAAATTTGAAAACTCTTCAAATGTAATCACATATGTCATTTTGCTTTAGCTGTCAATTTCGTCATGGATCTTAAAAGGTTACGAACCGCTAATCTTCTGTATTTAGCTGCAACAAAATTATCGATAGTCTTTAATGAATATCTGCTTCATATAAAACTGAATATTGCGTTAGAATTGAGCCAAGCTAACTAATTCTTCGGTATCTTCAAATAATGTTTTTTCTTTTTAACGTTTAAAATTTGGGGGGGGGGGTGATTTTGTTTGCAAAACAAAAATTTTATCCTGACACTCTTAGTGATTCAGTTGAATGAAGGATAGCATGTTTGATTTTTTTTTTCAATTGTGCTGTCAAATCCTGCTATGGCAACAGAAAATGGCCATGACTAAAATAAAGTACTGCTGTAGAGGAGTCTTCAAAATCAATGCAGTGGCATGGAAAGTAGTGAATAACGCAGTGTATTAAAAGTTAAAAAATTAGGAATTGTGATAGTGATACGTGTGTGTGTGTGTGTGTGTGTGTGTGTGTGTGTGTGTGTGTGTGTGTGTGTGTGTGTGTGTGTGTGTGAGTGTGTGTCTGAAAAGACTAAGAAGAGAGTTTGTATGTATGTGTCTGTGTGTGTCGGTGTGTGTCTGAAATGGTTCAGTGACTAAGGAAGAAAAAGCTAAAAATATAAAGAAGGAAGGAAGGAAGGAAGGAAGGAAGGAAGGAAGGAAGGAAGAGAGAGGAAGGAAGGGGAAGATAGAGGAAGGAGGAGAAGAGGAAGGAAGGAAGGAGGGAGGAAAGAAGGAAGGAAGGAATGGAGGGAGGATGGAAGGGAGATGGAGGGAGAAAGAAAGTAAAGGAAAGGAAGGAAGGGAAGGAAGGAAAGGAAGGAAGGAAGGAAGGAAGGAAGGAAGGAAGGAAGAGAGGGAGGGAGGGAGGAAAGAAAGAAGGAAGGAAGGAATGGAGGGAGGATGGAAGGAAAAGAGAGATGGAGGGACGAAAGAAAGAAGTATGGAATGGAGGGAGGAAGGAAGGAGGGAAGGATGGAAGAAAGAGAGGGAGGAAAGAAAGAAGGAAGGAATGGAGGGAGGATAGAAGGAAGGAAGGAAGGAAGGAAGGAAGGAAGGAAGGAAGAAAAGAAGGAAGGAGGGGAAGGAGGAAAGAAAGGAAGGAAGGAAGGAAGGAATGGAGGAGGAAGGAAGGAAAAGAAGGAGATGGAGGAAGGAGGGAGGAAAGAAAAAAGGAAATGGAGGAAGGAATGGAAGGGAAGGAAGGATGGAAGGAAGGAAGGAAGGATGGAATGGAAGGAAGGAAGGAGGAAGGAAGGAAAGGAAAGAAGGAAGGAATGGAAGGGAGGAAGGAGGAAGGAAGGAAGGGAAGGAAGGAAGGAAGGAAGGAAGATGGGGAGGGAAGGAGGAAAGAAAAAGAAGGAAGGAAGGAATGGAAGGAGGATGGAAGGAAAGGAAGAATGGAGGGAGGAAGAAGAAGGAAGGAAGGATGGAATGAAGGAAGGAAGGAAGGAAGGAGGGAAGGAAGGAAGGAAGGAAGGAAGGAGGAAGGAAAAGAGAGATGGAAGGAAGGAAGGAAGGAAGGAAGGAAGGAGGGAAGGAAGGAAGGAAGGAAGGAAAGGAAGGAAGGAAGAGGAAGGAAGGAAGGAAGGGAAAAGGAAGGAAGGAAGGAAGGAAGGAATGGAAGGGAGGATGGAAGGAGGAAAGGAAGAATGGAGATGGAGGAAGGAAGGAAGGAAAAAAGAATGGAATGGAGGGGAAGGAAGGAATGGAAGGAAGGAAGGAGGAAGGATGGAGGATGGAGGAAGGAAGGAAGGAAGGAAGGAATGGAGGAGGAAGGAAGGAAGGAAGGAAGGAAGGAAGGAAAGGAAGGAAGGAAGGAATGGAAGGAGGGAGGAGGAAGGAAGGAAGGAAAGGAAGGAAGGAAGGAAGGAAGGAAGGAATGGAGGAATGGAAAAGGGAGGGATGGAGGAAGGAAGGAAGGAAGGAAAGAAGGAAGGAATGGAGGGAAGGATGGAAGGAAGGAAGGAAGGATGGAATGGAAGGAAGGAATGGAAGGGAAGGAGGAAGGAAGGAAGGAAGGAATGGAAGGAATGGAAGGAAGGAAGGATGGAAAGAAGGAAGGAAGGAAGGAGGAAATGGAGGAAGGAAGGAAGGAATGGAAGGAAGGAATGAAGGATGGAATGGAGGAAGGAAGGAAGGATGGAAAGGAAGGATGGGGAGGGAGGAAGGAAGAAGGAAGGAATGGAGGGAGGATAGAAGGAAGGAAGGAAGGAAGGAAGGAAGGAAGGAAGGAAGGATGGAAGGAAGGAAGGAAGGAAGGATGGAAGGAAGGAGGAAGGAAGGAAGGATGGAAAAGAGGGAAGGAAGGATGGAATGGATGAAGGAAGGAAGGACGAAGGAAGGAAGGATGGAAGGAAAAGGAAGGAAGGAAGGAAGGAAGGAAGGAAGAAGGAAGGAAAGAAGGAGGGAAGGAAGGAAGGAAGGAAGGAAGGAAGGAAGGAAGGAAGGAAGGAAGGAAGAAGAGATGGAAAGGAAGGAAAGAAAGAAGGAAGGAAAGGAAGGATGGAATGGAAGGAAGGAAGAATGAGGAAGGAAGGAAGGGAAGAAGGAAGAAAGGAAGGAGGGAAGGAAGGAAGGAATGGAAGAAGGAGGAAAAAAAGGAAGGAGGAAGGAAGGAAGGAAGAAGGAATGGAAGAAGGAAAAAAAGAAGGAAGGATGAAGAAGGAAGGATAGGAAGGAAGGAAGGAAGGAAGGAAGGAATGGAGGGAAGAAAGAAAGGAAGAAAGAGGAAGGTAACAAGAGAGGGGAGGAGGATGGAAAGAAAGAAGGAAAAGGGGAAAAAAAGAAGAGATAAATATAATTTGTCATTAAAAATAGAAGGAAGACAGAAAAGTGGGGAAGTCAGGGGAGAAAAATGAAAGAAAGAGAAAGGAGGGGAAAAGAATAGAAGAGGAGAAATGAGAACTGGAGCCAGGAAGGTGAAGGAAACAAAGAGAAGAAATTGCAACAAATTTAAGGAAAAGAAAGAAAGAAAGAAAGAAAGAAAGAAAGAAAGAAAGAAAGAAACACAAGAAATGGAAAAACAAAATGGCGTGGACTTAAAGAAATGAGAAAGGTCGTAGGTACAAAATAAATCAGAAAATAAAAAAGTTTAGAAGTCAAATCTTGGTTAGATGCAGCGCCCTCCTATCGCTAAATGAAAATGACGACAAACTCCCAGCATACCTTCTGTTTACATTCGTTTATTTTTTTATAATTGCAACTTTCCAGGACTTGGGCATTTTGAACAGACCGTTTTCCGATGTTTCGATTCGCATTTAATATTTTCGTCTCTGATGCTACCTGAATTTTACCAAAAACAAAAAAAATTCTATGCCTGAGGATGACTGAACGTACAGTTGAAAGTACTTGCGTATTAAAGGAAGACCTTATAAAACTTTACAAAAAAAAAAAAGGAAGATAAATTATAATGATACACCCGGAAGATTAGTAGGTGGAACTGGAACTTTAAAATTTTGTTTGAAAGGAGGGTTCAGTTTTATATAATTAACTGAAGAAATCTACTTTTTACAATGGATGATTCATTGTAATGTCAATTGAACTGACAGCAATTTGAATATATATATATATATATATATATATATATATATATTAAAGGAACTAGTTCTAGAAAATGCGATAACAGTTAATATGTTCCAACAAGTTTATATTCCTGGGGAAAACACTGTTCTGAGAAAATTTTCAAAATTTTGAAGTTAACAGTAACACTTAATGTCAATCTAATGAATACCGAGCTATAAAGTGTATAAGCGGCTAAATCTAACTATTACAACTATTATTGTCGAAATTACGACTGGAAGGAGAGATGTTCGAGTGATAAGTTTCAATTATTAGCAGTTTGAGACCATGTATTCACAAGAGGCAAAAATAATCCTTTGAAGCAATTTGATGGAATAAGTCCATTTTAAAGAAAATGCCATGCCTTTCCCTAATTGAGAATTCGTTCAATAATGCACAGTCGCAGGAAAAATGTATATAGACTGGCTACACGAAGATAAACGAAGCCATTTTATTTATTTTCTGATCTTTCGTATTTTTATGATGAACAATGCCAATCCTCAAATTGTGATATACAATATTATCCCTACATAAGACTTAAGAACGCCTGTTCGCCGACCCGATGAAATAGTGACGCCTATTTCCATCTGATACCGAAAGATAATTGCTTTCTACCATATTTTTCTTCTAGTGAATATTTTCTAATGTAGTGGAAAGATGCTGAGAATGCCATGGACTGAACAGGTGAGTAACGAGGAAGATTTAGGGAAAACGGAAACCAGAAACATGCTTAAACATAGAATTTAATAATTTTAGAATCTGAAAATGAGGAAAGATCTGGAAATTCAATACTCAAAGGAAATGGTGGGTATAGGCAAAAGAACATATATATATATATAGATATATATAATATGCCTAACGATTTACAAAAAAGATGATTCCAAAGAAGGACATAATATAAAATCACCTTTTTAAATAATTATATTAAATGGATGATAACATTATTTTAAATAATAATATTATTATAAATGTATAGATCATATTTTAAATAATGTAATTAATTTACCCGGCACGTTTTTAGAATAAGAAGGACTATTTTTAAAAAATAATAACTAAAAAACTAAGAGTCTTTAGATGATTTAACTAAAAAGAACCAATTTTACTAAGATTTACAATATATATATAAATAGAGTAGAGAGAGAGAGATCGCCAACGTCCTGAAGGGACACGGCACATAGAAGAGGGGAGTTTGTGGAGTAAATGGATGGTGGGAACAAGGTTTCGGAGAGATAAGAAAATGATTTAAAATTTATTAAGATCTACGTGCTAATAAAATGTGGAAAGCCATGATCGCTTCAAAGACCAGAAATGACAAAGCATATAGAAGAAATAGGGTTCTATAGAAATGGATGGAACAAAATTTGGTGGAGGATAACGAAAACTCAAAAATTAAAACATACAAAGGAGGGAAATTTTGGGGACCATGATCACCCACGTCCTGAATGGGTCTCGACCGATAGAATTCAAAAGTGGTTGGCTTGTTTAAATGGAACCTTCAGAATAATCAAGAGATATAACTGCTCTGATGGGCTGTCGGTTCCTGGGATGAGCTGCTTTCCCTGGTTACGCTGAATACGAATTCAAGTACCATTTTATATATATATATATATATAATATATATATATATATATATAAACTTTTAAATATAGCCGCCTCTTAGAGGCGACAGTCTGTTTCATGCTATATGCAATCGTCAGCCCACATGGAACATTTTCCTATTATTTATATAGACGGGTTAAGGTCCAATTATTCAAATCTATAATGTCAGTTATTTTTACCCAGTTACCTTTGTTTATTTATTATCCCTCTCCTCATTCCTTCGTTTTTTATTTTTTATCTTTCTTTTTCCAAATTTATTTATTTATTAACGCAGAAAAATTGGTTTATATCGCCTTATTTAACAGTTTTGTTTGTTTGAAAAAAAAATGAAAAATTTAACATTCAAAGTAGAGGAAATTGGTTGAGAGCCATAACTAATTTTTTTGAAAGGAACAGTTTTTTAATTTTGGATTGAGTTTGTGTAAAAATGGACTTGGAATTTAGGTCCAATTTATTTGACAAATTTTATCATTTTTTAAGTTTTACAAAGGATAGTAATTATTTTATTTTATTTTATTTATTTATTTATTTATATTGAGTGTATATTTTTTGTTTTACATAATATAAGATAATTTGGTGTAATTTGGTAAATATTTGTTTCATACTTTGGTTTGCAAAAAAAAAAAAAAACCGAAATAAATCGACTTTCTGTTTTTCCATTTTAAATTTTTTTACAAACCAATCTCAAATTAAAAAGCTATTTAAACATTAGTCTGGTGAAGAAATCATATGTAAAATTAAGAATTCGGAAATAAGATAAGATATGACTGGGTTAGAACCATTTATTTCCTTATTCTTAACCTCACTTTTGTTAGTGAATACGCTATTGTTCTAGAAATTATGGGATATATATATAAGAAATTCATTTTACGGATTTATACTTCTAAAGAATAATCCTCGATAACAATGCAAATATTAAACACGGATTTATCGTTGTCGCCATCAGATTGCATCAGATTGGAAAACAAACCAACGAGTTAATTATTCCTTGTATTTCCAATATGTTTGGGATTATTTGGGGAATGGTATCACGAACAAATTGGTCTAGAAGTTGGCTCCACAAATCCCCAAAATTAACATACTTTGTAGAAGATTTGTAGCCTTGTTCTTTTTGTTCTTAACAGCCACCGACGGACTGTTGAAGAGGCAAGACTAACACCTTGCTCTTCGCTTAGACTGGCTGAAATTTCTTGGCTAGTTATAGTCCTATTCTTCGCAACTTCTCTCTTGATTACCCTGCCAGTTCTATCATCAATCTTTATCTTTCGTCCCTTGTTTCCTTCCTTGGAGCAGGAGTGACATCATTATGTGCCCTAAGCACTCGAGAGACAGTTGATTGCGAGGTTATAGCAATTTCTGCAATTTCTCTCGTAGATTTGCTTTGCTTTTAAGAGGGCAATAATAGATGCCTTAAGTCGTTCTGATGATGTTTTACCCTTTCATCTGGTTCTGACTTGTGTGGCTATTTCAAGCTGTTTTTATACTGTATAAGGCTTTTTGGAATATTCTTGAATACTTTAGATTTAATTTAAGCTGTTCTAGAATTCTCTAGAATATTGTTCTGAGTGTATTGTAAAAAGTTTTCAATATTTTGTCAAATTTAAATTTACCAGTTTAATCATTAGAATGCGATAATCTGAGTCACTTTATTTGCACAGTGTTTTTTCCTGATTCTCATTTATATCCAAATTTATAATTATCAATAGAATACCTTAGGGTGAATAAACTTTTTTCCTAGGTGGTCGGGAAGGGGTTTTATATTAGTAAGATTAAAAATTACTTTCACCCCAAAAACAATAGGCGAATAATTTTTTAATTAAAAAATCAGGTGAGTCACTTTTATCGAACAGCACTCTCTCTCTCTCTCTCTCTCTCTCTATATATATATATATATATATATATATATATATATATATATATATATAAACAACATATTTCGATTCACATCTAATCTTTCGTGTCCCGTTATTACCTAGATGTTTTTAAAACAAAAAACAAATCAATTTCCATGCCTGATGATGTCTGTATAAACAGATGAAAGTACTAGCAAAAAAGACCTTATACAAGTTGAATTTATTAAAAACAGGGATCATAACATTCATCTAGAGGTTTGTGGGTTAATGTAATTTTAATAAATTTGTTTGCGAGGATGTATTCTCGCCATTTATATCATTAACTTCACTAATCTGTTTTTGTATGAATGATTCATATAATTTTGTATGAATGATTCATATATATATATATATATATATATATATATATATATATATATATGAAGAAAAATTTGAAAAAACAAACAAAATCCTTAAATGTTGTTTAAAATGAATGAAATGTCGACGTCTGACGTTTCGGTTTAATAAACCTTTTTCAAGACAATATTCATTAAAATACAATATACAGTTGAATATGATGGACATAAGAAACACATTTCATTCATTTTAAACAACACGACATTTCATTCATTTTAAACAACATTTAAGGATTTTGTTTGTTTTTCAAATTTTCTTCATTCTGTCGGATTTATATCCATTTACACTTGCTTGCTTATATATATATATATATATATATATATATATATATATATATATATATATATATATATATATATATATCCACAAACTGAGGTCAATGTATTTATTGCAGAGCAAATAAATAGTACACAATAAAGTTACAAATTACTTAAGATGTGGAATAGGCTTTTCTTCATTTTTTTTTTTTTCACAATTAAAATTCTAATTCCGACACAAATTCAGTCTATAACGGGGTTGAATAAAACTGGTGAAGTTTTTGTTGATTGAAATAAACCTATTCCCCCATATGAGGTAATTTTGGATTTTATTGCGTGTATATATATATATATATATATATATATATATATATATATATATATATATATATATGAAGGTGTATGTATGTAGGTATTTCATTC
>CAHIKZ030000181.1:1682500-1725000 GCA_903632075.3 Acanthosepion pharaonis
TATATATATATATATATATATATATATATATGTGTGTGTGTGTGTGTGTGTGTGTGTGTGTGTGTATACATATATATACCTATGTAAATACATATATATATATATATATATATATATATATACTTTATTTTAGAATATTATATCGAAAACATGCCAATTGTGTTTCGATGCGTATACAACGCATCTTATCGGGCTCTTGTAAATTACGAACGATTACGAACGAGTGAACGATTTTATTAGATTCAAAAGCGAAATGCAACCTCTCTTTTTACGAAAAAAAAAAGGAAAAGAGGAGGGGTGATTATAAGTTTTGTGAACTTTGTTTAGATCAACGAATCAAATAAGACCTACGTTAAATTTAAACTAAGGGAAGAAGCAAAAATTAAGAAATTATTTTCCATAAATGGGTCATGACCCGTAGGTTTGAAGCTAATGACAGCCACAAACGCCAAAAAGGAGCGGATATGGATGAATATATGTTGTACATTTAGACGATGTCATTTCCTAGGAAAAATCTTATGGTAATGTAACAAAATGCTAGACATGTTACATGCTTTGTGTTTTTCCCACATAAAAAAATTATACTTGATAAATAAATGGCTTCTTCAAGAAAACACTAAATAATTTAAAGCTATAGATTTACTTGGTAAATTAATATGCAACTGGTGACTAAAGATTCTTTATATAAGTTGTTAATAACAATAACCAATCAATACGAAATTTCAAAATACCAACCAAATACAAATACATGCGTATAACTGAATTGTAAGGTAAAATGTAGGCTGTGTTTACAATTTACCGTTAACTCGGATCTTTGCTTTAATAAAGGGTTCTTATCAAAGAACCTAATAATTTGCAATTTTTCATATAAACACAGAAAATAGCAAATATATGGAAGTGTGCTCAATAACGGCAATAGCACAGTAGGGACGTAGGAATCTACATTGCATGGCCGACTCTCAGTTTCCGGCTTCAATACGATTTTCAGAATACAGTCTGACAATCACACTGAACACTTATCATGTTTGTAGACTTGATTGATCAATTTTGTTTTTTTTTTACGGTTTATCAAACATTTCTGGGTTATTTAAAGCTGAAACATAATGGATTGCAAATAGTTGTCCTTTTTGAGTGTGAATATTGAATTAACTATTTTTTCAGAATAAATTTGATTTTTCCACAGACAAATCCTACTATTTAACCTATATATCTGGGGAGGCTGTGAATTCATATCTTTGTAAAAAATAAAACTGACAGGTATAATTTATGTTTGATTCCTATGTCCACACTGTCCCCTTATCTCTCCCATTCACCCTCTCTCATATATATATATATATATAGATATATAGATATATGTGTGTGTGTGTGTGTGTGTGTGTGTGTGTGTGTGTGTGTGTGTGTGTGTATAAAGAAAGAAAGAACAGTAAGATATATAATCCGGTGTTCTTGCTATTTTTTATTTTTATTTTTACAAAACATTGCTCAATGTAAATTTACAGAGATTCCTTTAAAGATGAAACAAAACTAATGCTTTTCATTTAATTATATAATTAAATTTAATGTTTATAGCTTCCCTTTTTAAAACATGGTTATTACTGTGTAACGAAAAATACATATTTTAAATCAGTTAATTTATAATATATATATATATATATATGTGTGTGTGTGTGTGTGTGTGTGTGTGTGTGTGTGTGTGTGTGTCTCATTAAGTAATTTAGACAAGTTCTGTCTGCTTATTTTTGATAAGATCCTCTTATAATTACGGCTAAGTTTCTTAGTATCCTTATTAAAGAAAGAAAAAGAATTACCATGTTGATGCATATTCATTTTATTCCGAGTACTTTCAAATCTTTACCTCTTTTCGTAAGTTAAAAGGGGGAGGCATAACTTACGAAACGAGGTAAAATATCTGCTTTTAAATTTCCCTAATAAATCATTTTTACCACAATTATCAATCATCAACTGAGGAAGTACAACCTTAGTATTGAAAGATGAAAGTTTTTGTGTAGCGATATAAAATGTTTTTATAGTAATTTATTATAATAAGGATATATATATTGTATAGAAATGGTCGATCTGAGGAATTGGGGTCGAATTTCGATCCTAAGGCAATAAATTATAATCATCATGAAATCTTAAAGTTGTTTGTTTCTTAATAATGATTAAGTTTTTTTTTGTTCCTATCAGTCTTCTTTGGAAAGAGTTTATGAAAATCCCCTCATATCGATTTTAGTATTTTAAGAAAAATCGATTCATCGATCTTTCCCACCTGCTTATTCGGTTTATCTCTCTTTAATTCTCTTAAGTCATCGTTTTTGGGGTCAAGGGAGGGAGAGAATTTATGATAAGTTTTTTTTTTTTTTACTGTAAGTTTTTGATGTATGTATATATATATATTTATTATTACTGATTAATTTGTTGTCTACATCATTCGCTAATAGCATACGTATGTATACGTGTCTGCATTTATCATATCCGAATTTATATATACACACACACACACACATATATATATATATATATATATATATATATATATCCACTAAAATCAAAAATCACCTCATGTGGTGAATAAGCTTATTTTGTCATTTATTATTTATGCTCAGTATTAATATTATATTATTATTGTATTATATCAGCTGTTTTTGTGGATCAGTTTTAATATCTTCTATTACTAGGATCCACTTGGATTTTATACGAATTATTTATTACCTTTAGTCTCTCTCTCTCTCTCTCTCTCTCTCTCTCTCTCTCTCTCTCTCTCTCTCTCTCTGTCTCTCTCTCTCTCGAAAATATATTTTCAATTGAGCACTGTTGAACGACAAGCTAATTCTAAAAACAACAGTCACCTGCGTAAATGCGAAGCTCTTCGGTAAAATGAACGGAGCACTATGGCTGGTTGGTGTTTGTTTACATTTGTAAAAACAATACGCTAGATTTGGCTGATTCGTTCTGTCAAGTGACGATGGCTCAGTGGTAGAAGCTCTGACTGACTCCAAATCGGTGAGGTTAAGGCATTCGCTTGTCTAGTCGCACTGAGGAGCTGTGATACAGTACTGTCTGCGAATGACATATATATATATATATATATATATATATATATATATATATATATATATATATATATATATATATATATATTGGTTATTAGGAAAATGATCTATAAAATTTAATGTCGTTTTTGACGTTAAGTTGAACGTCAAAAACGACATTAAATTTGCTTATCAAACCAAATTTATATATATATATATATATATATATATATATATATATATATATATATATATATATCAGTTTAACCGCAAATACATCTACAGATCAGTTTTATTCATTCATATATATATATATATATATATATATATATATATATATATATATATATATTAAGATGGGTGTATCAGGCATGCTAGAACAAAACGAATAAATGAATCGATACAGAAGCAACTGTTTAAACATACTTTCACTATATATATATATATATATATATATATATTCATATCAGCATTTTCCTTAAGTAATAATTAATCTTGAAAAAGTAAAAAATAGAAACATAGATTTTTAGGTTTGATCTTTAATTAGTAATTAAATTCTAATATATTTATTTGTAAAAATACCGTATAGTCTAGTAATTATTAGAAGGTCGATTGGTATTTTAAATCTATTAGAATAAAATTTAATTAATAACATTTAAGTATTAATAATGTCTTGCGCATAATTAAATGACCCTTTTAGAAAATCTTTGTGTATAAAACTAGGAATTAAGCAGCTGAATGAAAATACCTATTTTTTTTCTTTTATTGACAACCCCGACGTCTCAGTAAATAACGGAAGTATACGTTTGTTAGCAGGCGCGCCCACCACGCCTAAACTTAGCCTGACTAACATATAGTGGATACATAAAGGAAATTAAAACCCAAGCACTTCTAAAATAAAATAGATTTTACATAATCTTAACAACTCATAATATTAACATTGTCTGCGCTTATAAATTAAGTAAATTTCTTTGTAAATTTATTACCAACATCGGTTGACAATGAAACAAGACGATGGATTTTAAGTTTAATTTTAATAATTAAATTTATAAATTTAGTTTCAGTTTTGGAACATGGATATTTTCTATGTCGCGATGGAATCATATTTTTAAAAAGAAAATAATATATATATATATATATATATATATATATATATATGAAGAAATATAGTCTTAAGATGTGCTATATTTATGGAATAAAGTGCTCATTATCAGAGATAGAGCGTGTGTAAATATAAAAGTGAACATAGAAGTCAACACTTACAGGCGACAGACTGTTTCATGCTAGAATATATATATATATATATATATATATATATATATATATATATATATAAAGTGAACATTGAAGTCAACACTCAGAGGCGACAGGCTGTTTCACGATAGATGCAATCATCAGGCGGCCTGACGATTGTGTCTAGTATGAAACAGCTTATCGCCTCTGAGTGTTGACTTCAATGTTCACTTTTATATTTATATATTTACATACGCTCTATATCTGATATTTCTCCATAAATAAATTTTTTTATATATATATATATAATATATATATATATTTATATATATATATATATATATATATATATATATATATATATATATATATTACGTCATTGGCAGACAGTACTGTTTCACTGTATCACAGTTCCTCAGTGCCACTAGACGTCTGGATACTTCAAGCCCGGATCGAAACCCAACCGCTCAGTCAGAGTTTCTACCACTGAGCTATCTTCATTCGACAGAACGAAATAACTAAATCTAGCGTATTGTTTTTTAAAAAAAAAAATATATAATATATATATATATATATATATATATATATATATATATATATATATATACACACACATTCATAAAAATATATATATATATATATACACATTCATATATATATATGAAAAGACAAAAGCAAAAGTTTATGCTTATTACGTGGATTTTTCATACTTTTTTTCGTATCTTTCGCAACATATATACGAAATACTTACAATATTTATATTATTCGGACTGTTATCCTTATCTTCATTGCCACATTCACAACGTTTCGGCTGTTGTACGCTCCAGACTTCTTCAGTGATTGGAATTCCGAGCCGAACCCTTTATTTTGTCCAATGTGGTAGGTTGTTCTAGTTCCATGTGCCATTCATCTGTTGGATATCAGAGTTATTTCCCTTTAACTCTACTCTCCAACATATATATATATATATATATATATATATAAAACATGTGGTGCCGTTCAATTTATATTACATGAATCATTCATAGAAATAACAGATTAGTGAAGTTTATGATATAAATGGCGAGAATATATCTTCGCAAACAAATTTATTAAAATTACATTAACCCACAAACCTCTAGATGAATGTTATGATCCCTGTTTTACTAAATTCAACTTGTATAAGGTCTTTTTTTTTGCTAGGAAATTGATTTGTTTTTTTGTTTTTCAAATACATCTACGTAATAACGGTACACGAAAGATTAGATTTGAATCGAAATATGTTTTTTAGAAATGTGTTATTGTTAAAACCTGATGTGGTGAAACCAAGGCAAGTAGTACCTAGCTCATTAGGATTTATTTAATTTACCTTTGCTCTTCTTAGCGTATTGAACAATCTTTGTTTTAACATATTAATCGCTGGGATTTTTTTTTTATCTCTGTACCAGAAATTTAAGGTACTGGACTTATGTATTATAATCTGATTGTGTTTGTATTCTCCTTCGCAAGATGTCAGGATCCAATGTCTACACTTATATCCATGTTGTCATTAAGTTAAGGGCAATCGAGCTTAAAGTTTATCCCAACGTAATTTCAATACAAACAAAATAAATAGAATAACATATGTATTTTTTCTGTTTTCCTCAATAATTTTAAAATTTAAAACTTAATAAATTCTATTTTAGTATAACCCCAACTTTAAAGCATTTAAAGTTATTGGAACCTTACTTCGTTGTCAAGTTTTTTTTTTAATTCTCGTATACTTGTATTTTAATTAGTCATTCCAGCTCATGTAATAGCGTTTCCCTTTACGAGGTGTGGTTAATTAATTTGAACCTTTTAAAACCTTTATTCTACAATCTACATTCAACATCATCACTTGATAAGACACCAGAAGTGTTGAAAAAAAAATGGCTATTTTTGTAGTGATTTTATAACATATTTATGTTATAATTTTTAAATAAATAATCATATATATATATATCTTCAAGCGAAATTTTTTTTGGAATGAAAATTCCAAAAAACATTTCGCTTGAAGATGGAACAGAGCTTGGTACTTTAATTCAATTTAATTCAAATAATTATATTGAAGTTTTCGCCTCTTGATTTGAAACATGAGAACTCTTATGTAGCGTGTTGAAATCATATTTTTTAAATAATTAATATATATATATATATATATATATATATATATATATATATATATAGAGAGAGAGAGAGAGAGAGAGAGAGAGAGAGAGAAGGGGAGATGAATTAGTGCACAAAAACAAATTCAAATTTCCATAGTATAGGTTAAACTTAATTAGCTAATATTCCCTCGACTCTAATACTTCAAATGTTGAAAGTATAACAATTTCTATTCCCCCCTCCTCTATATTTCTTTACACTCTATTTATAATTTATAACTTTACTCTACTCTAACCCTCTTTCCAGGAATTTTATCGTTATTTTTAAACCTTTGTTTATTCCTCTTTTAATTTTAAATTAACATTTAATTCTTCATAGAACCCCAAATTAATGCCATAAGGTTAATATTCGGGTTTAATTTTAAAAAAAAACAAAAACTTCTTCCCTTTAAGACAAAGACCTTCCAGCCTCCCCTGACCCCTGTCTCGTGCCTTTCGTCTGACTGAAACATTGAAATGGATAAATTTTGTATTAGTTTATCGACTGTTTTTTTTTTTAAGCTTTCACAGTTATGTTTCTATTTCTGAAACGAACTCAGTCCATACCGGTGTTTTCGTTTGCCGAAATAGTCTATTCCCCATATGAAGTTTTTTTTATATTTTATTGTTTATTAATTATTTGCTCTATTATGATAAAAAAAAATCATTGAAATCTTTTTGTGGATCAGTTTTAATATTTTATATTACTAAGATCCACTTCCATTACATTCCAACGGAATTGATGCCCGTTGTATATATTATTGGATGGCGACTAATACCAATTTGTTTGTTTTTCATTACGTAAATTTCACTGTTTACGAAAATAAAATAAAAAAATTGGATGAGAACTCAAGCACGTGTAGCCCACTAAAGTTTATACTAATAAGAAATAATATTAGATTAAAAAAATAAATAAAGTGTTTAACTTTCGGGTACGAAAATAAAGATGGTGGATATAGACTTCCAAATGTTGCAACGAGAGATGTAAATTCGTGAAGTGAACCTTGCCTTATCATGTATATGTACGTATACAATGAAATGAACTGATTCTAACATTTATTTAATATATTTTCTGTTTATAGATTATTTTAATAGATACAATTTATTTAAATAAATGCCCTGTTTTTAATTAAAGAATATTAATTACATTTACCCGACCGAATATTCGAGAAATTTCGTAGAAAATATGCGTTCTCCAACAGGAATTGAAAATGTATTCCTATTGGAGAACGCACATTTTCTAGGAAATTTTCCGAACATTCAGGCCGGTAAATGTAATTAATTCTGTTTAATAATAAAAAAAAAAACAGAGCATTCACTTAAATAAATTGTATCTATTAAAATAACGTATAAATAGAAAATATATTAAATATGTACGTATATTTTATATGAGTCAGCAGACGCGTCATGTCTTCAAACATTTTTAAGGAGATAGTACTGTTGGTTGCCTTTGAAATTTATTAAGTCTGTCTTAACCTCAGAGTTCCACTAATAGTCGACAACCAGATCTGAAATTACTTATTCATGATGCTTACTATTTTGTGCTGTTGCGTCCAATTTACATAACATCCAGTCGCATCAAAGAGAACACATCGGCTTCCCAGGATCCTTTCTTGATTTGCTTAAATATTATCATTGATTCTAGTCGCATGCAAACAAGCGTAAATAAATCATTTAAAATAAAACGAAAAGAGTTACACAAATTAAAACGCCCATAACGACATTGGAGAAATAGTGATTTTTTCAGTGTCAGAGAGCCTTTACTCGGCCTTATGGCTGGGATCAAAGTGTAGTATCCGCACTGTGGCGGACGAATTACATTTTATCTCTCAATTGTCTCTTCGGATAGCGCACAACTCAGATGTGTCTCTGTCTGCGGTCAAAGCGAAACTGAAAATATTATTGATAGGTCAATCATTCGCCCTTGCATGGAGTATTGCTGCCATATATGGTCTGGTGCACCTTCTGTTTACCTCGGAGTTCTTGACAAGATCCAGAGACGGATATGTAATCTAATTGGCCCTGATCTGGCGTCTCGTCTACAGTCACTCTCTCACAGACAAGCCGTCGCCTCTCTCTGTCTTTTCTACAAATACTTTCATGGTAATTGCTCCGATCAGCTGCTTTCACTGGTTCCCAGACTCCATGAATTCAAGCGCCCTACGAGGCTGGCATCCCGCTCCCACCCTTACACTGTAGAAACTTTTAAATGTAGCCGTCTCTTCTACTCCAATAGCTTCATACCTCTCACCTCTCGCCTGTGGAACCCCCTTCCCTATTACTGTTTCCTTGAAAGCTATAATCTCCAACTATTCAAATGTAATGTCAATCGACATCCCAGTTACCTTGTTCTATCCACTATCCCTCTCCTCATCCTTTCCTCTATCACTCCTATCTGCTCTCGCTCCAAATCTTGCTCGAGGCGTAATGCTTAAAAAAAAAGGTACTCACTCCCGGGGAACAGTTGTTCGCGTCAGTACCTCCCTGATTGCACTAAAGAGGGGAGTAACAGTAGTTTTACGGAAGCCAGCGAAACCGACGGTTGTGGAGCCTGTCCTATTTTAGGACCTAACCCGAATCCACACGATCGGATACCCCACATTAAAATGACTTTGTATCACACCCTGCCAGTAAATACAAACTTTCTTTCGGGCGGACACACTACATTTTAACTCATTTTTAGTTGTGTTTCTGTCTTCGGAGAGAACACACAAAAAATTATACCTGGTCCGGAGATTCCTACACTGTTGCAGCACCTCCCTCACTGCACCAAAGAGGGAGGGTCGGATGAATATCTTCACCAGTGCGACATTGTTTGCAGAGACTGGGAAATTAAGGACAGCCCTTGTGTGCACGATAGGGATCCTCATTTTAAACCTGTTTTGCGTAATATCCTGCTACTCTCGTGAGAGCGAGTACATAATAAGTGTATTATATGTTTCTCACCTCACTGCTGTGTTCCTCTCTTCGAACAGTTGACGAATGCCTGGTCCCATGGATTGCAAATCTGCAGGAGCACCTCCCTCGTTGCACTAAGGAGGGAGCGTTGGCAAAATACCGAAATCAGCGTGACAGTGGTCGCAGGGACTTGCACAATGTGTACGTACATGGGGTAACACACATTAAAAAGATCATGTCTTATCCAGCCACCTTGGGGGAGAGAATAATTATCAACTATATTATCCGTTCTTCACCTCTGCATTGCTTTCCGTCTTTTCAATGGAAAAAAAAAACTATAAGAGATGTCTGGTGGGACAGGTGGTTCCAGCCCTACATCAGCACCTCCCACGTTGAATTAAAGAGGGAGAGTCGGTGATTACGGAATGCCAGCCCGACACAGGATCACAGGGACTAGGCAATTTTTGTCTTTGGCCCATTATATACGCTTACGGGAGACTCATATTAAGTATATGTCATTCATCTCCCTACCATGTTTCTGCCAGATCACGAAAAAGCTTGGTCTTGTCGAGGGGATTCCAACCTTGCGGCAATACCTCACACATTTAACTAAATAGGGATGGCTGGTGGATACCAACAACAATGTGATAATGGTTGCTGGTCACTTTTTGGCATTAGTCCATATGTACGAGCATAGATAACCAAAAAAAAAACTATTAAAGACATCCTCACACATTTAACAAAATAGAGATGGCTGGTGGATACCAACAACAATGTGATAATGGTTGCTGGTCACTTTTTGACATTAGTCCATATGTACGAGCATAGATAACCAAAAAAAAAAACATTAAAGACATCCTCATATCACATATATCTACCATGAATAAATACCATTTGAGATCAAGGTGAGGTATCTGTTTTTCCTTTTTCTGTCGTGTTTCTGTTTTCTACTATGTCACAAACAAAAGCATTGAGAAATGCCTAATCCAACAGGATCGATCTATGAAACTGCATCTTTCTCACTGCACTAAAATAGCTCGGTGCAGTATCGACGCAAGAATAACGGTGTTTGCGGGGACTCAGCAATTTGGAGGGTGACCGATGCAAACCCCACGTAAAAAACCACCTTGTCGCACATGTTGTTATCGTGTGGAGCTGCAGTTAAAGTACTGTATCTGTTTTGTTCTTCTTAAAGCTCCGTGGCATGCCGAGTACCCGGTATTCCAAACCATCCATACCGCCTCCCTCATTGCATGGTTGGTAGAGATCAACACTGATGCAGGGACTGAGTAAACATTGTGTATGGGCCAAGGGTAGCGATATGGTTTTCACAGAAAAACGTTGATAATACCATTGACAGGACATTTGAGCGACGAGAAGGTTTTAAGGAAAAGACGAACTGTGAGAAAACTTATCATTTACCACCAAAAGAGACGGTTGAAATTTTTAGGATATATAATAAGAAAAGAAGGCCTGGAAAATTTAACACCCAAAAGGCATGAGGAAGGCGAAATAAGCAAAGGACGACAGTAAGTAACTTTCTTAACTGTTTTTTTTTTGTGAATTAATCATTAATAAGGACAAAAGAAAGGAAGTTGTGGCTGGCCATGACCGAGATCTTGAAGAGACACTGTACACAATAAATGGGGATTCGCTGTCCATTTTTTCTAAAAGTATGGCAAAATCAATAAATCAATAGATCAATAAATTCAATAAAAAGGTCAGGATGTACACAGGCGGATTTCACTGGAGGTTTGGGCGCTGTTAGGTAAAAATCAAACAAAGTTTGTCTCTCTTCGCCTGGTTAGCCGAGTAAAGAAAAAAAAAGAGACTTTTATATCTTCATATACATTCTTGGATCAAGTTCTCCATAAAAAAAAAAATCTTTAGAAATTCTTGGTTGGAAATGCTTGGCGATTTTGGTTCTTAGTCTGGTATTATAGGCAGAAATATCTGGATCAGCACGCGAGCATGTTGTGCTCGGATGCCTGTGCAAATCCGGATAACTTGGAGATCCGCTGCAGAAAATGGAATACAAGACAGTATTCAAGACGAAAAGGTGGTTCACTGCAAGACACAACCATCTGTCGATATCAACCGGTTCAGATCTATCGATCTCTCTTTCAGTTTCCTTCAGTGAACTCACAGCGACTATCATGTTTATATAAGTTTGGTCACATCTCGCTCATTGGGCCAATATATATATATATATATATATATATATATATATATATATAGAGAGAGAGAGAGAGAGAGAGAGAGAGAGAGAGAGAGACAGACAGACAGAAAGAGAAAGAGAAAGAGGGAGAGAGAGACATCCTGCTAGCGAAGTCTGTTCGTTATATATATATATATATATATATATATATATATATATATATATTAAAAGAACAGAGAAGCCACAAACATTTTGGTTGTAATGTGGAATATTTTAAACATATATTATGCTTTATTTTCCATAAATAGAAGATTATGGAAAATCCACATTACAACCAAAAATGTTTGCGGTTTCTTTCTTGTTTTTAATATAAACACTTTTCTCTCGTTGGAACTACTGTAACCTCTTCTTTTTATATATATATATATATATATATATATATATATATATATATATATATATATATATATATATGATATTTTATCGAAGTTTGTTCTTTATACAATGTTGTGCAAAAGTAAGTGAACCCCTAAGATAATATTTTAAAAATGTCTTTGTTCCAGATGATCAACAAATCTTAATTCGACTATTCATTAAGAAAAACCTTTCTTAAATCAGTTCCAATCACTTTCAAAATTTTTATCATCTTGAAATTAAAAATATTAATTCAAAATTTAAAATTAAGTTGCGCTAAAGTAAATAAACCCTTACATTTAATATTTGGTGACTGCTCCTTTTGAGGTTTCAGTCTCAACCAGTCTTTTTCTATTATTTTTTAACAAGGTTCTGGCAGTAGTGGGTGCCGATGTTTGACCATTCTTCTTGGCAAACCTCTCACAATTGCTCGATATTACCTGGGTTTCTTGCATGCACTACTTCTTTCACTTGAATCATAGATTTTCAATTTGGTTCAGATTAGGACTTTCACTAGGCCGTTCCAAGACTTGAAATTTCATTTTTTCGTGTCTTTTATGGGTTTGTTTAGATGCTTCGGATAATTGTCCTGTTGAAAGTTCCAGCCTCGACCTAAACCCAACTTTTAAGCTTAGGAAAAGAGATTTTCATACAAAATTACTTGGTATCTTGCGTGCCATGTTCTCAAGGACATATGGTACAGTGGGTAAAGGCCTTGGTTATATCCAGTGACAAGACCAAAGAGTGTGAGTTCAATACCTGATTAAGTCGGAGAACTTGGAGGGGGGATTTAACATGAGATAACTGATAACTGACATCCATTAAACATGGCACGTGGAACTAGAACAGTCTACCCCAGTGAGCGAAATAAAAGGTTAAGTTTAAAGGTTTCAGTTTCAGGCCGAAACGTGTACATAATATCTCATCTCTGAAATATAGACAGATACTGAAGGGTCAAAACGTTGTACTAAATATGGCGAAAAAGATGAGGACAATAGTCCGAATAATGTAAATATCGTACACAATACCTCATCTCAGAAATATAGACAGATACTGAAGGGTCAAAACGTTGTGCTAAATATGGCGAAAAGATGAGGACAATAGTCCGAATAATGTAAGTAGTATACATAATATCTCATCTCAGAAATATAGACAGATACTGAAAGGCCGAAACGCTGTAATAAATATGGCGACAAAGATGAGCACAATATTCTGAATAATGTAAATAGTGTACATAATACCTCATCACAGAAATATAGACAGATACTGAAAGGCCGAAACGTTGTAATAAATATGGCGACAAAGATGAACACAATAGTCCGAATAATGTAAATAGTGTACATGCTATATCATCTGGTTTGCGCATAATTGGGGAACATTCTCTTTTCAAGAATACAACGATCCAAAAAAAACACTATACCAAAATTACTTCGAGCCAAAAAAGGAATAACATTTTAGAAATAATGACTTTGCCACCTCAATCTTCTAACATCTGTCCGATTGAATTAGTATGGGATTAATTGGATAAGAGTGTTCAAAGACAAGAGTCAAAGAGTGAGTATGATTTTTTTCAGTGCTTGAAGAATGCTTAGGAAAGTCTGCCATTAATTTCTCTTCAAAAGCTCTGGGAAAGTATGCCAAGAATTTGTAAAGCAGTAATGATGCAGCTTGTGGTTTTATTGACAAAAACAAAATATGATTATGTTGTATGATAAGGTTTTGAGCTAAGAGTTTAATTTTGTCAAAATAAAAGCAAATACACTAGAGTTACTGAAATGTTATACTTGAAAGCATACAAAAATATCTCATTTTAAGTTGCTTTTTTAAAAAACAATGGAGCGTGGTTCCAGACTATTTTGCCTGTAATGTATCTCAGTCTCTTCATATCTATCTATCTATCTATCTATCTATCTATCTATGACATTCTTTTTTATTTCTATCTGTATTTATCTATCTAAATCCGTGGGTATCAAAATATGTTTCCATCTATCTTACTATCTATCTATCTTACTATCTATCTATCTCACTCTGTCCATTATCTATCTATCTATCTATCTATATCAATTTATTCATTATGTGTCTATCTCTGTATTTATATTCGGACAAATCTTTTGTTATCTTTCTTATTATAACAAAACCAATAAATCAGTCTGTCTATCTATCTATCTATCTATCTATCTATCTCACTCTGTTCATTATCTATCTATCTATATCAATTTTTTCATTATGTGTCCATCTCTGCATTTGTATTCAGACAAAGCCTTATCTTTGTTATTATAACAAAATCAATCAATCAATCAATCAATCAATCAATCAATCAATCAATCAATCAATCAAATGCTCAATCTCACTCTTTCCATTATCTATCTATTAATTATCCTCTGTCTCAGTCAGTCTATTAAATTTTTTTTATGCCAATCTTATTATTATCTATCTAATTACGTTCTTTATCTATCTATCTATCTATCTATCTATCTATCTCTCTCTCTCTCTCTCTCTATATATATATATATATATATATATATATATATATAATCTATTTTTAGTCTATTCATGCATCTCTGTCTGTATCTCTTTTGCAATTTATTCATATTACATTTTCTACTATGTGGAACTGAGGCTTTTCATTTGAAAACAATCGCGATAAAAGATATCAATTTTATCTATCTATCTATCTATCTAATTACGTTCCTTATCTATCCATCTATTAATTATCCGTCTATTCGTCTCTATCAGTCTATTAATTTTTTTATGTCGGTCTGATCATTATCTATCTAATTACGTTCTTTATTTATGTGTCTATCTATCTATCTATCTATTAAATACACTTCTGTCTCTATCAGTCTATTAATTTTTTAGATCAGTCTGATCATTATCTATCTATCTATCTATCTATCTAATAACGTTCTTTATCTATCTGTCTATCTATCTATAGATATATTCGATAAATTTAATGATACTACCGTGGCACCGTTCTTGGGCAGTTTTCAAAACATTGCCGCATGTCTTTTTCATTCAGTTCTGAAAATTGAGGTAACAAGGAAGGGAGGCAGACGACTATTATCCCTCTTTTTGTAGGACAAATTTACGAGCATCCCGTGACGGGAGGTGAGTGACGAGAGCTGGTGGAGTGACAATTGCCAGTTGCTGGGTAGGCCGCGTGGATGTTCAACGCCATAAGACAGGGTGCAAAGTAGAAACAATGAAAATGACAAAAACAACACAATGTCAACAGCCAGGCTGACGACTTCCATTAGAAGAAACTAAATATTACCAGTAAGATCATTTGGATTTTTGTCCATTCTCTCTGATTGTTTTATACAAATTCCATTTATTTTATGATCAACGATCTTCCTGACGTCATTGATTCCTAAGTTGGCATCTACGCGGACGACACAACAATTTACTCCTGCCTCAAAAGCAAATCTAGTGTCGCTGACAAAACTAATCTGGCCGTTCGTCTCGAAAAGGACCTCAAATCGGTTGTTAACTGTGGCAGGAATTGGCTGATTAAATTTAACGCCTCAAAAACAAAACTGCTCTCTATTAATCACCACAGAGATCCTTACCTGACCCCCATTAGAATGTCTGACGCTCAACTTCTTGACAGCACCTCTCTGCAGCTGCTCGGTCTCATATTGACTACTAACCTGAGATGGAACAAATACATTGAGTCAATTGCTTTGTCCACCGCAAGAAAAGTTGGCTCCCTGTGCCACGCCAGGAAATTTTTCTCCCCGGAATCGATCTTTCAGATCTACAAATCAACGATTCGCCCTTGCATGGAGTATTACTGCCATATATGGTCTGGAACCCCTTCTGTTTGCCTCGGGGTTCTAGATAAGATCCAGAGACGGATATGCAATGTAATTGCCCCTGATCTTGCATATAGTCTGCAGTCGCTCTCTCACAGACGTGCCGTCGCCTCCCTCTGTCTTTTTTAGAAATAATTTATGGTAATTGCTCTGATGAGCTGCTTTCGCTGGTTCCCAGAATTCGTGAATTCAAATATCTTACGAGGCTGACATCCCGCTCTCACCCTTTCACTGTTGAAACTGTTAAATGTAGTCGCCTCTTCTGCTCCAATAGCTTCATATTTCGCACCTCTCGCCTGTAGAACTCCCTTCCCTTTTCTTGTTTCCCTGATGGCTATAATCTCCAACTATTCAAATGTAATGTCAATCGACATCTCCAGTTGCCTTGATCTATCCCCTATTCTTCTTCTCATCCTTTTCTCTATCACTCCTCTTTGCTCTCGCTCCAAATCCTCTGTAACCCCTTTGAGTGCTAGTGGTTTCCCGCCTTGCTTGGGGTGAAATGCTTAAAAAAATATTGAACTATGATCATTCAAGTAAGCCTCCTCGTCATCACCGTTGTTTTAATAACAAAATACGTTTCATTGGAACGGCCATAATTCAATCTCAGGACATTTAAAAGGACACTCACGACCACATGAACAATTTAGGCAGATATTAGTCGAAAATATAGCAGGGCTTTATTAAGATAGCAATAAGTAAAAACTTAAAATTCTGAAAGATCTGAGAGAGAATTTCAGCCCAAAATAAATAAAGTCAACAACGAGTAGAATAAAAAAAGTTCTTAAATGTTTGTAGCAGCAAAACGTCGTATAAAAATACTAAATTAAAATACTACAATTAAAAAATATCTTTTTAAAAATTACATAAATTACCTCCCTTGCATAGCGGTGAAAAATATTGAGAAAAATATGAGATAGATAGATAGATAGATAGATAGATAGATAGATATGAAGAGACCAAGATAGATAGATAGATAGATAGAAATAGACTGAGATAGATAGATAGATACCAAAATTCGATTAGTGCATGCTTAAAAACATTGAGTCCATTGCTTCGTCCACCGCGAGGAAAGTTGGCTCTCTGTGTCGCGCCAGGAAATTTTTCTCCCCGGAATCGCTACTTCAAATATACGGTTTTAGCGCATAACAAATCCATAGATATGCAATCCCTGAAAATGGTCTCAGATGAGTTTGAAAATACTTGGGAAAATAAAAATTATTTGAAAGAAAATTTTAGAAATTTTCTAGATCAATTTTCTACAGCCAAGAAATTAATTCTTGAACTCGAAAGGATTAAGCTAAAAATAAAAATAATACGTCTAAATTATTGAACCAAACATGCTTAAAATATATATATATATATATATATATATATATATATATATATATATAAAGCTAATAAATCCTTTGGTATATAACGCAAGTGGATCCTAGTAATATAAAAATTAAAACTGATCCACAAAAATAGCTCAATGTATTTATCATTACCGAGTAAATGGTACACAATAAAAACCAAATTGACCTCATATAGGGAATAGGCTTATTTCAACCAATGAAACTCGTCGGTCTTATTCAACCCCGGAATAGACTGAATTCGCGTCGGAATTACAAATTGAACTGGGATAGCTACAAAAAGACGTCGAAAAACTAATACAGAATTTATCAATGGTTCATTCATACGAAAGGCACGAGACAGTTGTCAGGGGAGGGTGGAAGGTATTAATCTTAAAGGGAAGATGTTTTATAAAATTAAACCCAGATATTAACCTTATGACATTAAATTGGGGTTTGGCATTAAATTGGTGCTATATTAAGAATGAAATGTTAAGAGAGAAACAAACTGTGCTAGTAGTGTCATCCTTTGACAGGGTTGATCCTAAATAATTGAAGCAGGATTCTTCTTCCAGTGGCCAATGATCCATGGTGACGCTGGCACTGGTGTTGCTTGTGCTATTCACAATTTCTATGGATTTCCATATCAGTTCTTGAAATACGTCTCACAATTACTAGAATCCCCTCAATACAAATCTCAAGGGTAATGTTTAACAAGATGAGTGGTATAAATGAAAGGGGGTTCTATTATTCGAAGAATGTAATGATAAGGAAGATAGATAAAGATTGACCCTTGATTCAAGAGGTTAATATAATAGCATTCCGGGAAGCGTTCAGGCTGGACATTTTTCGTCAAAAATATTTCGGGTTGAAACCAAGAGATATTGTTATTTTATTTAGAAAGTGGGAAAAAGGCATTTCTAAATAAAATAGCAATATCCCTTGATTTTAACCTGGAATATTTTTTCCGTTTCATTTGTGAGTTGTTTGTAGGTCTTGAAGATTGAGAGGTTTTTTTTTTAAAGTTCTCATCAAATAAAATTATTACCTATGAGATTTTAAGTGTTTGATATTTTTGAATTAATAATAATTTTGCTCTGTCTTTTGACATAGAGCTCTCCCTGGAACTATATCCTGAGAATTCCATACGGATTACTATATATATATATATATATATATATATATATTAATCAATACACATATACCTACCTTTGTTGTGCAACTTAAAGTTTCATGGTTTCCCAAGTTGTCAGGCACAAATGGCAAATGGGTCACTTATTACAGTTGTTTTTTTGTTTTTTTAACATACTGGGTTTCATGGAAGGAACACTAAATTATACGCAGATTCAATGTTCAAAATTAAAATAAACCGATTATGTTATTGGGGTGTCGATTCAAAATATAGAATGTAGGTAGGGAGATGTTGGAAAAACAAAGCAAAAATAAATAATTTGCTACTTTTATTATTTTTGACAAATATAAAACTAAATATTCTATCTACTCTTTTTATATTTCTCGTCTATATCCTAATATTATTAAATATTAGCGTTATGTAGTGTGTAGTGTTACTCCTTTGAAACATATAGATTATTTATAAACAAAACTACAATTCCCCTCGGCTACCCACTCTTTTTAAGTATATTGCTTCCTCCTTACGCTTTATATTCTTTTAACTTAATTTTTTTACAAAGGAAAAACATGCACCATATAAAATTTAAGCTTGCATCCTGTTTTTGCTTTGTTTTCACAATATCTATCTACCTATAATCTATATTTTAAATTTAGACCGCAATAGCATATTGGATTTATATTAACTTTGAGCTTTAAATCTACATATAATTTAGTGTTCCTCCGATGAGACCAAGTATCTTTTTAAAAGAAAAACAACTGTAATAAGGCCGACGATTGCGTCCAGCATGAAACAGCCTGTCGCCTCTGAGTGTTGACTTCAAATGTTCACTTTTATATTTATATTTACATACGCTCTATCTCTAATATTACTTTATCCCATAAATATAGCACACCTTAAAACTATATTTCTTCATATATATATATATATATATATATATATATATATATTGTCCCACTCTCATTCCATCTGTGCAAACTTGTGGATTAATGCTAAGCCAGGCTCTTTGTCTACGGCTCCTGTCTGTAGCATTTACGCCGATGAGTCGGACAAACGGCTTCCTGGCTTCCCCTGGCCAATTCCCGGAGAGAGATGTTATTCGTGGTAAGTTGTTATTAACGACAAAAAGAACAATGTCATTTTCCAATCTTCAAAAGCTGACCAACCAAGAAAAGAAGACCGCTTTTGTGGACGGGAGATTATCGAGAGAAATATTAAATCCGAAGACACTCTAAATCTTTACAGGATTTTCGGTTTGAGATTTTCTATTCTCCAAATCTCTGTGTGGAAATCAAAGACTCCTTTGAGAAAGCCCAAATTCGCAAGGAATCAACTTTGGTGGCGTGTAGCGGTGCTGACACACCTAGACTATGCGATGTTTTGCATCCAGCTCCACCTAAAAAAAAAAAAATTAAATCTGCAGATGCATGTGAATATATTCTGAATGCTGCGGTCACACAGTATACAAGTTCACAGCGTATGTCCGCTCATGGGGTAAGATTTGATTGATTTCATGGGCAGATTTTGACCGCGTAACAAGTCGAGACATTAGATTAAATTAGATTAGATCGTTTCCAGACATAACTCATATTTTCATGATTTTTTTTTTCTGATAGACTATTGTATAAATTTATATACAGTAGCAAATTGAAATATTTAAGTAGTATTTCTTAAAATACATTTAAAACACTTGGTTTGATCTCGAATCAATCTAGAGAAATTTCAAGATTCGTGTGTAACAAATATACTCTGATGACTGCACACTATTCATGTGCACTTAACTGATTGTATTCTGTTGAAACCTAGAAAAGGTTACTGAATGACGAATAACCAAAATGGAGGTTGGGAACGAAATTGTAATCTTTATAACATCAACAAAATACAATACTCGCCAGCGGCGTGAAGTACGTAAACCACTGCTAGTGGTGAACTACTTAGACAACATCTTACCTTCAATTTCAGTAGTGTCCAACGCATTTATGAGGATAGGGACATACCCATTAGTGTTCATACGTACGGTATATAACCTGAACATAGATAGATAGATAGATAGATAGATAGATAGATAGATAGATAGATAGATAGATAGATAGATAGAAACAGACTGTGATAGACCTAATTATGTACTGTTGTAACTAGGAAGAGTTACTGAATGGTGAATAACCGAAACAGAGGTTTTTGAAATAGTAATTTATGAAATAGTAATCTTTATAACATCAACAAAATACAATACTCGCCAGCGGCCTGAAGCAGGTAAACCACTGCTAGCAGTGGACTACTTATACAGCATGTTACCCTCAATTTCAATAGTGTCCAACGTATTTATCAGGATTGGAACATGCCCATTAGTGTTCATAGGTACGGTATATAACATATTCCTTGAACACAAAAAAAGAATTGAACTATTGGTCCATAATCTTTGTCAGTACGACTCTCATCACAGCTCCTCTTGTCAGTATTTCTGGTTAAACTGATAGTGTTTTTTTTTTTAAATTCATTTTTTCTTTTACTGTTGTTTGGTGTAATGCGCATGCGCGCTGACGTGCAAACAATGGCGACTAATCGGTAAACAGCAAATGGTTGAAGTGAAAACATTTGTTTACAAAAAGGTTTCAGAGTAATAAAAAACTGTAAGCGTTCTGAAAGCAAAGTAAATATTTGTCGCAGATTACTTCCACAATGCAGAGAATAAATCCCTGTAAGTTCAGACTCGAATATCGGGGGCAGAATGAAGTGCCGAAAACTCGATTCGCAGGTACTATCTCACAAATCGCAATGCACGTAACCAGTCAGAAAAATAACTCACTCTCCGACGAACGCGGTAGACAAAATACATCAATGTTCCCTCTCGATTCAAGAACACCAACTGCTTTTATTGCCTGAGCATTTTTTTAGTCGTCGACAACTGGGAGAGGGCGCCAAATTTTTGCATATCAAAATGCTTTAACAGAGACTCCTGCGACGGACTTGTTTTTAATTTACATATTCCGTCTTCAGCATGTCATGCGGAATACGTGCCACTTTTATTTATTTATTTATTTTTGGTACGTAATTTCCTTTTTGCCACATTTTCCGTCATAGGATACACGTGACGCGCTGTCGCTTGGTTTGACGAGGTAAGTCGTCGTTTTCTTCGCTATAAAAACTTAGTTTGTACAACTGTAGGACTGCACAAAATTTTGAATTTTCTTCGTAGGAGTCACAGCTTTTAATTCTCAAGTATGACGCTGTCCCTAGAAGGACGTAAGGGAGGATGTGTAGTGAACAGAACAAGATCTAGATTTAAAATTCGAAAGCTAAGACTGACTCATTGATTTTGTTGGAAATTAAAAAGACTCGAATTTACAAACTTTGCTTAACACAGACGCAAAAGCGAATCCAAAACAAAACTCGTGAAATTTCACACCTTGATGCGAAATGTTTTTCAGCTAATAGAAAACTAGGAAACATTTAAAAACAAAATTCAAATAATCTTCAATTCTTATATCATATCCGGTAATGAATCATATCCGGGAGTGAATTCCCAAATGACCTTTTCAAGCCTCACAAACAAAATAAACGACGGACAAGTTCGCCTGGCACCAGAGAAAAGGAGACGAGCGTATTAACACCTCCCTTGACAAACGTCAAGCGATCGTTATTATTATCTCTACCTTGCTCCCTCACCTCTTTTATACTTGATAAACGAACGGAACATTTTAAGACTGAGCGATTACTTCAAAGACATTTCTACCCTTCGATATCGCTCATACATACATACATACATACGTCCCTGAGTTCTTACACATAAACTCATTCTTGCAAGGACTACTACGAACATTTTGACGACCTTGTATCAACCAAAATACATTAATTCTATTTGTAAAGACCTTAATTGATTTATATGTATATAAAATTGTTCACTTTACAATTTGATTTTCTTGCCTTATACCCCTCTTATGGAGGGCTATCTAATTAACAAGGCCAAATCAAACTAATCTGTTTCCAGACTCATACACTTCACTTTAATCGATAACCCACTATATATGAACTGTTTTTTAACTTGAAGAATAATATTGCCCTCGAAACTGGATATCAAAATGAATTATCAATAGAGAAGAGAATCTCTATAATCTATTTGTGTTCGCAGTATTTTTTCTTCTATGACGAGCTGCATCCAGGAGAATTTCTTAGCGTATCTTTGCCGTTCATGAACAGAAATACAATTTTGCTTCTATTTTAATGCTATTAAAAATAAATAGTCATTTACAGTAGCAAACTCTGACTCATTTGACTGATTTTATTTATCGTTAGTCTTAGTGTCGCGGACTTCTTTTGATTTCACTCTCCGTACAATAGATGTTATTTGTTTCGTAGTCAAGGCTAAGAAAACCCAACAAAATGAAACGTATTTCATAACAAATGCTAAAATTTATGATTAAATAACAACACCCGTTGGCTATGGGTTCTTTTCCTCGTGTCGTATGCGTCCCGGGTCGACTTGATAAGGTGATACGGCATCATCAGTCACTGAGTGTTTATCTAAAAATAAATACGCTTAAATTCACCTACATCCCTGCCCGTGCGCCAACGGCTTAGGGATAGAATCCCCCGACTGACGCCAATTCAGTTAGGTTTCAATCCCAGCTAGAGACAACTAGACGTATACCACACTAATGAGCTTTTTTATATATATATATATATATATATATATATATATATATATATATATATATATATATATATATTTCAATTAAAAAGGTGCAATTATAATTTATAAATTCATAAATCATTCATACAAAAAACAAATATAGAGGTTAATGATTTAAATGGCGAGAATACATCGTCGCAAACAATATAAGATACACCAACCCCGAACCTGTACACGAATGATATGATCCCCGTTTATAAATTCCAGTTGCATAAGGTCTTTTTAATTTTTTACAGGCTTTCGTCTGTTCCTACAGACATCATCAGGTATGGAAGTAGATTTTGTTCTTGTTTTTACTTCTAAGTAATAAGAGGACAACTAAAATAGAGATGTAATCCGAAAAAATGCTATGAGAAATGTGTTATTGTTTTGGAAAGTGCGGTCGCAACGCTGAGTTTGAATTTAAATGTTAAGGTTGTGCGTTTTTGTACAAATATAGCAATAAATTAATTCTTTTATACTGGTAGATTTTCCGTGAATATGGCATGAACTATACTGTTCAATAATTACAGTAATGTCACACTTATTATCCGAGAGTTGCACGTTGGTTCAGTTATTTTAATTTCAATTAAAAGGTGCAATTATAATTTATAAATTCATGAATCTTTCATACAAAAAACAAATATATATGTTAATAATTTAAACTGGACTTTATAAACAGGGATCATATCATTCATATACAGGTTCGGGGTTGATGTATCTTATTTATATTGTTTGCGACGATGTATTCTCGCCATTTAAATCATTAACCTCTATATTTGTTTTTTGTATGAAGGATTCATGAATTTATATATATATATATATATATATATATATATATTAGAGAAAACTATGAGCACCTTTAAAAAGAGTGATCAAAAGTGCTCGGACAAAAAAAAAGGGAAAGCTTCAATACTAAAGAAAAAAGTTAACATTGAAGTCAACACTCAGAGGCGACGGGCCTGATTGCGGTCAGCATGAAACAGTCTGTCGCCTCTGAGTGTTGACTTCAATGTTTACTTTTATATTAGGTTGGTGCAAAAATAATGTCGTTTTTGACGTTAAGTTGAACGTCAAAAAACGACATTCTTGCACCAACCTAATAATTGCACGCGCCTCTATCTCTGATATAGAGCACTTTATCCCATAAATATAGCATACTTTAAAACTATATATATATATATATATATATATATATATATATATATATATATATATATATATATGATAATATTAGTGGAAAATATACATACATATGAAAAAATATATCTAAAAAATTCCCATACATGTATATTTTCAGAAAAAATTTTTCCAAGAGGAAGGATCCAGGTAGAACTCAATGTCTAAGACAGAGTAAAGGATATAATAAAAGGCTTAAACACTAATATTAGTGTTTAATAAAAAGGCTTAAACACTAATATTAGTGTTTAAGCCTTTTTTATATATATATATATATATATATATATATATATATATATATATATATATATATATATATAATTTTATCATATAGAAAAAAACAGTCTATATGATAACATTATACTAAATAATCATCGCAGTACTATCGATCTCTCTTTTGGATTAATGCTGTGAACGTTAGAATTTATATATTACTTTCGTTCTCATCGATATATATATATATATATATATATATATATATATATATATATATATATATATATATTCGTTTGCTGGGGTGTGGTCAGCTCCATGTCATGGTACTCAATAAGAACTGGTTGGTTTGCTGCACCAGATATAGCCGTGTGGATCGAGGAAGTTCGTCAACACCAACCGACTATGTCATGACCGGAAACAAGTAACAACAAGGCCGGTAGATTTCTCTGTCTCGCTACCCTTGAACAAATAGTAAGGCTTTCCTTGTTCTCTTGCTTGTTGACGACAATGATCAGTAGTTGAATCCTAATTCTTTCATTATGTCCCTGTAGAAAATCAATAAAATATTTTATTTTATTGATTATTGACTTTTATTGATTTTTTTTTTTATTATTAGTCATTGCTTGTGGTTGCTGGTTACGGTCGAGTACTGGTGGTCAGCTTGAGAGAAGAAAAGTCCTTTGACAAGTGAACCAAACGCTGTCTGCAAACTTAAAAATTATTTTCAAGAGTACTTCAAAAATATATTAATCTGACTTTATTAGCTATCAACATACCGTCTCATTTCTTTCTTCCAATTTCTGGTCCAGGGTTCATGCCCACCTGTGGGCAGAGTTGAATTTTTCTCAAACTATGTTTTAATTTTCTGTTTACTTCAACTTTAACCCTCAAACGACATTTTTACATGTCTATTTATCAAGCCTGAATTTCAGAGTCGTTACCCTGTTTGACGCTCAGCAGATATAAATCGAATTTATAAATTCTCGATTTCTGCTGACTTATTTTTTAATCGATTAGGCATCTGTCAGTTTCGGAATACTTGGGAGTCTATCTACAGAGCTCAATTCTTTAGCTTCCCTAGTTCAGACCGTTACAGCTAGGACGTCTTGCCACTTCCACGGAGTCGAATCGTCCTCATTTCCTTCAGGTTCCAAAACCATTCAGCTTCTTTTTTTTTTCCAAGAATTGCCACTTTCGCGTGGTTGCTTCCTCCAACATTCACCTCATCAGGTCAAAGGTTATTTACCTGAATTCCCCGCAAAGCAAGATGTGGCATAAGGCCGTTTTTAATTTAGGTTTAATACCGAGCACGTGGGCTCGGGCAAAATTTCCCCGTAGACCTCGTAAAAACGGATTTGGGTAGCTGTCTACCTCCCCAGACGAGTCTCAGCCCTTCGGCATAGCCTCGTCTGGGTTCCAAAGGCAGAGAGTTCGACTAGCTTCGCTGGAGACGAATCTCCAACTGATTGCCGAAACAAGCAACACTTCAGGTCAAAAGGTCAATCCTTATCTTTCTCGTTATATTCATTACATACCACCCCTCTCCTATTCATACTACACACCTCATTTGGCGTTACCTTTTTTTTTTACTATAACACTCTATCTTTAGAGGCTCTCGAGCATTCGATTAGATAATTTCTCTTTTTTTTTTTCTATGCGCTTTTATCAACCAGGAATTGGGCGATCATGGCTACCCATTGCAGCTTTTAGCAAGGTTTGTCTTTTGTGGAAGCATCTCGCCACCTCCCCCAATGTCTATTCACACAAACACGTCAGCTAGGTGGATGCCTTCCTCGTGACCTCTTGCCGCCGATATGCCCTATGAGGGCGAAATTCTCAAAAATATTTGAAAAAAGTGAGAAATTAAAAGTAATAAAACTACAAGTTTTAAATCCCAGGCTAAAGAGTAACTCAAGGTAGAGGTAATGCGATATGAATGAAAGAGGAAGTTGTAGGAAGAGAAGTTTAGTGGAATAAGGATGATAAAGATTATCCATTGGAGTTTAAGATTGCATTGTTTAGGAAAACAACCCCGCAGGAGTTTCTTCCACAAAGTAGCAGTTATTAGAAAAAAGCCGTCGGAGTGATGCCTTCATTATCCAGAACACGAACGAAATGGAAATAGTATGGCATCTCCTAGTTGTAAAGGTCTGAACTGGGGAAACTAAACAGTCCTGGGTATGACGATAAGCTACATCCGACAGCAAGATCTTTGATCTGGAGGTTTTGAGGAACGTGGGACCACACCTTAATTGCTGATGTTCTAAAGTCCTCCCTGACCCAGAGTGGTGGCTCCTGTTGGGGACCCGCTATAGGTAAATACTTAACTCCTCTAAAAGGGGTTAAACACTTTGAAAGAATAAAAATAGGTTTTAATACCAGCAATACTTATTTTTGAAAAATTTTATACCAGCAATATATTTTTTGAAAAAAAATATTACCAGCAATAAAAATTTTGTCGGCATTAAATAATTCACGGAGGTTGATATGCCGTAAAACAAAACAAACCAAATCAATAGATAGATAGATAGATAGATAGATAGATAGATAGATAGATAGATAGATACGGGGTTGATAGATAAAACAAAACAAACCAAATCAATAGATAGATAGATAGATAGATAGATAGATAGATAGATAGATAAAAAAATATTACAGACAATAAAAATCTTGTCGGCATTAAATAATTCACGGGGGTTGATATGCCGTAAAACAAAACAAACCAAATCAATAGATAGATAGATAGATAGATAGATAGATAGATAGATAGATAGATAGATAGATAGATATGATGAGACCAAGTGAGACAGACATGAAGAGACCAAGATAGATAGACAGTTAGATAGATAGGTTGATATGCCGTAAGACAAAACAAGCCAAACCTGGGGCAACTAAAGAATGAAACCTACCTGAACGTTAGCCATGAGATATAGCGACAGGGTTGCAATGTTGCATCTGTGGGAAAGAGGCTGCAAAGTGAAGAATTATCTTTTCATTGCAAGTCAGAGTAAACATTATCAAACTTGGAAATTGAAGACTGAATTGCGTCAAATATATCGGCAGTACGTCATCACTTGAAACGAAAAACCATCGCGGACGGAGTGAGGTACTTCTCCGTAATAAACGCTCGCGACCGCATCACGTTGAAACACCGGTTCTGGTACGATCACTGAAGTTAAGCAATATCAAGTCTGGTCAGTGCCTAGATGGGTGATCCCTTATAAATTACTGGTGTCGTAAGATTGGATGTGCGGCTGGTGTAATGAATAAAGGGTCAGAGTTGTAAATCGGAGAGCTGAGTTCCAATTCTAGTTGGTTATATATATATATATATATATATATATATATATATATATATATATATATATATATATATATAAGATAATATTATATTCAGATATATATTCTCATATTTATATCAAATATATACACATTTGAGGAGGCACGGTGACGTAATGGATAGCGCCTTGGTTTGAAGAATCGGAGAGCCGAGTTCAAATTCCAGTCGGATCCATTACATTCACTTACGTGCCCTTCGGAAAGGTGTGAATACTCTTCTCCTCCAGCTATGGGTAAATAGCAGGACAGACTGGGTTCTATAGCCTTGGATGGCAACTGGTCTAGGAGAAGGACAACTCTGAATTCAAAACCTGCGGAGGGTCGTTTGGGGACCTTGTGGCACTCTGTATTCGGCCCTTAAAAAAGTGTGGATGGTCCTGCACGAAACCTTCACCACTATAATCAAATATCAAGTGCTGATGTCGGATCTGCTTGACCCTCATACGTCGTGTATATATATATATATATATATATATATATATATATATATATATATATATATATATATATGGTAACTTTCCTAAGGGCATTTGCACATAAGTGAATATAACGAACCAGATTTGAATTGGAACTCTTTCTTTCTTTTTATATGCCATGTCCTTTCAGGACGTAGGCGATCATGGCTCTCCACCTCCCTCTATTACTTGCAGCTCTCAACAAGTTCCTTCACTCTACTTCCTCCCCCAGACCATTTGCTTAAACCCGCCATGTATGTCACGCGTCATTTTCCTTTGTCTCTCTTTCCCTCTATTCGACCCGTGAGTATCAGATTCTCCAGGCTTTCTTTCCTCGTTATGTGTCCCAGAAACTTCATCTGCTTCTTCTTGATGTTAAGTATAAGCCTCCTCCTTGTTTGTAACCTCTAAAACTAGCACGCTCTGTCCATGATATCCTCAGCATCCTTCTGTAGAACCACATCTCCTTTGCTTCGAGTCTCTTCTTCATTTTTGAGGAAATCGTCCAACATTCGCTGCCATAAAGAAGGACAAATGTCACATAAGAGGTCAGTATTCTTTTCTTTGTTACCAAAGAAATCCTCCTGTCTTGCAATACTCTGCCCAGATTTTGTAATGCGTCCTTGGCCATACCAATACGTCTACGGATCTCAGCGTCGCACTGAGCTCTCCGGTTTACAACTCCGAGCTCTTATTCATTACACCAGCCGCACATCCAATCTTACAATATCTTCTCCTCCAGCTATGGGTCAATTAATAGGACTTGTATCAGCAATTCGTTATTATCTCAGAAAAATCTCATTTTTTAATATTTCTGGTGTTAAATAACCTGCAAAAGCTTAATAAACCGTAAAAACAAATCATACTCCGTAATAAAATCTTTTAAATGCCTTTCTTTTTTTATTTCGCAGTGTTCGATTTACTTTTCCCATCAAGTTAAATCAGAGACTCTTCTCTCCTTCTGACATCGTCTTTCAAGTAGAATTTGTTACCCGAAATGCAATACGGTCAGGTTAGTTCTAATAAAGAAGCAACAGACATTATACTGTGACGAGATTTCTTTTTGTGCACAATGGAGCTCGACAATTGAATTAACTTTTCTTCGCATTAAAACCGGCTTCAGGCCATAAGCAAAGGGTCGTATTAACTTTAGATTAGCCGGCAACTCGGTAGGTCGTTTTACCAAAATTAATTCTCTTCGTCCGACGAATAGTGAAAGCTAAAATAATTTGGTGAGTAGTACAAGCAATCATGTAATCCGAGCCATAAAACTGCTACCAAGACATTCACTTTAGATTCGCAAAGTTGAATTTCAATTATAGTCTGCCCAGATTATTTACCACATTTCTTTCTTTCTTTCTTTTTTTTCACTTTCATTCTTGCTTTTTTTCTTTCTTTCTTTTTTCTTTATCTTTTTCTTTATTCTTCTCTTTCTTTCGTTATTTCTTCCTTTTTTCTTTTTCTTTGCATTCTTTTATTTTCACTTTCTTTCTGTCTTTTTATCTTTCATTTTCTATCTCGTTTTTTTTCTCTCCTTTTAATTATTTTCTCTTTCTTTTCTCTCACTTTATTTCTTTTTCTCATCCTTTCTTTATCTTTTTCTTTCATTGTCTCTTTCTTTCTTTTTCGCTTTCTTTCTTTTTCTCTTTCTTTCTTTTTCGCTTTCTTTCTTTTTCGCTTTCTTTCTTTTTTCAGCCTTTCTTTGTCTCTTTCTTTCTTTTTCTCTTTCTTTCTTTTTCGCTTTCTTTCTTTTTCTCTTTCTTTCTTTTCCTATTTATTTCTTTTTCTCTTTTTTTCGTTCTTTCATTTTCTCTTCGTCTTTCTCTTCCTTTCGTTGCCTCTTTCTTTTTCTATTTCTTTCTTTTTTTCAATTTCATTCTTTTCTTTTTCTCTTTATTTTTCTCTCCCTTTCTTTGTGTCTTTCTTTTCTCCTTTCTTTCTATTTTTATTTTCCTCTCCCTTTATTTAGTCTTCTCACGCTTTCTTTACTTCTTTCTTAATTACTTTTTCTCTTTGTTGCATCACCATTCTTCTCTCTCTCTCTCTCTCTCTCTCTCTCTCTCTCTCTCTCTCTCTCTCTCTCTCTCTATCTATCTATCTATCTATCTCAGCACCTTAGGAAAATGCAAATAATGATTCAAGAATGTCAAGAATCTCTAGCTATACGAAGGTCAACTGCTGTATTCCGGTACATTTTCACGCTCTTTTACTCTACCAATTGGTATGTCGACTTACATTTTCTTGTAACCCAAAAAAGGTTACTGAATGAGGAATAACCAAAACAAACCAAAATGGAATAGTATTCTTTATAACATCAACAAAATGCAATAATCGCCAGCAACGTGAAATAGGTAAACCTCTGCTAGTGTCGGACTACTAAGACAGCATATTACGATATTTACCCGCCTCCCCACGAGGTAGGATGTGGCACAAGGCCAAATGTAATGTGAGGAAATCCGAGCACGTGAGCTCGGGTAAAAATTTCCCATAGACCCCAAATTCGCGGGATCAGGTATCTATGTTCCTCCTCGGACGAGACTCTGCCTTTCAGCATAGCCTTGTCCGGGTTCATCTCCGTCAGAAGACAGAGAGTTTTACACGGCAAGAGCTTCCCACGCTGACAGCTCACGTTTCCAGCTTCGACAGCATATTACCCCCGCTTACAATAGTGTCCAACGTATATATGAGGATTAGGACATACACATTAGTGTTATATCTTTGTCAGCCTATGAGCTGTCCGGCCGATACTTGTATAGCCGAAGCACCAGACCAGATATGGCAACATTATTTAGTGGACGGACGAATGGTAGTGGGCACCGATTTGTTTGTAATAGCAGACCTAACAATCGATTCATTATAATCATTCCACTTCATGTCAATGTGAGACCGAGAAAGAGCAACGAGTTTCTCTTCTGTACGTTAGCATCGGCCATATTGATAGAAGGGAAATATTGGAAAAAATTATTAAGAAACACAATAGCGGAGTTCGAAACAAGAGTCCTCATCACTTATGTATTATAAATTCTTCTTCATAACAATGGTTGCTGGATAATATCATCACAAATATTCAAAGAAAACATGTTTTAAGGGAAACAATACAAAATGGACACTAATACATAAAGTCATTTGTTGAAATTTCTGGAAACCATAATGCGGAAAAAACTTTGAGAATTTGATACCCCAAGGCCACAATAAAGGCAAATTGTGCAGATAGAAACAGAGTAATTTTCATAACCATATTCTGTAAATGGATGGCATAACTAGAGACTGGTATTGGTAGTAAGGAAATAGATATTTCTTTGAGTTACACAGGCCATCCTGGATCTGACGATAAGCTACATCCGCGTCTTGGGTAAGACAATAAGCCACATCCGCGTCCTGGGTAAGACGATAAGCCACATCCGCGTCCTGGGTCTGACGATAAACTATATCCTCGTCCTAGGTAAGACAATAAACTATATCGACGCCCTGGATAAGACGATAAACTACATCCGCGGGTAAAAGGATAAGCCACATCCGCGACCCGGGTAAGACGATAAACTACATCCACGTCCCGGGTAAGACGATAAACTACATCTGCGACCTGGGTAAGACGATAAACTACATCTGCGTCCCGGGTAAGAGGATAAACTACATCCGCGTCCCGGGTAAGACAATAAACTACATCCGCGACCCGGGTAAGACGATAAAATACACCTGCGTCCCGGGTAAGACGATAAACTACATCTGCTTCCCGGGTAAGAGGATAAACTACATCCACAACCCGGGTAAGACGATAAACTACATCCGCGTCCCGTGTTAGACGATAAACTACATCCGCGACCCGGGTAAGACGATAAACTACATCTGATTCCCGGGTAAGACGATAAACTACATCCGTTTCCAGGTAAGACGATAATCCGCGTCCTGGGTCTGACGATAAACTATATCCTCGTAAGACGATAAACTATATCGACGCCCCTGGATAAGACCTAAACTAATCCGCGGGTTTGAGGACCGTAAGACGAAAAACTCATCCAATTCCCGGGTAAGACGATTACATCCGCGACCTGGGTAAGACGATAAACTACATCTGCTTCCTGGGTAAGACGATAAACTAGCATCTGCGTCCCGGGTAAGAGGATAAACTACATCCGCGTCCCGGGTAAGACGATAAGTTAACATCCGCGACCCGGGTAAGACGATAAAAAACCTGCGTCCCGGGAAAGACGATAAAAATCTGCTTTTAATAAGAGGATAAATAAATTTTTAAGACGATATTGCCATCCGCGTCCCGTGTTAGACGAAAAACATCCGCGACCCGGGTAAGACGATAAACATCTGCTTTTAGACGAAAATATATTGCGTCCCGGTAAGACGATAAATACATTTGCAAGAAAAAAGAGGGTTTGAGCGTGGAACAATACATTTTTGAAAAAAATATGATCTGGGGTGGCAGCAATAAAATTCTTGGGCAAATAGTTAACAGCCAAATTGGGGTTGAAACACTATGAAAGTATAAAAATAGTTTTTAATAACAGCAATAAATTTTTGAAGAAAAAATATTGCCAGCAATAGATATTTGGGAAAAAATATTAGCAGGAACACATTTTTGAAAAATATATTTCCAGCAATACATTTTGCGAAAAAAATTATTAGCAGCAATACATTTTTGAAAAAAAAAATATTACCAGCAATAAAATTCTTGTCGGTATTAAATAACCCATTGAGGTTGATATGCCGTAAAACAAACCAAACCAAACCAATATATACTGAAATAGATAGATAGATAGATAGATAGATAGATAGATAGATAGATAGATAAAAAATATTACCAGCAATAAAAATCTTGTCGGTATTAAATAACCCATTGAGGTTGATATGCCGTAAAACAAACCAAACCAAACCAATATATACTGAGATAGATAGATAGATAGATAGATAGATAGATAGATAGATAGATAGAAACCAAGAGAGATAACTGGCATCCATTAAACCTGGCACGTGGAACTAGAACAGTCTACCCTAGTGAGTGAAATAAAGGGTTAATTTCGACATTCCAACCACTTGAAGAAGGCCGGAGCGTTCAACAGGCGAAACGTTGTAATAAATAAAGCGACAAAGATGAGGACAATAGTCCATATAATGTAAAAAGAGTGACGAAATAAGCGTTAACGAAGGCATAGTGCATCTTTGGTATAAAAATAATTCATCAGGGTTAGTTTCCTCTTGAAGTTAAGGATGGTCATGTGCGTCTTTCTGCCACGGGTGACGATGAAGGATTTGGTGGAAGCAAGTCTTCGTTAAGACTTTCAAGAGCTTAATGGAGAGCTAGATTTAAGGAATGGAATGTCGAAGAATCTTGAAAATTTGGTGCCGTAGAATTGAATGAAAACCAGTAAATTTGCCATTATGGCGTCCGCTTCTGCGCAGAAAAATCAACTCTTACTCGTATTATGGCGTGCAATGAAAAGTGGTTCCTATACAACAACTGACCATATTCAGCACATTGGGTGGACCGAGATGAAGCAACTAAAAACATTTCCAAAGATGAAGTCACATTAAAAGAGGGTTAAGGTGTCTTCTGGTTGTTAATCGGATGAATCAATTACGGATTAATTAATCCGGTCTAGCCAATCACAGCTGTGACATAAAATCGACGAAATGTATCAGAAAAATGACCCCAGTGTTCAATAGAAGAATGTTCAATCAGTTTTCACGACACTTCTCAACCACATGTCGCTCAACTAACGCTCCAAAAGTTGAACGACTTGGGTTACAAGTATTTGCAAACACACCAAACCTTTCGCTAACCGAGGAAAACTTTTTCATCACTTCCGAGAAATACTTGCAAGAAAAAGCCCTCAACAACCAAACAGCTGCAAAAATTGCTTCGAAGAATTCGTTGCCTCCAGAGCTTTAGAATTCTACGTTATCGGAAGAAATGGCGCATTCGCCGTATTCAACATTTGATAGTTTTGTGGCAATACGCGCTTAAAGGTTTTAGGCAGTTTTGATCAACATTTCTTCTCATGGTTAGCCGTAAGTAATTGTAAATGTAGGACTACCTTTCACTTAAGTAAAAAATAATAATAATAATAATAATAATAATAATAATAATAATAATAATGAGAAGAAGAAGATTTAAGATTTTATGACAGGAAATATCAAATTTTACAGAAACATTGGTGACAATTATGCATTTAGTTACGTACCAAATAAATAGAAATAAATTAATTTTAATGCTATATTCGATTTTTTGGTTTCACTTTGTCCCTTGTTATTGGCGGCATTTTAGAATACTTTGGCTGCGATGCTAAGTTTTCTAAGTTGAAGAAACTGAAGCTATTTCGTTTACGCTTTGTTACCTCTCATTTCCATTGTTGTTTTTAAATCGCTTTCTTCCGGTCATTTTGATGGGCAATAACGAAATTCTGAAATTTAGAATGATTTTATTCCATTTCACAAATAAAGCCTGTAAAAAGGAATATTTTAAATCAATATACGACCAAAAATAAAATGCTTTTCACAAAAAACCTTAATGATTTCACTATAATTATGTAACAATAATGTAATGATATTCTGCAGACAAATCAACGGTTTATGTTACCTCATCTCATTGCATGGTTACGAAAGATAAATTTAAATTGTGTTTGAAATATTGTGTAATCAGCTCTCTCTTTTTTTCTTTTTTTTTTATAAGATACTTGGATATTATATAATGAATACTTTGCATGGAAAAAAGTAATTTTCAATTTTTCGTTGAATACGCCCCCTGAACGGGTCAAATAAACTTGTATCTTCTTGGCAGATACGTGAATATTCTATTGTTTTTTTATTTTGATTGATAAAGTATATTCCCAACTGAGATATGTCAGTTAAAATGTTTTAAAATCTGTATTTATTTCTGAATAACTAGATAGAAAGGTGATGGTGTTGGGCCGATAGAATTTGGTACCTAGACACGCATTAATTACCCAATTATACCCGAATACTAATATTTTTTGAGTAACTCATAAACAACAGAAAACAAAACCCATAGCAACTACACCAAGAAGACATCAAGGAAGTCGATAAGTTTATCTACCTGGGAAGCGTCGTCAATAAAGACGGGGGACGAACAGAAGACATCAAGTGTCGAATCAACGAAGCCCGACACGCTTTCAACACTCTGGCCAATCTGGGGATCAACAGCCGTATCACTTTACAACAAGATCCGGATCTTCAACCTCAAAGTCAAGCCGGCCCTAATTTACGGTTCAGAAATCTGGCGGGTAACCAAAACCAACACTCTCAAACTTCAGATATTTACCAACCGATGTCTCAGGAACATCCTTAATATCAGGTGACCGGAAGTCGTCTCCAGCGACCAACTTTGGGACAGCCCCAATAGAAATTGATATCAAGAAACAGAAATAATCGGCCACACACTCCTCAAGTCTGCTTCTAGTTTCACCAGGCAAGACCTTGACTGGAATCCACAAAGGAAGTCGTCTCCAAGGACCAACTGTGATACATGACCAGACAAGACCCAATCGAGATTGACATCCGGTAAAGGAAATAGGAATGGATCGGCCACACACTCCGCAAGCCTGATTCTAGTGTCACCAGGCAGGCTCTTGACTGGAATCCACAAGGAAAGCAAAAAGTGGTTCGACCAAAACAGACTTGGCGCAGAAGAGTTGACGCAGACGTAAAGACAGCCAATACGACATGGGCCGAGCTGAAGGTGATCTCCCAAAACCGCATCTGTTGGGAATGTGTTGTTGTGGCCCTCTGTTCCCCAGGGAATCAAGAGGCATAATATATATAACTGATATTCTCATCATGTACTTGGCTCTGAAAAAAATAGAAAATAATTTATGTATTTGAAACGAAACAGTGAAAGACATGGTTCTACCAAAAATGCTCAGAATACCATGGACAAAGCATGCTGCAAATGCGGAAGTTATAAGGTGAACAAGAATAACAAAGAAAGTTTTGCTAGCAATCACCATGACTAAATGAAAAGTTTGGGGCAAACAATGAAGCAAGGAATCTTGGAGGACATATTGCGTCGAAGAGAAGACGAAGAAAGCGAGTAGCCTACATGATAATATTGATTGATTCGTTTGTTACGGCTTATCAACCCATTGCAGGTTATTTAAAGCCAGAAAATATTTTTAGATGATAACAATACTTTTTTTTTTTAGAGATAATAATTATTTAGTGAAAGAAATCTTACTAATAAACCCAAAGATAGAGGGGAGAATAAATGTATTCGTGTAAATGAATATAAGGAACCAAACTGGAATTGGAACTCAGTTCTGCGATTAACAATTCCGAATCATTATACATTACACCACCCGCACATCCAAGCTTACAGCACCTGGAATTCCCAAGCGGTTACCCATCTAGGTACTGATCAGGCACGATGTTGCTTAACTTCGGTGATCGTACGGGAACTCGACTCTCTGATTAAGAATTCCGAGTCATTATCCATTACACCACCCGCACATCCAAGCTTACAGCACCTGGTATTCCCAAGCAGTTACCCATCTAGGTACTGATCAGGCACGATGTTGCTTAACTTCGGTGATCGTACGGGAACTCGACTCTCTGATTAACAATTCCAAGTCATTATCTCACCCGCACATCCAAGCTTACAGCACCTGGTATTCCCAAGTGGTCACCTATCTAGGTTCCGACCAGTCTCGACGTTGCTTAACTTCGCTGCTATTACGGTAACCGGAGTTTCAAAGTGATGTGACCATAATCTGTGATAATATTGAGCTAATGCATGAAAGACAAGTAAAATTAATAAACGATTAGATATTCCTGAAAGTAATACAAGATAGGAAGCTGTGGAGAGCCGTGGTTTTCTATTTTCGAAAAATATATGAAGAGAGGCAGACATACAGATTTGCAATAGGTATCGTCATCCACTTTTAAATTAATGGGAATTGATTCAGTTATACATTTAATTACATTATTGATATTATATTCTAACGCCTCCATCTTTATTGCTATTATTAACACCTTTCGGCAATTGTGACTTCCGGCCTTCATCAGGTGTCTGATTAGGGGAATTTTGAACCGAAAATTTTAATTAATCTACAGGGGCGATTGGTTCTCGTTCTGCTGTCCATGTCAGGGAGATCTCGTTTTGTTTTAGTACAGATCAGTTAATTCTTTCCTGGTTTTCACTGAGTCGAAGACTGTACAACTTGGCGCGGAAGAAGTGGATTCACTGGGACGAGATTCCCACAGAAAATCCCAGGCTTGATTTTTGTTACTGTTGTCTTCATTCGTTGTGCAGTGGTACCAAAAAACATTAATGACACTGCGCATTGCTAGCGAATTAGGAGAACCTGCAGCTGTGGTGGAAAATATTAATAAATTCTCATAAATATCCATTTGCAAACAGAAAACATGATATACGTAATTAATACCGTCAAAAAAAGCTTAAACCTCTCTGGTTAATAAATCATACTTATTATAACTAATAAGGGCACATACCACAGTGGATAATGGCGGTCGTTAGATAAAGTGACAGGGTCCAAAGAGTGTGAGTTCAATAACTGAAACATGGCAGAGTGGATAATGGCGTTAGCTAGATCCAGTGAGAGGACCCAAAGAGTGTGAGTTCAATACCCGGTTAAGGCAGCAAGAACTTGGAGAGCGGAATTAACAGGAGATAACTGATAACTGACATCCATTAAACATGGCACGTGGAACTAGAACATTCTACCCCAGTGAGCGAAATAAAGGGTTTGGTTCGACATTCCAACCACCTGAAGAAGGCCGGAGCGTACAACGGCCGAAACGTTGTAATAAATATGACGACGAAGATGAGGACAATAGCCCGAATAATCTAAATAGTTTACAAAATACCGAATCTCAGAAATATATATATATATATATATATATATATATATATATATATATATATATATATATATATATCATAGTAAACCATAAAATTCAAAATTACCTCAAATGGGGTATAAACCTATTTCAACTGACGAGAAGTACGTCATTCTTATTCAACCCTGGTATACCGACATACAGCTCTTTTCGTGGATCAGTTTTAATTAGATACCTCCGCTTGGTTGCATAAAAAACAGCATCGTATGATGAAAAAATCCCCAAAGTCAATAAGAACAAAGCTTTGTCATTAAAATGTTTATGTTATTATTAAGAGGAAAGACCAAAGTATTTTTTTTATATTGGGAAATTTTTTACTTCTTTGTAGCACATTCGAAATTTTGGTTAAAAATCTTGTTTTTTTTTTGTTTGTTTTGTTTTTTGTTTTTTTTTTACGTCAACGGCGGACCAAAGATAAAGATTATTTTTTTTTTATTTTTTCGTTTTTTCCGCTAAAAAACACATTGATTTAGAAATTCTTTCAAAAATCAAATGATTGTGGGATTTTAATGAAATTTTCAGGACATAATCCGAAATGAATGCTAAATTTTTTGACATTTGTTTTTTTTAAATCTTGGTAAAAAATATTTTTCTTACACGTGTTACCACCTACTTACTTAATTTCATAAAACTTCGAGAAAATATATTTTAAGGGTGGGGATATTTTTTGTTAGTAATAAGCAAGACACCTTGGAGACAGTAAATTACCCTTTTTTTTCCTTTTTTTTTTTTATTCCCCCAAAAAATGATCTTACAAAATCCACAAATCCAAAAACTAGACAGTACAAATCGGAGCTCTAACAACATCACAAAATTCATAATCACACCCTCTAACCTTCCTTTTAATAAACTTGAAGATCAATTAGTAATCAATAATTCTAGAATCTTTTTAAATGCAAGACAATCGGAAATATAATAAGGAAGAAAAATAAATTCAACACATATTCAATGCCGTTACTTATTAAATAAATTGTTTACAATGTAAAAAACTTTATATCGGGGGGACATCACATGATCTAAATGCTCATATTTACGAACACAAGAGGGACTTACGTTTAGACAACCATTCAAACTCTTTGTAATACACAAGCAAAATTGAACATAATTTTGATTTTACTAATGTCACCCTAATTAAAAAAGAACATATACCTTTACAGAGAAAGTACTTCGAGAGTCTGCTAATAACAATATTACCAACTATAAACACACGTCAGTAACATTATATTATATCGCCAATCAGTATTTAATCTGTACTTAAGAAAATCTAATGTATTTGTTTCTAAAACAAACGATATGTACGTAAAAATGTTCCCAAATTAACGTGTGAAAACCCAACAAACCTAACGTCACCCGCACACTTAAAAACATACATTATCATTTGAATCCCAAATAGGCAAACTACAGTGTAACCCGGATATAAGAGACCCGGATATAAGAGAAACCCGGATATAAGAGAGATTTTCTCTCGTCCCAAATTAGAGCCTGTGTTAATGTATATATAATAGACCAAACCCGGATATAAGAGAAACCCGGATTTAAGAGACTTCTTCTCCGGTCCCGACAACTCTCTTATATCCGGGTTACACTGTATATTTTTTACACACTTACAAAAGATAGCAATATTTATGATTATTCCGGTAGACTTGGAAAGAGACGAATGCACGTGTTTTACCAATATATATATATATATATATATATGTGTGTGTGTGTGTGTGTGTGTGTTGCTTAAATTTTGCTCTATTTAATAGGAAAGTGCATTTATCTGTATAGACGACAGAGTGACATAGGAATCAACACGGTATGATGAGAGTGTCTTTCAAGACTAAATGCACTCTTGGCACGGAGATCGTATTATGGCGTGGAAATGAGGGTCACTTCGAAGTTTATTCCTATGTCGTTACTGTTTATATCTGCTCTAAATGATCCAATCTTCGATACTGTGCATTCTTTATTCATAACTATAGCGAATATTTAATGTCGCTTTATCTATCGATAAATATATATCTATCTAACTATATCTACATATATATATATATATATATATATATATATATATATAACTGAACATTGAAGTTAACACTAAGAGGCGAGAGACTGTCTCATGCGAGACGCAATCAGGCCGTGCGTGTATCATGAGTGTTGACTTCAATGTACACTTTTAGATTTACACACGCTCTATCTCTGATAATGAGTACTTTATACCATAAATATAGCATACCTTAAAACTAAATTTCTGCATATATAAAACTATATTTCTTCATATATATCTATATATATGAGATAACGATATATGTTTTATATATCAATAAAAATATCAGCAGATTTTTTTTTCTTTTTTATGCATAGTGATTTTCCAATAGCTTGGATGTGGTACAAGGACGAAAGTAAGGGACACCCAGTGAGGATCGAACTCACTATAGATTCGTAATTGTTCTAGCGAGACAAGCTTGCTAACCATTACACTACCTCGAGGTGCCCTTTCTTTTTTATGCATATCACGCTACGGAAGGCGGGAGTGATACTAGCACGCAAGGGGTTACAGAGTAAGGAGACGTGATTGAGGAAAGGATGAAGAGAAGGACGATGAATTAGATCAAGGGATCTGAAGATATCGATTGACATTGCATTTGAATAATTGAAGATTATACAAATGGGAAATGCATGACATGATGCGATTGGGGAAGAAGAGACTGCTACATTTAACAGTTTCGACAGTGAAAGGGTGGGACCGAGATGTCAACCTAGGGGCACCCTTAAATTCAGTGCAGTTTGGGAACCAGCGCAAGCAGCGTCGGAGAATTTACCCTAAAATTATTTATAGAAAAGACAGAGGGAAGCGACGGCACGACTGTGAGAACGTGACTGTAGACGAGATGCCAGGACCAATTATATTACATATCCGATATCTGGATTTTGTCGAGCACCTTGAGACGAACAGCAGGGGCTCCAGACCATACATGCCAGCAGTATTCCATGCAAGAAGGAAAAAACAAATCTAGTCTCGCTGACAAAACTCACCTTGCCGTGCGTCTCGAAAAGGACCTCCAATCGATTGTGAACTTGGGCATGAATTGGATGGTCAACTTCAACGCTTCGAAGACAAAACTGCTCTCTATTAATCACCACAGAGAGCCTTCCCTTCCCTCCATTAGAATGTCTGACGCTCAACTTCTCGAGAGCAACTCTCTGCGGCTTCTCGGTCTCATGTTGACCGCTGACCTGAGATGGAACAAATACATCGAGTCAATTGCCTCGTCCACTGCGAGGAAAGTTGGCTCCCTGAGCCGCGCTAGGAAATTTTTCTCCCCGAGTCAATCCTCCTGCTATACAAATCCACAATTCGCCTTTGCATGGAGTATTGCTGCCATATATGGTCTGGCGCCCCTTCTGTCTGCCTCGGGGTTCTTGATAGGCTCCAGAGGCGGATATGCAATATGGTTTGCCCTGCCCTGGCGTCTCGTCTACAGTCACTTTCTCACAGACGCGCCGTCGCCTCCCTCTGTCTGTTCTACAAATACTTTCATGGAAATTGCTCCGGGGAGCTGCATTCGCTGGTTCCCAGACGTCATGAGTTCCAGCGCCCTACGAGGCTGGCATCCCGCTCTCACCCCTTCACTGTTGAAACTCCTAAATGTAGCCGTCTCTTCTACTCCAATAGCTTCATGTCTCGCACCTCTCGTCTGTGGAACTCCCTTCCCTTCTCCTGTTTCCCTGGGAGCTATAATCTCCAGCTATTCAAGTGTAATGTCAATCGACATCTCCATTTGCCTTAATCTATCCACTACCCTCATCCTTTCTTCTATCACTCATATCTGATCTTGCTATTTTCTGTAACCCCTTGCGTCCTCGTGGCTTCCCGCCTTGCTTGGGGTGAAATGCTTTAAAAAAAATTGTTGATTTATAGTTTTAAGGCGAGAAAAACTTTCTTGCGCGACCCAGGGAACCAACTTTCCTTGCAGTAGATGAAGCTATTGATTCAATGTAATTGTTCCATCTCAGGTCAGCGGACAGCGTGAGACCTAGCAGGCGCAGAGAGGCACTCTCGTGGAGTTCTACATCAGACATTCTAATGGGAGACAGGGAGGAATCTTGGGGAGGAAGTAAAGAGAGCAGTTTTGTTTTAGAGGCATACCAGCCATTTCTTGGTCCAGTCAACCACAGATTGGAGGTCCTTTTTCGAGACCAACAGCTAGGTTTGTTCTGTCAGCGATACCAGATTTGCTATTGAGGCAGGAGTAAATAGTAGTGTCGTCTGCAGCAGACATTCTAATGGGAGGCAGGGATGGTTCCCTGTGGTGAGTAATAGAGAGCAGTTTTGTTTTCGAGGCATTAAAGTTAACCAGCCTTTTCCTGCCTCAGTCCACAACAGATTGGAGGTCCTTTTCGAGACAAACGTCCAGGTTAGTTTTGTCAGCGATACCAGATTTGCTATTGAGGCAGTAGTAAATAGTAGTGTCGTCTGCATAGATGCCAACTTGGGAAACTGATGACATCAAGAAGATTGTTAAGGAAGTTCAGAAATAGTGTAATCCAAGATAGAGACTTGGGAACACATCCGTTCGTGAGAAAGGAACTGGAGGAGAACACGCTTACGACGAGC